>CM045934.1:8234630-8789630 GCA_025177825.1 Aechmea fasciata
GATTTTATGGTCACCGGCGTCTTGCGATTGTTGTTATAGCAGTTGAGACCGAGGGAGCTGAGATTGGGGATGTTTGATGGCCCAAAAAGGTGTTAATTAGTGTTTATACGAGATTTTTCGTGCTGTGATTGGAATTTGTTGATGTGATGCAATACTTTTAGTAGTTTATGGATCTGCTGAGCTGGATTTGTTTGATCGTTAATTTTTCAGCTCCAGATCTGTACTGTTAATTCTGTAGCTAACCTAAATGCTTGGAGTGTTTGCTTTTTGCTGATCTTTGTTATTTCTAGAAGAGTTGGCAGCTGATATTTGACATCGCTATTGGTTTCCTTTGTAGTGCAGGTTTTACTGTTTTTGAAAAGCGAAATTGGTGAAACTATTGTTTGCTTGTGTTGTTTTAAGCTTATGTTTTTGTAGAAAGTTGGTGGACTATATGTCGATAAAAAGTGTTTCATCTACTTTTAGTCATTGATTACAATTATTAAGCAAACTATTGGTTTGATAATGGAGTTTTTGTTGTTTAGTGTTTACCACAAGGTTTTAGTATATGTAAGCAATTATGGGAGGAAGCGAGACAGATTACATGTTCTCAGAACTGTTTGGAATGAGATCTTTTAGTTTTCCTAGGACCCACTCATTTTCTTTATTGGTTGTATCTTCACAAGGATGTTTTTTGATGTGAGTTACTATGCAGTAGATTTTTGGCTGATTCTCTACTTCTAGTCCTGTTCATTTGATGCTCTCTCTAACCAGAGTCTGTTTTTACTCATATTGGACGTAGTTTCATGAGGCATGCTTCTCCTGTGAGTTGATTCACAACAAATTGATAGCTGATTCTGAGTTGTTTGGTGTGATCCTCTTATTGTTAGGAGGGCTATGTAGTTTTTCTTTTCATGTCAAAATCATCTCGTTTGGTTTTATTGAAGCTTGCACTTTATGGACTGTTAATTTGTTTTGAGTATGGCTCTTTCTAGTGCGGTTGGTCTTGTACTGGTCTTTTAGAAATTTTCAGTTTAACCTATAACATTTGTAAGTCATAGAATACTGACAAACAAGAGGTTATTCTTTGTTATTAATTGTTTCTCACCAGTTTCCCTCACAGACTTCAGTTTAAGATAACGAATATAATTTTCTTTGGCACTCTTTCCAATCAAGGATTTTTCCTTCTCCATCTAGCTATCTTGATTTACTAATATTACAGTTCAGTGATTCAGTCATAGACCTATTTATTCATCCGTAGATTAATTTTCTTCCCGTAGTCGTGTCCTTGTCCGAACTTTGCTGAATCCTAGACTATGGAGAGTACTAGGAGTTGGAGTAGAAGGAGAGGATGAGATGGTAGAGGAGGTGAAGAATGAGATGCGTCGAGGAGGAAGTGGTGGCTGTAAAGGAGGGCTGATGGAGGAAGATAATAAGGGGGATGAGTAGTAGGAGGTGGAGAGAATAGGGAGGACTAGAAGGTGGTGGTTGAGTAGGAGGATTCGACAAAAGAGCAAGTTTGCGATTTTACCCTTCTCTTAATGCTGTAGCCTCATAGAGATATTTTTCATTAGATCTTTTAGTTTTTCTTTTCTTTTTGGGTTATAAATAGGGGAACTATGCAACTACACAATATTTCAGGGGAGGTTTTTTGCATTTTAGCCTAAATTTTATGGTGAGGTGTTATTGTGGCGTCATTAATTTTGGTAAAATTTTTATTTATTTTTTATATATGTATTTACATAATTATGTTTGATGAAATGATATTCTGTGGATTGGATTCTTAGTGCTGTGCTGGTATTATTCTCTTTAATGGCTAATTAGTTTTTCGAAATATTGCTGCATGTAGATGTTTTGTTTCTTTTTTGCTTTTTTTTTGCCTAGCAATTTCACATACTTTAGATGGAGGTGAACCAATTGTTCTATCCTGCAGAACAACAGATACTATGGTTGCAGTGTTTACTCCTGGCTTTGTTTGTTTCCATGCCAATTGCTTGCGTCTTACATTGACAATTGTTCCTTCAATTAGTCCTTGTTCTTTCTTTGTGATTCAATGATTAGGAATATATTGAATTATGCAATTAAACCAGCAGTTGTATGTGGGCAAGTTTCTAAATCTTTTCATTTCTTTTGCATCTGTTGAGCATCCTCCTTGTTCGTCACTCGAAATACGTTCTCTTGTTTGTTTCTATTACCGCTATATTTGGCATCAAAGGACAAACTTTTTCACATTGAAACTCCTTTGCCATACCATGGCTTGGCTTGAGCTCAGATTCTTACTTTGCAACTCCTGGCCTTTCTATTTATCTCCTCCTCTCTCTATTTCTATCCTCCCTCTCGATTTGCTTCTGGCTCCTGTGCTTTGCCCACAGTTGCCCTGCAAGCTTATTTTAGATACACTAAATGCCGAGGAGGAAAGCAAGTGCAAAGCCAGCTGAACCAGTAAAGCCTGTTGAGCCTGAGCCTGAGCCTGAGCCTGAGCCGGAGCCTGAAGTTGAAGAACATGAAGAGACAATGGAAGAAGAAGAGGTTGAGTATGAAGAAGTTGAAGAAGAAGTAGAGGAAATAGAGGAGGAGGAAGAGGAGGTCGTTGAAGAGGAGGAAGAGGAGGAAGACCCTGATGAGGAAGAAACTGCTAGTGGACCTGGAGCAAATGGCCCGCGTGAATCAAAGGATGGTGATCAAACTGATGAGGATGAAAGCAAAAAGCATGCTGAACTCCTTGCTCTTCCTCCTCATGGTTCTGAAGTTTATGTTGGCAATATTCCTCATGATGCTTTAGAAGAAGATTTGAGAAATTTCTGTGAGTCTGTTGGCGAGGTCTTTGAGGTGAGCTGTTGTTTCTTTTTTTGCCAGTCATAAGCTGTTTCTTCAGTTTGTGTTAATCTCGATATAGTGTTTTTAATGAACGCAGGTTAGGATGATGAAAGGCAAGGATTCGTCAGAAAACAAAGGTTACGCCTTTGTTACTTTCAGAACGAAAGAATTAGCTGCAAAGGCTATTAGAGATTTGAGAAATGCTGAATTTAAAGTAAATCCTTCACCCTCTCCCTTTTTAATGGCGCTAATTACTATGATTTATAGAATATGGAAATAATTAGGGGCATGAACTAGTTCAATGGGTAGTCTTGCCTTAATGCACCCTAGTGCTTTGTTTTCAATCAATAATACCACCTTTCTTTTGAATGTTAGTATCTTGAACTGCTTGTTCCTTAAGATGCAAATTGTTATATTTGGAAGTTATCCCTTAATGTGAATCTATGATCTGGCCCTTTTAATCTCAGTAAACATTACAAAATTGATTCATGTAATCATGTTGAAATTAGTGATGTCTTCCCTGCCAATAATGCCACTCTTTAAGCTCGTTCCAAAAAAGGGAATTCCATGTAATTAAGTTTTTGATATTCAACAACTCCTGTTAGAGGATAATCTCAGAAATTCAAACATTTGTCTTTCCATCTGCTAGGTAGATCGTCAATGGTTGTGTTTTTTTTTTGTTTTTAAAATTTTATTTTACATTGTATGACAGTACTATTGAAAATCATGAACCAATGTGGGTAATTAAGAAGTTTTTAGAAATATTGATGATTCAAGTTTTCGTTCTAATTATTTACAGTGAAAAACTTTTGCATTTTAGTCTGTGCATTTCATCATTTTAGCTCTTTGTTTGATGAAATTGCAAGAAGAGCTTGTCTTTGAATCTTTACAATTAGGTATTGTCCTTTTAGGTCCATATCTTAAATTTATTCTTCTACTGCAAATTCTAATGCTATATACTATTCTGGGTGTGGAAAATTTTGTCAGGGGAAAAAGATAAAGTGCTCCACATCGCAAGCAAAGCATCGTCTATTCATTGGAAATGTTCCTAGAAACTGGACGAAGGATGATTTGAAGAAGGTTGTTAGTGAAGTTGGTCCTGGAGTTATTAATGTTGACTTGATGAAGGTAAGGCTTCTTTTCTTTTTCTTTTTATTTTTTCAATATATACTCGTAATAAGTAATGATGTATTATACGTATGTAATGGTAACTTAGTCACTTAAAGAATCAGTGAATTTTGTTAATATCACATGGATGCTATCCTTTGTATTATTGTGGGGCATGAAATGCATCATGTTCTCACCTGATATTTCTTGTGTGCTGTTGTAGGATCCACAAAATTCTAGCCGTAATCGTGGCTTTGCATTTATCGAGTATTACAACCATGGATGTGCTGAATATTCACGAAAGAAGATGTCCATGCCCAAATTTAAGCTAGATTCTAATGCGCCCACAGTGAGCTGGGCTGACCCTAGGAATGGGGATTCTTCTTCAAGCTCTCAGGTTTTATTTAATAGCATTATCTTTATTTAGGGAAAAATGTTTTCTAAACTATAGGTCATTTTAAAATGGATCCTCCAGCCTTTGTTGTTAATCGGCACCGTTCGACTTTGGTTTGTTTTAATTCCAGTTATTCCGTTTTATTTAGTGGATTCTGTTGACTGAGCTATGTCTTTCATTAAAGTTAACAACTAACACTAATGAAGCTGTTAACTCTTAATGGAATTCCCCCCAATTCAACAGACTGAATTACTTAAATCGAAATGAAGTTTAAGAGGGAATCAAAATATTGGTGGGTCTATTTCAAATGACCTATAGCTGAGGGACTGTCCATTTATTTTTACCTTCATTTGATTGCATAGGTCTATCTCAATTAAGCATCTTGTAAGAATCCTTTTCTTGTGACTAACTTTAAGGTGAAGGCAGTTTATGTAAAGAATTTGCCTAAGAATGTAACCCAAGATCAGTTGATAAAACTTTTTGAACGCCATGGAGAGATTACTAAGGTGGTGCTGCCACCTCCAAAGCCCGGTCATGAGAAGAGGTATGCTTTTGTGCATTTTAAAGAGCGGTCGATGGCCATGAAGGCGCTTAAGAATACTGAGAAGTATGAACTTGATGGTGAGTTTTAGTACTTCTAGTACTTATAATAATTTTGCATGCCTTATATGGTTGTAGACATAAGAAGCAACCCAACCCGCCCAGCCTCGTTTTTTTTTTTTTTTGGCTGGTCCTGTTGGGCCTAACTTTGGTTCATTGGGCCTGGACGTGCCTAAACGAATTAGGCCTAAGAAAATTTGGGTCAGATTTAAGTCTTATTTATTTTTCAACTGTCATGGCAGACCTGGTCTTTTTGGACCAGGTTCAGCCCCAAAATACTAGCTAGATCTCAGGTTGGGCAATTCTTACTTGATCCTAAATCCTAACCCAGCTAGAACCTGACCCATCATTCTGGTGTTTGCTCAGGTCTACTAGTTTGTTTTCTGTTTTTTTATCAGTTCTAATCTCAGATCCATTTGTAAATAGGTGATGTTCTTGATTGTTCTCTGGCGAAACCTCCATCAGATAAGAAAGTTGAAACAGCACCTAGTGCTCAAAAAGGTCCTCTCTTGCCCAATTATCCGCTCCCTATTGGTTATGGCTTAATGGGAGGTGCTTATGGTGCGCTTGCTCCAGCTCCCATGCAGGTATGGTCTAATTTTTATTGCAAAGGTAGAACCACTGCCTAGTGCAGTGGTTCTTATCCGTCCGGTTTCTAGCGGGCAGAGGATCAAACCCTGCATGTGCATATTTATAGGGTTTTGATCCCTCAGCCTCCTCAGGTACTAGTAGTAGGTTATTTTCCGGTGGGGCTGATTATGGGGCCTACTGGAAAACATCAAAAACATAACCTTAAGGCAGAATTTTGGAGGATATAATAGGCACTGTTTCCCCAGCTCTTGTATTATTCTTTGAATACCTACCTGGAATAGGGCATGCCAGGTATTCCCAGTGGGCTGCCTTATTACTGCGAATACCAATTCCATCGGTCGGTGGGATTGCAGTATCACCATGGGCAGCCTATATTTAATGTTTGTTCCCATTATTCCCATCCGAAAGAATTGGGGATACTGGCATTGTGAACTAGAGTTCCCATTGGAGATACTTATCTTTATCTTGGAATGGAAATTTTTCGACCAAACACTACCCAAATATTTTTTTTCCCCTCCTGACATGTAAACAGAAATTTCTTACCATATTTGTTTTCTATTCTTGCCTTGATTATTTCAGCCCATGTTTTATGGAAGGGGGCCGAACCCTGCTGGCATGGCAATGGTGCCAATGGTATTACCCGACGGGCGCGTTGGCTATGTATTGTAAGTGCTGCAAAATTAACTTTATTTCATTTTATATGCCATATAAATGGAGGTGACAAAGTCCATACTTTATTGGTGTATACATTGAATTTGCTAGAGTGGATCAATAGCATGTTTATGGGTTCACTCTGTTGCCCGGAAAGTAGTAAAGTTGCGGTCTCATCGCCGAAATAAACAGAAATATCTCTCTAGCTGTTTCTAAGCATTAATGATCCTTTTGCTCTCTCTGAACAATTTTGTGTGAGGATATTCAAGATGATATCATATTAATTTGTTTATGTATCAAAATAACCTACGGAGGTACTACGAAGGGAGCACTTATCACTATATTAGTCCGTTATAGTTGATATTGTTGCACTTTGTTCATTCGCACGACAAAAAGAAGATAGATCTGTCAAATTATTTTGTTCGCCTCCTGATATAAAATGCCAGCTTTGATTCAGACCTAGCAGTTTATGAGTACTGAGTACAAATTGTGATTGATGAGGGACATAATAGTTTGCCCTTGGTGGCATTACAGCCCGCCAAAAATGTATATAGATAAGCTTAAGTCGGCATGCAATGCGCAACGCCAAAAATTAAAATATACTACTAAATAGAACATGAAAAAGTTTTGGAAACTTTAGCGGGATAAAATATCTGATTCCAGAGCCTGTAAAAAGTGAAGAAAGTATAGACGAGCGTGCAAACAACGTATGTAGGTACTACCTGAATATCATGAAAGCGCGCTTTTAAGGATTGAGGTGCATTTATTTTTTTTCCACCGGAGTCTCCCGCTTCATCTATATTAATCATTCATTTCATTTGGTTGTCTATAGAACACATTTCTACTTCAATTATCGTGCTGTGATGCAAACAATGGCCCAATACTTTGTGGCAGGCAACAACCTGGGGCTCCAATGGGACCTGCACATCAAGGCAGCAGCAATCGAGGTGGCAGCTCCAGCGGGGGCCGAAAAGGAGGTGGCGGTGGCGGTGGCGGTGGCGGTGATGGTAATCGCGGTCGCAGGTACCGTCCTTACTGATGTCTCTCTAGAAACAAACCTGTTTCGCCATTTAATGCGCATTATCATTAGCTTTTATGAGCTTTGTTACAACCTCCAGATGTTAAACAGTGTTAGCAATTGGAAGTTTTGGGATTAAGGTTTAGGCTGGTAATGTATGATTATATATCCTTTACGTTCGGCAACTTCATGTGTATAATGATAGCTACTACTAAGCGTTATTCTAGCGGAGTATGCGTCGCCGGAATTTTTTTTGTCACTTGAGCTAAATTGCCCCCTCTTTCTTTAGGCTAAATTATAAAAAGCCTCTTGCACTTTTAGCGCTCGTCTCAATTACCCTTCTATAAAAATATTGCATCAATTATTTTCTTACATTTTGCCATTATCTCAAACAGATTTAGCTATTTGGTTCAGCTATAAAATTTTGTAAAAATAAATCTTCAGATAAAAATTATCTATAAGCAATGCAATTGACTTGTAAAAATCTAATAAATTGCTCAATAAATTATCAATTTTGATAGTATCAATAAAATAGGAGATTTTTTTTTTATATATTTGTTGAGTTGCAAGTTGGGTATAATATATTAAGATGCGGAAAAACTCAATATGTCAACTCGTTTTAATGAAGTTTTATTGTCTAATTGGTCAATTGTTTTGAATTTAGGATCTCGTTGAGATGATTACAAAGTGTAGAATAGTAATTGATGCAATTTTTAATATGGAGGGGTAATTGATGTCGAGCTTATAAGTGCAAGAAGATTTTTTATTCTTTAGCTTCTTTTTTTTTTTTAATTTTTAATTAATCAACTGCAATAGGAACTAGTGGTTGAATGCATACTTTGCAGATGCAAGTTTTATACCAAGCAATGTGAATCACTGAAAATTGTCATATAACAACAGCATGAGTTCATCTTGGGGTCTAAATTCCATTCTCAGAATGCGTTTTTATGATTTATTTCTCACAACGCTTCTTGTCAGGTTTTATTTGGATGCATGAATATTTTCTACGATGTGTGTGTGTGTGTGTATATATATATATATATATATAGAGAGAGAGAGAGAGAGAGAGAGAGAATTGAGCTAGAATACTCTCGATAGTAAACGGAGTATTTTACTATCGAGTTGTTTTCGATGATAGAACTTCCAAATTGATGATCGGCTCCGTTAAATATGATCTAAATCATTTAAACTACCTAGAAATTAAATTTCACGCACTTACGATATTGTTCTTTTATTCATCTAGTGAACAGAAAATGAATGGTTGAAAATGAATATTCTTTAAAAAATGATGATAGGAGTCTTGTAATCAATATCAAGAGTATAGATCTTGTTTTAAATAGTTTAAAAATTTTTTTAACAAAAATTTAATTGATTTGGATATTTTTACATCGTTAAACGAGAAAACGTCTCTTATCCACCATTAAAATTACAAATTTTGAAACCCTTTGATCATTAGGCAAATGATGTCGAAAATATTTAAAATTTGATTTCTAAACACTTTAACTGGTATAGATCATGTTCAACGGAGCCGATCGTCAATTTGGAATGTATCAGTCCTACTCATATATAGCAGGGCTGTTTTGCTCTCAGGAGCACAGAGCCCTCCGTGCTTCTGAGCCGTTTTCGATGAGGGGATTTTCGAATCGACGATCGGCTCCGTTAGACTTGATCCAGCGTATTTGAAGTTTCTAGAAAATATTTTTTGCGATTTTTTGATATTATTTACTTAGCAATCGAAAGGATTCAAAATTGATAATTTTTAACGACTGAAAATAAAAATTTTATAAAAATCGGTGATATAGTACTAAAATTTTTGATTAGAAATATTGATCTTGTTGTAGATAGTATAAAAATTTTTGTAGCAAAATTTTATCTGATTTGAATGCTTCTATATTTTTAAATTTAAAAACGGTAAATATCAACTATTAAGAATTATTGATTTTGAACCCTTTCGATCACTAGATAAATGATATCAAAAAATTGCAAAAATTATGTTTTAAAAACTTTAAATACGCTAGATCAAGCCTAATGGAGTCGCTCGTCGATTCGGAAATTTCATCATCGAAAATGGCTCATTCCTGAGAGCAAATTTTTATACCAGGTATATATTATTGTTGAAATGTATGAATATTTTGTTCAATATGTTTTTTAAAATTTACTCAAAAATTTTATATTTGGTTGATAAGGAATGTGATTATATGTTTAGAATAGAATATCACATTCGGTCTTAAAGTCATTTCTTGAAATATATTATCCTATCAAATTATAAATAGTAAATTTTGTAAGAAAATAAAAATTAAATTTTTTTAATTACAATCAGACTAAAAAGGTTTCATAAATAATTTATTCTACATCTAAACAGAGCCTACTAAGTTTTTTTAATCCCAAAAAACTATTCCCATAATAATAATAATTAATAGTAATTCGCACCTCATCTATTCGCTCCAAAACAATTATCTTTTTGTGTGCAAGATATTAAGAAAATAAGAAAATAAGAAATTTCTAAGTCAAGAGTCGAGTAATTCGGCTCGAAACAAATACTAAAAATTAAAATATTTTTAATTTATAAAATTATAAATTTAAAATAAAGATAAAAATAATACGTGACAACTGAATAAAATCCCGAGACGTTCATTGAAAGTTCTCCACTGAATTTTATGATTATTATTATTATTTTGTTCCCAATCATGGCATCAATCCTTTGACCTCTATATGGCTGCTGAGCCACTCATACCATAAAATTTATAAAGATGCTCAGTGGGGACCCACATATGCAAGATAATTATTATTTATTTTTATTATTGCTGTCACTATTTTTAGGAAATTTTCTAGAAGGATCAAGCCTAGTGAAAAATAATTGAAAAATAATTGAAGGGCCAATTTAGTTGCACGTAGTTACAATTATACTGTAATTGTAATTACAAATAAATTCAAATTCGACATTTGATTTGGTATTTTTAAAATCGAATGTTAGAATTTAAACTGTATAAGAATGCCCAACTATAGTAGTTATAACTATATTTAAATTTGCCGTAGCATCTAATAGCTAGCACCTAAAGTGAATAACTTTAAATTAAAAATAAATTTTATCTCTCTAATTAATCACTCTTTAAATAGAATTTTTTTTTTCTATGTTGATAGTAATCTTACCACCACATATATTAAATGTGAAAATTTTAAAAAAAATTTCACTTGTCGGATCGTTGGCGTTAACCATTAATCCCAAAAGCTCGAGCTGTTAGAAATATACAACCAATTCATTTAAAGCGTATAGAACAATACCACGGTCTCGATTGTGACTCGGCCCACCTAACCTCACGCCACTTCGAACATGACTCAGCCCAACTCAGCCACACGCTATTTCTAACATGACTCGGCTCACATGGCCTCCCGCCACAGGGCAAAATACTGACTCATTTAAGCCAACAATCCCTACTCCAGCACCTGCACACATTTTGCAGCATGCAGGAATCGAACCCGTAACATCTGTCTCTTATACCACTTGTCGGATCGTTGGCGCTAACCATTAATCCCAAAAGCCGATAAACCTGATTAAATATCGATGCACTACTATTTACTAATGTAAAAATAATATAGAATCATAATTATTGGTACATTATTAATCACAATACTATTACATCACTTCTACATTAGTAATATACTAATATTTAGTCAGCTGATTTAGACTATAGAAGTTAACTATAACAATTTTTTAAAATTTAAACTTAAAATTTTAATAAAAAATTTAAAAATCAAAATGTCATCCAGGCCAAATGTGTAATTTACCCAATTATTTATTAAGAGTGAAAAGGAGCTTGCACAAATTTTCTACAGGTTCAATACAAAAAAAAAAAAAAAAAAAAAAAACCTTACCACATTTCTTCAATTTGCTATAAAGTATAAGTTATAATAATAATAATAATAAATTACTATACTTTACCATATTTAACTATAAAGTTTTACAACAAAATAAAAATAAAATTACCAACTAATTAAAATATAATATTTTTAAACTGCATGATGCTAAAGTAAAAATGTGTTATCCACGTCAAGGGATAACGGATGATATTCGGAGCATATTTTCATAAACCCAAATCTCATCCGAATTCGAATCTAAATCGGTCGGATTTTGAAACCATAATCAATATCGAAACTGCCAAAAAACTCAAGACTTGGCGTATCCGAAATCATTTCTCTTTACCAAATTTTAAAACGTATTATTCGAATCTAAATTTTCAAAGTATAAATATAAATTTCTATATAATAAATATGTTATGTAAAACCAGTTCAGATTCGGCTCGGCTCCAAATTCGGGTTCGAGTTTGGATTGGATATTGATAAAAATCATATCTGAATTCAAATCTGTTGGATTTTTATTTTTTATACATGTAATCGAAATTATACCTATTTTGCATAAGTTAAATATGGCCATTCGAATTCGGATTCAGATCCGGATAAAGATTATCCGTATTATCGACATTCCCAACCATGGCGGGAAGAAATGTGGTGTTAAACTTTACGGAAAGTTCGAGTTATGTGAGTTATGACACTCGCCCGTAGGCTAGGGTTCAAAATGGCTAGGATAGACTCCAATACCGGATTCGATAGAATACAAATATGAATATCAAAATTTAATATTCGATGCATATTTGTATTCAAATTTGCTTCAAAAAAAAAATTGAATGTGAATATGGTTTTTTTTGAAAAACTGATTGTATTAGACCGTTTCCACGCCTACGAGATAAGAGAGGAGTAAATACATATTATAGGAAGATAAATTATTTTTCATGCATTTTATCGTGAGTTGCACATTAAAATTACATGTATGTTTAGTAAAAATATTAAATTTTATTGAATAAAATATAGATATATAGAGTTTGAACACGATTGTCAATCTTTATTGCATTGTTCAAAAATTGGTACTAATTTTAGATTTTTTTTTTCAGCAATTTATTTTTATGTTACTTGATGGGCAAAAGAATAATATCGAAAAAATATAAAATTTAGTATAAAGACCCAGACCACTAGCAATAATAACTTGTTGGGCCCAACCACCAACCCAAAATGTTTAAGCCCAGTTGTTATTAATAACCTAATAACAACACCATTCCCTTTCGATGTGGGACTATTGGGGTGTCACATACCTCCCCAATTTATCAAATTTTTATAAATACAAATTTATTAAAATAAACAATTAATTTAAATTTAAAAATAAAAATTAAAATATTAAAAAGTTGGGTAGCTAAGGTTGTGTTTGGTTGGCCATAAAATGTACCGAAGATTACTTTTAGGCTTTCTAAATTTGACGAAAATGAAGTGTTTCGTTTCTCGCCGACTTTCAGTTGAAAACAGAAACTCACGCTGCGTAAAATTTTTTCCTTCATTATTTTCAACCAAACCAAATAAATAAATAAATAAATAAATAAATAAATAAATATATATATATATATATATATATATATATATATATATATATATATATATATATATATATATATATATATATATATATATATATATATAAATATATATATATATATATTTGTTTTAACTAAATAAATATGGACAAAACAGTTAATTTTTTTCTTGCAAAACAAATACTACAAAATATAATTTTGTTTTTTTCAAAGTAAAATTAATTTTCACAATTTTACTTGAAATCAAACACGCCTGTAAATTAAATCTAAATCAAAATCAAAATCAAAATGGGAACTTGTACACGTTCTTAGTTCTTACCTTACCTTCTATTTTTCTATTTAATAATAAGAAGAAGAAGAATAAAGAAGGAGTAAGGGAGGAGGAGAAGCATTAGAAGAGGGAGAGGAAGCGAATGAGGAGGTCGCGGCGTAGGCGAATCGAAGACGCCGACGACGACGACGAAGAAGAAGGAGAAGGAGAAGGAGAAGCGATCGACGACGCGGCGGAGGCGGCGGAGGTGGCGGAGATCGAAGTCGTCGGCGGCGGCGGCGGCGGAGGAGGGGGAGGATGGGGAAGGGGGAGGGTGAGGGAGTTCGAGAGGGATGTGGTGGCGGGGGCGGTGATGGGGGGCGCGGTGCACACGGTGGTGGCGCCGATCGAGCGGGTGAAGCTGCTGCTCCAGACGCAGGAGGGGAACGCCGCGCTCCTCGGCCGCCGCCGCCGCTTCCGCGGCTTCGTCGACTGCGTCGCCCGCACCGTGCGCGACGAGGGCGCCCTCTCCCTCTGGCGCGGCAACGGCACCGGCGTCCTCCGATACTACCCCTCCGTCGCCCTCAACTTCTCCCTCAAGGTGCACACCTCTCCCTCGCCCCCTCACCCGAACCCTAGCGGTCGAACCCTCTTCTTCGACGCCCTCCTCGCTGCGGAGATCGATCGCGGGGGTTTCTGATCCGACGATCGGATTCCTTTCCTTTTGATTCCACAGCGTATCATTTGTTTCCATTTATTTCTCTATTTAATTTACAGGGCCAAAGAGGGGGAGAAATTGTGCTATGAATGCCTCCGTTTGAGATTAGGGAAATAATTAGCAATAATAGTTATGACGTTTAGTAGCTTAATTCATGCCCTGGATGGTTTGATAATGCATGTGAATCTACTTGTTATTGTCCTAGGTTTTCAAGGTTCTAGTATACTATCAGAGAAAGTAAGCTGAATCCTATAGAGGATAAATCCATTTTGAGATTTTGGTTCTAGGACACAATGAATTGTCGAGGGGCAATCGGCTCTATTTGTAGACTAGTAGTGGTTCATAACTTAACTAATTTATGCAATGAATTAGATTTGAAGTTGTAGGAATTGCATGTTGATAATATGAGAAGAGGACTACGTAGAGGTAGTGGGCAAAATGATGTAAAAATACATTTTGGCTTGAATTAGTGAATGCTGTTAATTTAGATGGCGCATGTTGATGGCCGGTATTGATTAACCATTATATGAAGCCTGCATGTCATGATGAAGGATCCCGGTACCTGTGTGATTGATTGAGGGCAGGTTGAATTTTTAGTATGCCATTCTATTTTGGGAATATGCGCGCAACCCAACTATTTCATCATTTAAACTGGCTTAGAGGGAAGAAGTGCTTCTTGGCACGTTAACTTTCTGCGAGAGATTTTCCCTTAATTTAATAGCTAACGAGGCCATAGAAACAATGATATTCTTCATAAACCAAGCATGTCGTTATAGGAGACGAGATCATATTGGAAGGCGTATGCATTGATCACTTTAAAGTATATCTGAAAGTAAAGGCATATCCTTACACGTGTCCTTGCTAATGGTCGTGAAGACGGTTCCTTTTAACGCTAGGCAGACAAATGATTACGAAGGATGAGCCGGAAACTAATGCAAGGCTACTAGCGGTCCCGTGTTTGACTGATGACCTTGTCGTATATCAGTCTCACGAATCTCTTTTTAGTATCCTATGGCACGTTGATTGTGAAGTATTTTATTCATCTTCAATTGTCAATTATTATGTCCTTACACATTGTAGGTAGTGAGCATTTAGCATATCGAACTTCCGTTAGGACTTTACGGATTATATGGTTGAGTGAGTAGTTAGCATCAAAATGCATATTTATGGTCCTGAGGGCATGGCATTATTTGTAAATGTCGCCTGTCTAAGTGTGTACAATGGTTATCTCCTTCTAAATATCACCAGGACCTTGTTTTAGAAGCTTGTCATTGATGGCATTGTGGAATGTTAGCCAAGTGGTCATGTTCTTTGTGATATGCAATTTTAATTAAATATGTATTTATAATCTACTTCACTATTTGCAGTTCTTTATATACTCGAAGACTTGAAATCAACGTTTGCTGGTTAGTATCAGTTTTAGGAAACCTTCAAATCAAGCATGTCTCTCTATGTGCTCTTATTTGTTGTGTCTCTACATGTTTTCTTTTCCAAAAATTTCAGATTTACAAGTTTGCTTTATTTTTGAATTTTTACAAGTTTGTTTCAATTTTTGAAATTTTTATTTTTTTTGCCCTAAGAACTCTTTGAACTCAATAATATGTCAACTTAATGTGGATTTGATACTTTGTTTCAATTTTTAGTTCAATATGTTAAACATAATACCATTTTCAGAAACAACCTTTCATATCGGCATTGAGTGTGCTAAAATAGCAACCTGTTTCTGTGTTATGTTGCATTCATTTTTTGTTCTTGTTAGAAGAGAGGGGCGATTGGCCTTATATACACTCATAAAGGATGGAGCACTCAACTAAACTACATTCTGTTATTTATGTCAGTTGGTCTTAGGGGGTGGCAAAACAATAACTGGCTTGAGAATCCCACTAACCTCAGACTAGATTTAAGGGTTTTTAGTATGCAGTAAGTATGGGTGGAACATTACTTCCCCATTTGTGAATTTGTTAGCTATGGTCAAGAGCTCTTATTCTCTAAAGACCAATCGTGGTAAAGTTTGACTTTGGTCATATATTGTGTGCTTGATTTCGAACAATATAGTACTTAAGGCCCCTGGGAAATAGCATTTTCAGTATTTCTAATTGCGCCAACAGTAAATAAATAATTCTTCTTGTGGCCTTTGATATATATTACAAAGTTTAGTATTGAAGAAGGTACAAGGCTTTAATATCTGTAGGAGTCAGATTGGACAAAGTCAATGGGTTAGGTGGAGGGTTATTTGATAACTAGGGGTATTACGTATTACCAGAGACATGGGCTGTTATAAGTAAGCAATGGTGGCCAGATATCAGTTGGGATGGTATTGATAAAGCTGAAAAGTACATATTATGGTCTTCGGAATATTAAGTGTGTGTTTGAAATGGGTGCTGATTGTTGAAGGAGCCTTTTTTTTAAAAAAAATAAAGCATTCTATTTAAATGAAAATTTGTAGTGGATCGACTGTACTACATAAGTTGATTCCTAAATTTTGTCCCATATCATGACATAAGTAAGCAGTTCTTAACTATATCGATGCATGTTTGGAAAAGAAAAACGAAAAATCTTGGGAACAGATATTACGTTATTTAAATGTAAAGATTGAAATTAACAGCTTTGGTTTTATTTGGATGTGATGTCAGTTCCAATTTTAGTTATGTGCTTCTCTTTTAGGGTTTGGGGTTTAGGGAATGGGCTTTCAATGCATAATTAGAAAAAAAAAGAAAAATGTTTGGAAGAGGTATAAAGGTGTTTAAATATAAAGATTGAAATAAACTGCTTTGGTTACTTTGGATGTGATGTCGATTCCAATTTTAGTTAACGCCTTTTCACGTTTCATCCCCAACTTTAAAAAATCTACATTTTTCTCCCTTAAAATTTCTGAAATGTTTCATGGGGATACGGCGTTAACAGAGAGGACAAAATGACCAAATTGTCCTTGTTACTTCTTTTATAAGAACAATAATAATTTTTTAATATATTTCTATCATTGTGAAAGGTATTTTCAATATAAATTATAAGAAATGGACGAAATAATGTTGGAACCCTAACGGAGGGTGACTAAATGCAACAACTTGAAATGTTGAGGGGGTAAAATGTAGATTTTTGAAAGTAAGGGAGGGAAAGTGAAAAAGCAGGTATTTATAAGGGGATTTTCTGTAATTTAGCCTTTAGTTAATTTTTTAGCATTTGCCGGTCAGTGTATACTGACACATCGTATATTTACTGAAAGAAGAATATGTTTCAAATGGAAATCTAGACAGTAAAAGTGAATCCTTGATGCTCCATATATCCTTTTTGCGCTGTCAGAAGAACGTACTATGTACTCTTGTCCTTACTAGGAGAATAATATAGATGAATGCCAGGCAGTTTTAACCTTCCCATTTTTCTGGGTGGATCAGCTTTGTTCTTTGTTTTTTTACTTTTCTTCGTAAAACACTTATTTATGAGGCATACTTCCACTTTTCTGGAAGAATTCGAGTCTCAGTTCTGTGGCGCATGACTCGTAGGGAATATAGAAAGTTATAATATTAGCTAGTAATTGGAGTCAGAACTCTTTAGATGGTGTAGTTATCAAAACATATAGCTTTTTGGTCTCATCGTATAAGTTTATTGTGTAAAATCAGGTGACAAAGATGCCTCTTTAGTTGGGTGCAGCTACATAATTTCGTGTAAGGCAACCATAGGACTTCATGCTATTTGTAGGAGTTTTGTTGGGGTTTGCTGCTTTGCTAGGACCTGGGATGGTATATATGCACCATCGGTAGGTTTTACTGACGAGACAAATTTTTAAACGGTGTATAACAGAGAAGTGAAACAGCATATCATTTCAAACGGGGAGAGCTATCATGATTTTACTTTTTTAAATCTCTGCCAGTCCACCTGTTGTATCCATGCAATCATCGGCCTTTGCTTATTTGCCATGCATTTCCTTTTCATTGATATTATAAATTTGCATTGTTTTCTGTCTGGGAATTCTATCATCTATGGCCATAGTTTGGTTTGAAACTCAAAAACTTGCCTGAAGAAATATCAAAGTGGAACAATTCACGAGAAGAGAATGTCTCCTGTTATTTGCCCTAATTCATGAGAGCTCTTACGGGGAAAAAGTGGAACTTTTAACAAACTGTGCTACCATTTGTCTGATTATCTATGTTGGATGTGGTGAGATATCCTGCTAGTGCAGGGAAAAGAATTTCGACGGGTAAATGTGCTTATTCTCCTTCATATTACCTGTCATTGTAAGATTGTTGCCTGATAATATTGTTAGCATCAAACTCTCTCATTTGCTCTTTGGTACAATTCCACAACTAATTGGCCTTTGATCAAAATCCGGAACACACACCGAGAGCGCAATTTGTTTCTGCTAAAATTCTCATCCGGAATTTCGTCTCGCAAATTTCATGCAATTCCATTTCTTAACTTGTGTCGTCGAGTTTATTAATTTATTCACGAATTATTTCTACCAGGATCTATACAGGTCCATGTTAAAAGGTGAAGAAACATCGGCCAACAACCAATTATTCACGTCTATCGCGACCACCAACTTCATCGCTGGGGCCGCGGCCGGCTGCACGACCCTAGTCATCATCTACCCTCTCGACATCGCGCACACCCGCCTCGCTGCTGACGTGGGCCGCACCGACTCCCGCCAGTTCCGCGGCATCTGCCACTTCCTTCACACAATCTACCAGAAAAACGGAATCCGCGGCATCTACCGTGGCCTCCCGGCCTCCCTCCACGGCATGGTCATCCACCGCGGCCTATACTTTGGGGGCTTCGACACCGTGAAGGATTGCATAATAACGAACGATTCCGCACTGTGGAAGAGGTGGGTCGCGGCGCAGGCGGTCACTACAACGGCGGGCTTAATTTCGTACCCGTTGGATACCGTGCGGAGGAGGATGATGATGCAGTCGGGGATGGAAAAGCCGGTGTACGATTCGACATTGGATTGTTGGAGAAAGATATATAGGCTCGAGGGGCTGGGTTCGTTTTACCGCGGGGCGGTTTCGAACATGTTTCGGAGCACGGGAGCCGCGGCCATATTGGTTTTGTATGATGAGGTGAAGAAGTTCATGAACTGGGGTGGGCTGTAACAGGGGAAAGCAGATATTGCGAAATTTTTTCAAACTCACAGGGAGCTTAGAGCAAATTTTTTTTTTTTTTTTTTTTTTTTTTTTTTTTTTAACCTTGTTAACTGGAAATTCAAAATTCGTTTCGCTGACATAGAACATGCACATATTGTTGTTGTTGTTTTTTTTTTTTCGGTTTCTCTTTTAAATGAGAAGCAGATGTATCCCTCATCATCTTTGTGAGACATCTCTTTATGTAGCTGCTGCTCTATTTCCTTTTCTTTTTACTGTAATTTTCTAATTTGAAAAGAATGAAAAAGATAGAAGTTTTGTACATTTTAATTCAAGCAGTTGTTGTTGTTGTTGGCTGTGAAGTGTGCTATTAAGGTGATGTTTGTTTTGCCGAAACTCGAGGATGAAAATAGAAAAGGGTGAGGTCATTTTCAACCGTAAATATTATTCAGAATTTACCGAGGAAACTAAAGCTTAGCAAAATTATTATCTAACTTGGTTTTTAATATTATCAAAATTTTAAAACACGAATATAGAATTTGAAAATTTGAAGAGTTAAAGCTCAGCAACGAGTAAGAAAAAATTTCATCTCTTTAGCTACTGTTTGGTTCGGGTTAAGGAAAAACTAGTTATTTCGGGGATAGTGTTAAGTTCAGGATTAAGGTGGTTGTATTTGGTTGATGTTGGAGTTAGTCTAGGATAGTGAAAAATAGTACTTGGTTGGAGTAGGTGGGATAAGAAGGATAGTGGGTTATTATGAATAAAAAATAGTGTTTGGTTGGGATTTGGTGGAGTTAGGTGGAGTTAGTTAAGCCAGAATAATCTATTTAAGTGGGGTTAACTAACCCCACATATTTTTTAGGGTGTTTGGGAATAATATGGGGGTTAAGGGGTGGAATCCCTTAACCCCCAACCAAACATAGGTTTAAGGAGTTCTAATTCGTCACCACGTGTCATTTTTATTTCTTGCCGGGTATTATTTTTATTTCTATTTAAATATTATAATTTTTTTCTCTTATTTTTTTTAAATTTTAATATTAAAAAAATATCTAAATAATTATTCAATAACAGCAAAATTTATATATAACAGCAATTTGTTCAACTGTTGAAGTTTTTACTTAAACAAAAAAAACAGGGACTGAAGTGCAATATCAGAATAGTACAGGAACAACCCATACATTTTACCTACTCTCTCTCTCTCAGTTCCACTTCCACCAAGGATTTAAGACGATCGTATCAAAACTTACCGCAAGATCAGACGGTGCGGTGCGTCTTAGCCGTGTCGATGCGTGCCGATCAAAAAATTTTTTGTGTCCCAACACATAATAGTATGAAATATTTATTTTTTTTAACAACAAAATATTTCATAATATTTTTTGAACTTTATTGAGAAAATTACGCACTAATTTAAAGAATAGAGAATTTTAAACTGTACTATCGACACGAAGTCTGTATCATGCCGGTATCTTATTTGCACAATACAGTACGATGGATACGAGCCGTGCCGACGGACGCTTAAAACTTTGGTTCCCACCCTCTTTGTTATTGTAGTTTATATTATTCGACCAAAACCCAAGTTCCCCGATCTCTCTCTCTCTCTCTCTCTCTCTCCATCGCAACCCTAATCCCCGATCTCCACGGCATCGGCATCTCGAGCATGGCGAAATCTCTGATCTCTGTTCACGGATCGTCCTCAATTCACCTCCCCCACGCAAACCCTAGAGCTCTGTGATCTATTCTGCGCGGGCAATAGCAACAGCAATCGCCGATGACGAGTAGGGTGTGGAGGTGGTACGCCGATCGAAAGTTCTACGGGTGGGAAAAAACGGTTCTTTGGGACATGGTCGAGCCCTATCGCCGCCCCAAATCCTTCGCCCCTCTCGTTTCCATCTACGTCGCCGCGTTCTACACCGGGGTCATCGGATCCGCCATTACCGAGCAACTCTACAAGGTATTAGTACGATCCCCTCCTTTTGGATCTCCTTGCCCCTTCCCTTTTAGTAGAATTTTGTTGCGTATAAGCAACTAAGGTTAGATTACGATCTCATGTGTTGCCCGTGTTTCATTCTTGGTGTTAAAGTAGGAACTATAAAATTTTTGATTGAGACCACCTCGGCTTTTCATTTTGTGGAATGACCGAGTTTCCTTAGCCGAATAAATTCAGGGTCGTACCAAATTGATTGATAATTCCATCAATTTCAATAGTTTAAACTACTTTATAGCGAATAAAACTAGATTAATTAGATGCGAATAGCTAATTGAGCCATGAAATTTAATAAAAAATTTTCACTATTAAATCTCAAATTAAAAATTTCGATGTTGAAGGGTGTCAAAATTATTAAATAAATAAAGTTATCGCTCACATCAATATAAGCTTACCTTTCAAATTAGAAGTTGAGGGGGCAATTTTAGAAACACCTACTATTGTTGAGGGGGTCTCCATTCATTTTTAGCTATAAAAGAAATTGGGAGAATTCGAAAATTACCGGCTAGTAAAAATGAATCATATTACTGCGGCTGGTTGCTCACTATTTCATGGAGAATTTACTGAAGGCACTTTCACAATTAGTTCTCTCTCGTACGCGCGCGTGCATTTTATTTTTGGATACGGGTTAGTTTTATGTTAAAAGGAGGAATTTAAGGATGTAAGTAGAAGAGGGATTTAAGGAATTTAAGAGAAGAGGAATTTTTGGGTAGGGGTTAGTTTGTGTCAGTAGAATTTAAGGATGTGAGTTCTCTCCCTGCTATTGCAAATTATTTTGTCGCCTTTCCAAATTCGTACATTGTCTTTGTAAAGTAAGCTATCAACATCTTTTGAATGATAGGAATAAATTCCATTAGATGTTTTGTATCCCTTTGTATAGTTGGACAAGATAATGGATAGTTTATGTGGTAATGAAAAATTCATTGATGTTTATGTTGATGTAAGTAATATCTGAAAAATTTTATCATTATGTTCCATACAAAAGTTTATTTGGCTTTATCTCCTATGCTTTTGTCCTCATTACTTGCAAGAAACTGCACTATCTGCTCAAAACATGCTCTCAAATTTATTTAATTCTTCTTCTTTTGAATTGCACTCTTACTGTTTGTGAAATTCTATCACTTCTTATGCTTTGCAATATTTCGTTATAGAATTTGTGCTATCCTAGACGGCTTTCTACTGGATAGAAGCATTGTTGAGAGTGGGGTTCACAAAACAAAGAATAGTATATTGATAATTCTTGTTTGTTTTTTTTTTCCCATCACGATGCAATGAAATAGATATTCGTTTTAGATAATAAGTATTCAACTTTTTTGTTCTAAAAACACGGCAAACTTTTATAACCCAACAAAAATACAAGTATGACTTCTTTCTCTTTGTTCAGCGGGTATAGGGTGAAGATATTATCTTATATAATCACTTGATCAACGGAAGTTTATATAATGATAATGACAAGACAAGCATCTCTTGGGATCCTCTGTTCTATTTTACATGAAAAATAAGAACTTGACCTGCTCAAATCCTTCTTTAGTTATTTAAGCTACTAATCTAAAGTAAATCCACATGCCAAACTTATAAATTCAGACCTAGGCATCATGCTAAGGAATCATAGTGGTTCAATTCCGACCAGTTATCTTCAGCTTCATCTGTTATTACAACAAGAACGAATTTAGAAGATAAGACGGGTGGAATGACATATCTTCTTTCCAATTATTTTCAATCCCTCTTCACAACTGAGCCTCTATATGCATCCAGCTGGTTTGTATCTATGAGTTATGCACTTAGTCTTGTTCACCTTTAATTGACCAGCCACCGATTAGATAGAAATATAATACAAACGATAAACAGGAAAAGAAGAAGAAGAAATTGTGTGTTATTTTAAGGGCCCTAACCATTTTGTTCCATTGTTGAGCAGGAGAAGTACTGGGAAGAACATCCAGGCGAAGCAGTGCCTATCATGAGGCCAAAGTTCTATTGGGGCCCCTGGAGGGTTTATCAGGGAGATGTCCTCCCTCCAAACAAGTAGAAGGTTCTGGAAATGTCCAACTTGCTTTCTTAGAAAGCTAAAGAAGTCCTCAGCTGTTCTATTCGCTATCGGAATTCCGTGTTGATAATTCACCGAACACAATGTCTGTTCGTTTTCTGAGCAGCGATAAGCAAGTATGACTCTCGTCCCTGGTTGCTCGTATAGTCGGCGGGGATGTTTCCCTCCACAGGTGGTCTCAACTTGGAATACATTAGAACTCTTCTGAATATTAAGCTCGAAGAAGAGTGTTACTTTGTGATCACTTGTTGTAGCCCTTGGAACCGCGGCATGAGAAAAAAAAGGTATTGCTTTGGTATGTTAATGTATGTGACTTAGGAGCCAAGTGATGTTTTAACTAGTTGTGGTACCTACTAGCTAGGAAATTGATTGCATAGTTGTTGTTCATGATGTGTTGACAAACCAGGTGCTATTATAGGAAGCACAGATTGATTGATTATACTGTAGTTGAAATTAATGTATAAACACTTCCTAAGCTTTTATAGTGCTTTTCCTGGTTATCACTCTTCACTTAAACGTATTTTAGTTTCTCTCTTCAATTAAAACCAACGTACATCAGAGCAACGAAAAGAAAATGATAAGAAAAAGAGGGAACGTTAAAAACAATATATATATATATATATATATATGTATATATATATATATATATATATATATATAGAGAGAGAGAGAGAGAGAGAGAGAGAGAGAGAGAGAGAGAGAGTTGTGCTGGTATGCTTATGGAAGCACGAAGACCTCCGTGCTTTCACTTTGTTTGCGATGTTCGGACTTTCGAATCAAAAATCGGCTCCGTTAGAGTTGATCTAGAGTATTTGAAGTACCTAGAAAATAAATTTTGCGATTTTTCGATATCATTTGCCTAGTGATCGAAGAGGCTCAAAATCAATAATTTTAATGGTTTGTGGTGAGCCTGTTGTATGTTTAACGGTGTAGAAATATCAAAATCACGTGAAATTTTGATAGAAAATTCTTTATACCATATAAAACAAGATCAATGATTGTGTTCTAAAATTTTATTGTCATATCATCATATTTTATAAGATTTTTATTTTCACCGTTGATTTTGAGCCACTTCGATCACTAGGCAAATAATATAAAAAAATCGCAAAATTTATTTTCTAGATACTTCAAATACTCTAGATCAAGTCTAACGGAGCCGATCGTCGATTCGAAAATCCGAACATCGAAAACAAAGTGGAAGCACGGAGCGCTCCGTGCTTCCATAAGCATCCTAGCCGCACTCTATATATATATATATATATATATATATATATAGAGAGAGAGAGAGAGAGAGAGAGAGAGAGAGAGAGAGAGAACTGCAAAAAAAAGTTTCAATTAAGCCTCTCATAGTTTAGCATATTTTTATTTTGCTAACCTTTGAGAGTCAAACTCGACCGCTTTCGTACTTTTTGCTATATTATGATTTTATTTTTGCCTTATTGTAAAGACCTAGTATAAAATAAGATTCAATAGAATTCCCCTTAAAGCTTTGATTTTTGAAGTTAATATTGCATGCTCTGTCACTAAAAGAGCTTGACAATTTAAGATAGCATCTAATGATGCCCTTTAAAATTTTAAAAATATTCTATTTATCTCTTGTTAAATTCAAAAAATTCCTTCAAATATTTTCATTTTCCTCAAGGTTTCAAATATTTTCAAAGCAACAGTGGTGAAGTCGTTAACGACATGTACAAAACCGCCGACTTTAAAGATAAAAATGACAACAACCCTGGAGGCAAGTGGTTTGTTTAGTCATATAAATGGGAAAGAGTAACAATTTAAGTATTAAGATTACAAATAGATCTGAACCATACCATATAAATTTTAAAGTTCGCAAAAAAAAATCCAAACCACGTAAATTTTATGTTTAGAATAAATCTATAACATAGAGTACAATTTAAATTTTAAACAAATTTAAGCTCACAATAAATCTGGATCCGCGGCAAAGTTTCTTGCTTCCTGAGTTGCACCATTTGCCACAATATATATATTAGACTAGATTATTTAAGTAAATATGGTAAATTCTTATCCTAATATCCTACAAAACAAAGAAAGATGGCATGATTTGAAGTGTTTTTCAATAGATAGAATTATAGATTATGTGAAAAACCAAAAAGAGGTGAATTCAATAACTTAAAAGCCCCTTCATTTTTCTCATCTATCACCTACATCTACAATTTCTCCCTCAACTTGCTTTCCCTGTCCCCCTTTATGTGTTTCAATTTGATGTAAGCGATCGCGATAAAAAGGCACAAAAATGGGAAGAAAAGGCAACAAGAGAGGTATCAAGCACTCACAGTTTCGTCAGGTTTTACTGACGGCGAATCGGCTTCGCATAATCTGCATTGGGGCTGCTTCTTCTTTTCGGATTTGTTGTGCTTCACCTTATTCGATAAGCTATCAGCCTTAGAGACGATCTTCGAGACCGTGAACCCGGCTTCTTCGAAGATGGATGCTCTTTTGTGGATGAGGGAGCTTCGCGATACTACGTCGACGCCGTCGTAAGTCCAAACACCCAAAACGGCTTCGCCCTTCAGCCCGACGGCGAACCAGCCGAGACCAGCAGCAGCTATATCGACGGAGTTTGCGTCCCAACTGTCTCCTGCGACGCGGAATTCTTTTCTTACCCATTTGCCGAGCTCTTTAACCCGCTTCTCACCGATAGGGGGCTGCAGTTTCGTATGTTTAGTTAGTGCATCAGATCGAGTATAGCAACTTGGAAGCACAAGGAAGAGCAACAGTGAAACGACAGACGAGTTAACAGCATATGTGATACTGTCTTTTCGCTTCTTTTTGTTTTTGAGGCTTGCTGTGTTAACTTCAAATAAGGACTGATTCAGCTCAATATGTATGCTATGGTAACCCTAATGTTTACTTTTGAGTAGGAAAAAAACAATATATGGCACCAAAGGCAATGAAAGGCTACATTTGGCATTGTTTCCGTTTTTTGTTTCGGCTCTTCCTTAGTTATGTGATGTTAAAAAGCACTCAAGAATTTGACTTTTTTTATTTTGTAGATGTTGATTTATTTGTAAACTTTATTATATGACAATGAATAAAAGGAAACACAGTAACAGCCTTTCTTTAGAGTGAAAATAAGAGCTTTCCAGTAAATCACAAGTAACAAAGAAAATGATCCATTCCTAGGAGCTTTTACTTGCAGGGGACTTGAGTACAAGTACAAAGACAAGTAATATAAACAATGCTTGAAGCACCATAAATGTTACCTGAAGCTGCAAACCAAAATGGTTTTCCATCATTGCAGATGCATTTTCGGCCTTCCCCATGTGTAGTGGAAGGAGGGATGATGCCCATACTGTAATGTAGATTGTATCGACCGACAGTTCCTCCACATCCAGCCGTATCAAGCCACCAATATGAATAGAGTGTCCTGCCTGTTAGGTGAAATATTGAAGATTTAAGTACATAGCAGGAGACACCCTTCCTAACTGGAAGAAAATTGAAAAGGAGGAGCTAAAAGAAAGCAAATAAATCAAGTTAATTTTTTGGTGTAAATGCACTTTTAAGCTGTTTAGGATGCATAAATATGTTTTTAGTACCTTTTTCTGCAATAATGAAATATGACTCTTACACTAACGAAGAAGCACCCAAACCACAACATAATACTCGCCTTTTAAGGATAGGAAGAGGGCAACTTGAGGAGAGAAGAACATAGGCTCAAATTGTGCTCAGATGACACATAATCATCATATCACTTTCTTTATACTTGGAAAACTAGCCCGAAACAGGGCACATTTCATGACTGGAAACTTAGAGGGCATAAGAAAGAGAAATTTACGCTAGAAGAATCCGCTGGAGCAATTTTTAAGAGCATAAAACAACTTTATTGCAAACAGTAATTATCAGCCAAGACTTTCTATCAACATTTATCACTAACGCTAGTCAACAATCAGTTTCAGTCCATTTAAAACCAGATGACAAAGCATATATCTCTTTCACAACAGAGATGCCAATTCGAGTAAAATCACATCCAAGCATTCATCATCAGTTTATTTCAGGTTCAGATATATGACATAGAAACATGACAGCAGTAGCAATTTTCGGCATTTCCAACTTGCAGAGTTGTATGATAAAAATTGTCAGTCGCTGATCTAGTGCAGAAAAGAAATTATATTACTGACAAGAAGAGTACAGTATCAGGGTGCTATCTAAATCTCATAAACGAATCGAAGGACAAACTATTAATCAGATCATCCTCTCAAAGGCCTGAAAGCCTGATCTTATTGAAAGCAGATCATTAACTCCCAAAGACGCATGTAGTATACACTTAATAGAAAATCAATATAGAACCAAACAAAAAAAATTATGGTTGAAAACTCTGGTTAGTTAAACTAATTAGAATCGTGAAAAAATCATTAAATTTTCAAAAATGTTAGTTCTGGCAAAAGCACATTTTGGAAGTGAGATGGCTTCATCGACAAACTCAGGAGTACTCGCAAACAGTTATTAATCAAATGTTAACCTTATACAACTAGATTTTACACCTACGGTTACGATCGAAAGAATAAATCAACAAATGGAGGAGCCTGGCGTGAGCAAAGCTAGTTCAAAAGTAAAGTCATCTAATTTGCTGGTTTCGTTTCAACGATTACGCTCCCAAAATTCGCACTGGTAAACCTGGTGAGAATTTATGTTTTTGGGTAACTTTTAGAGAACCCTCAGTAGCTTTTCCATTAAAATTCCCCTTCAAAGCTAAGGGCTTCTCCTTAAAGCTTCCATTTTTTTCATATAAGGAAGCAAATTTTCATTTCGTGCTCCAGCCGAAAGCATTGAATTTATTAAACGTTTTACTTCTACTTCTCGAGTAGAACAGTAATTCCAAGCTCTAGAGAACCAAAATCAAACAAAAAGATGAGAACCACAAACCTTGATCCGGTAAGTCCTCGCCCGGAGCTCCTTGCCCATGTGGACGAGCTTCTGCTCCTCCCTCGTCAACCTCGTCGTGATCTGATACGGGTGGAGGATCCCCGGCGTGTCGAACAGCTTCGCGTGCCCGCCGAGGACCCCGTCCACCCTCACGATCCCCAGCGTCGTGCCGGGCACCGGCGCCTCCGTCAGGTGGGTCGCGGTCCCGCCGGCGCACCGCGCCATGGCGTTGATCAGCGTCGACTTGCCCGCGTTCTGGGCGCCCACGGCCCACACGTTGCCCCGCGGCCCCGCCAGCTCCCGCGCGCGCTCCAGCAGCGCCCGCACGCCCCACCCGCGCGCGGCGCTCACCAGGTGCACGCCCTCCACCCGCCCCGCGCCCGCGGCGTGCGCGCGCGCGCCCACTCCTCGAGCGCCGCGGCGGCGGCGGGGAGGAGTGGGGGAGGGGGAGGAGGTCGAGCTTGGTGGCGGCGAGGAGGAGGCGGGGGCGTTGGCGCGCCGCGGCGCCAGGCGTCGGAGTGGGCGGCGGCTGCTGCGGCGGCGAGGCGGGCGAGGCGGCGGGGGAAGGAGCCATCGAAGTCGGCGGCGTCGACGACGGCGAGGACGACGGAGCGGGGGCCGGAGGGGGAGGTCATTCGGGGGGCCACGGCGCCGTCGAAGTCGAAGTCCGGGAGCAGGTTCTCGGCGCCCTGCTCCTTCACGCGCCCGTAGTGCCGGAGCGAGTGGCACCGCGCGCACACCACCACCGACGCCGACGACGACGAAGACGAAGACGAAGAGTCCGCTTCTTCTTCTTCTTCTTCATCGTCGTCGTCGTCGGGGGGGAAGTGGCCGGATTTGAGGGAGAGGGAGAGGCGGGGGTCGTCGAGGGAGAGGGAGGGGAGGCGGCGGTCGAGGGGCGCGCGGTAGTCGACGGATTTATGGGAGGGGAGGAGGAAGAAGCCGGGGAGGGTCGGGTCGGAGCCCTGCATCCGTACACCGCACCCGGGACAGAGGCCTCCGCCGCCGCCGTCGTGAGCGTCGTCTCCGGCGCCGGCGAGGAGGGGTGATTGGAAGGAGAAGGATTGTCGTCGGAGGAGGAGAGGAGGATGAGGAGGAGAAGGGGAGAGTCGAGGGTTAATGGCGGAGGTGGGGCGCAGGCGCGGAAGAGGAGAGGAGGGGGAGGAGAAGCGGCGGAGCGCGGCGGGGCGCAGCGGCGAGTGCTTGCGAGCGAGCGAGAGCATCTGCTTCTGCTTCTGCTTCTTCTTCTTCGTGTAAAGGTGAAAACCACTGTGGTTCGTAGTTTTGCACGGCAGGTGTTCGAGATGAGTTCGAGCTGAAACTGAAAGGACACGAATGACGATCGAGCCAACACAAAAACGACGAGAAATTGGTCTCCCTTCTCAGCCCCCATGAAACGGGCCGGGCCAACATTTCGGGCCCGTTTGGATACATGTTTGGTCATTGCAGGTAAAACATAGGCTAGATTGCATAGCCCTAACTCCTAAGGCGCGACGACACTTAATTTGATACTCAAATTTTAGTTTACTGTAATTTCTATTTTGAACCTAATCGCTAAAGTTGAAGTAAAATGGCAGTATTGTGATTAAATACTCTAGATCAACTCTAACGAAGCTAAGAGTGGGCTGGTATATAAGCTTCTGGAAGCACCGAGCCCTTCGTGCTTCCAAGTCGTTTTCGATGTTGCGATTTTCGAATCGTTGATCGGCTCCGTTAGAGTTGATCTAGAGTATTTAAAGTACTTAGAAAATAAATTTTATGATTTTTCGATATCATTTATCTAGTGATCGAAGGGGCTCAAAATCAATAATTTTAATAGCCGTGGTGAGCCGTTTGCAAGTTTAACGGTGTAGAAATATTCAAATCACATTAAATTTTGATAGAAAATTCTTTATATTATATAAAACAAAATCAATAACTTTGATCTAAAATTTTAATGTCGTATCATCATATTTTGTAAGATTTTTATTTTCAACAGTTGATTTTGAGCCCCTTCGATCACTAGGCAAATGATATCGAAAAATCGCAAAATTTATTTTCTAAATCTTTAAATCATTTTTTGCATGATTTATACAATTAAAAGAATTTTAGGTATAAATATCCTTTTTGGTCCGAAAAAAAATTGCTCTTTTATAAGTAGTATAAAAGAAAGATTTTTATGACCAAATATAGAGATCTAAAATTTAATTTATCTAAATGTTCAATTGGACAATAATTTTTTACTATCTTATGCAAATATAAAAAAATTATTAAATTATAAATATTCACTAATAATTTGTTTAAAAATTATATGTTACATATCAATCATGTCGGATCTTAATTATTTTGAAAAAAGTATTTTTTAATTTTTTTAAATATATAACGTGCATTGCACATGCACCCTACTAGTGTGTATATATATATATATATATATATATATATATAGTCCATTGTAATCTTTATCGATAGCGAAACACTTGTTTCGGTCTTCTGAAAGTTTTTTAGTTAGATCATCTACTATTCAACCAACCACTACGGGGCCCACATCATTCTAACGCATCTCTCAATCAAACTTGTAGCAATGACAGTCTTATTAATAACATAGTAGCCTAGTTCTATATATATACTATTATTAATATATTCATTGAGTCTTCTAGATAATATATTGAATAGTATGTGATTTATAGTGGATAACGGCTGATGCATTAATAAGATGAAAGGTGGTTATGATATTATATATATATATATATATATATATATATATATATATATATATATATATATATATATACAACGGAAGTCTTTTTGTCTAACTTTAATCCTAATTTTAAATGGGATAGACTGAAAGTATGCTCATTTTTCGCACATCATAAATGAGAAAGAATCACATGAAAGAACCACCATGCACCATCTGTAATCCGGCTTTGAAAATAAAAGAATTATACAAAAAAAGATACGATTTTAATATTAACAACATATAACAAAACATTAATTATAACAATTATTAGTAGAGAAACTAAAACTGCAATGTGATCGATGTTGGTACGTAGCAGATGCGAAAAGTCATATAATTAAGTACAAGTTATTTCCAGCGCAAAAAATACAACAATTATAAAACAGCAAGGCATATATAGTCGACGATCGACTATCTATCACAGATCGAACAACAAGAAGAAGAAGATTGCAGTGCAGTACTGCAGTACAATTAATTTTAGACGTCAAAAACTTGCTTGCCGGTGAACTTGACCTGGATGGGGCTGACGTTCTTGCCAATGGAGCGGAGGTTCACTCCGACGCCCTGGCGGCCCGGGTTGACCTTCTCCGGGTAGACGCCATCCTTGGGGTGGAGGTACTGCACCTCGCCATTCGGGAACACGCGGTAGAACTGGTAGTTAATCTTGTACTTGGACCGCAGCTGCGTGCCGAGCGCCAGGCACTGCTCCTTGCGCGCCAGCTTCAGCAGGTTGGGCCCGTCCCGCATGATCGCCGCCCCGCCTGTCGGCATCTCGAACACCTGCTCCTTGGGCGACGTCCACGTGATCACGTAGAATTCTTCGACCTGCGCCTTCCGAAGCAGGCCCCCCGTGCTGCCTCCGAAGATTGGGGACGGGGTGCTTGGGTCCAGCTGCGGAGGGGTGAAACCCGCAGGGGCCTCCGGTTCCGCTGTGGCTGCCTTCTCGTCATCGGCTGCTGCGCAGATTCTATATGCCAGGCGGCGGCGGAGGCGGGGCGCCGTCGACGGTGCTTTCCACGGGAGGAGGCGACCGGTGGATTTCGCTGCCGCTGCGCAGAGGGTGGCGGTGGTGGTGGGAGGGGTGAAGAGGGAGCCTTGGGTGGTCGCCATGGCCATTGAGGAGAATGAATCAGGAAGGTGTGGGATTATAGATTGTGTTGTGCTCTATGCTCTTGTGGAGTGTAGAGAAGTTAATTTTGGAAAGGATATTAGGATATGTGGTGTGGGGGGTGGGGATTGGATAAGGTGGATATGTTTCGGACCAATGGGAAGGGCTCATTTTGATACGTTCTAAGTAACCACACCACACAAAGCTGCTGCAGCCTGCAGCTGTGGCTCTTTATTTGCCTTAATTTGGTATTTGGTTTCTTCTTTACATTTATTAATTTTAAGATCCTTCTTAGTTTACCTTATTCTCAAAGAATGTGTTATTTATTACGATAAGTTTATTTGGTTGCTATAACCAATTTGATTTGGTTATAGCAACCAAATATTGTGTTTCTATTTATTATTTGGTAAGCTTTACCAGCTGGATAAATCCATCATATAGTGGGCTATGGCCTTACTGAATTATGGTGAAAAAATACGATAAAAAATTATTTTGTTTGTTTCTATACGTAATATTGTGTTTCATATATATTATAGAAATAATTGCCTATATACTCCTCATGCGTCTAAAAATATCCGATCTATTCCTACTTTTTTTTTTCTTTCTAAAATGCCTCTCATACGTTCCACCGTTATTGCAAAATACCCCCACAATTATCTCTTGTTAAGTTAATCTGAATTAAACGTGAGTTAAATATCTACCACAGTTAAAAAAAATTAAAATACCAATTTTGCCCTTAACTTAATGGCAAATAAGAAAGGTTGGTGACGGTAGAGGGGTATATTGGAAAAGACCAAAAGTCGAAATACTTTTGTGCCCCTGACTTTAAGGGCAAATAAGAAAGACAGTGATGGTATAAGGGTATATTTGAAAAGGGCAAAATAGTAATTTTACGGAGATAACGAGTTACTTATGATTTTAACTCTAAGGGTATATTAGAAATAGATTGGAACGTAGAAGGGGTATTTTTAATATTAGCCTTTTAAGAAGGGTAAATCGAAAAATCGAAAACTTTTCAGAAGTATATTTGAAATTGCCCTATATTATAATGAATAGTGAATTACGAGATAATTTGAGCATTCTTATTGAAAAACGTAAAAACATATTTCTATTTATTTTCATCTAAATTTTAATTTATCTATTAAGAATTAGATGATTCTTGATGATACCAAGCGGACACTAAGCATATCAATCTACAATTCAGACATAAAATACTTAGAGGGCTCTTCGGAAAAAATATGAAAAATTATTTTTTAAGTTTTTTAAGAAATTACTACTTTTCACAGTTTTTTTTTTTTTTGTATAAAAATCTTAGAAAACGAAAACACTGTTCTTCTATAAAAATCCTAAAAAGTTTTTTGCCAAAAAATTAAACAACCTTTTCTAAAAACCAAACAATCAAAAAATATTTTTTCTGTAAAAAAAAAAATTATTTTGAGAGATATTTTTGGAAAAACTAATCACATGATTAACATCTCTAATGACAAACAACAGGTCCCTGTATATAGACTAGGCAATCTCGATCTATGCCCGTGGGTACCCGCGGGTTACCCCCAAATTTACGGTATGAGTACCAACTTTTTCAACCCCAAAAATTTAAGCTGGGGACATTTTGAGTAACCCGCAGGTATCCGCACATATATTTTTTAATTACAAAATATATTTTTTTTAATTAAAAAAAAATATATTTATTCATTCTAAAAATTCTAATTCTAGTTTCTTATTGTGTCTTTTATATTACGAAATTTTTAAGCTCTAAGCTTGCGTTTGGTTGGGGGTTAAGGGTGGAATAACCCCTTAACCCCCATTTTATTCCCAAACACTATAAAAAAGAGGTGGGGTTAACAAGAGTTCTGCTAGGGATACAACTCTCTTGGAGTTGTAGATCTTACAACCTACAATCCAAGGGCCCATAAAATCTCTTTTTAAAAAATCAACCAAAAGTGTTAAATGTGGACCGTTGGATGGTTGGGTTGTAGGATCTACAACCCAACCTGGTTGTGAAGCTAGACTTTTTCGGTTAACAAACCCCACCTCAAAAAGTTATCCCGGCTTAACTAACCCTACCTAACCCCACCAAACCCCAACCAAACATTATTTTTCTACTCATAATAACCCACTATCCTTCTTATCCCACCTACTTCAACCAAACACTATTTTTTACTATCCTCAACTAACTCCAACTCCCAACCAAACACAAAAATACTTTAACCCCACCTTAACCCCAAACTTAACCCTATCCCTGAAATAACTAGTTTTTCCTTAACCCCGAACCAAACGGGGGGCTAAGACTTTAAATATTTTTATTATATGTTATAATATTTTAAATAATGAGTTATGTTATATTTTTAAAACGTGTATATATGTATTTTGTATTTAAAGAATATGAGAAAAAAAGAAAAAAAATTGCGGGTAACCCGCATACCCACCCGGCCCCGCCCACCCCGGGCGGGTATGTGTAATAATGTTGGCTACCCAAAAATTTGCGGGTAAATTTTATTCATGCCCAAATAACCCGCGGATACAATGACCCACCCGCGGATTATCCAATCCGCCCGTTTGCCAAGTCTACCTGTATATGTACTTATCCAGTTGTACTGAGCTTTAGTGCATTTGAGCTGTTTTGACCTCTCATTTTTCTGCATGATCATCATGTGCATTTGTTAATTGTTAATTTCCAAATATTAATTACTAAATTCTAAACACAATTATTAAATTCAAAGTATTATGAGTTGAGCTAGAATACTTTCAAAAGCACCAATTAGTTGGTGCTTTTGAGTTTTTAACCATTGGATGGATTGATGTGGCGTTGAGATGATGGTGGTAGGTGGTGGTAGTTGGTGGTAGGTGGAATAGTGTTTGATCCAAGGGGTATTAGTAATTACAGTGTAGATCCAAGGGCTAGAAACTTGGAAGCACCAAGAGCTTGATGCTTCTAAAAGTATTCTAGCTCTACTCAAGTATTATTATCAATATCTATTAAACATAATGAATCCCCAATAAAAAAAGGTGACATGGCAAGCTCTCCTTTTTTTGAATTTTTTATATTTTTTAATGTCCCCAATATTTTTGCCACCTGGCAATTTTTCTTTCACCCAAAATCTAATTTAAACCACCTAATATATTTTTATTTAAGCCATTAAGAAGCTCTTCTAATCTACTCTCTTAACTATCGTAATTCTAACGTACAACACCACTACTACGAAGCACTTCACCCTCATTCAAATCTAATTTAATCCACCTAATATATTTTCATTTAAACATTTAAATTAAGAGTAAAAGATTTGCACACTAAGAAGCTCTTCTAATCCACTCTCACTAACCATTATAATTCTAACATGTAACACCCACTACTATGAAGCACTTCACCCTCATTAAAATCCAATTTAACCCCTATAATGTATTTTCATTTAAGCCTTTAAACTCTTCTAATTTACTCTCATTAACCACGCACTATCATGAAACATTAAAATCCAAACTATAACTTAACCACTAATTACATACGTTTCAATGACCTTTTAGATTCTTATTACATGATTAATTAATTAATTAACTACATTAACCATCAAAATTATATATCTAATCTAACCATAAGAATCATTGTAGTTCTAATGTGCAATACCCACTAACACGAGACTTTAAAAGCCGAGATATAACTTAACCTCTATTAATTTACATACGTTTTTGTGGCCCTTTAGATTCTCATCACACGACTAATTGATTAATTGATGAATTAACTACGTTAATCATCAAAGCTATATATCTAATCTAATATAATAATTATATTGCTGATCTCACCATTAGCATGTGCGGTATGAGTCGGATTGCACAGCGGCAGATGTGCTAGCGTGGGTGGCGGAGAATGACGATCTTGGTGGCGGCGGCAGAGGAGGCGGCTACGTCGATCAAGGTGATTGTGGGAATGAGGAGAAGGCTTAGATCGCTTTTAGATATATGCCACTTTCTACCAGATTGTAGGATTACTAACTGCATAGATCTCCTAGATATTATTCATTAAAGATAACCTTTTTTTTCTTTAATTTCTATACTTTATTTCAAAACTATATCAAAATATCTACAAAGAGTCAAGTTAATTTTTAAAAAACATGAAATGATCAATACCTTCACTTTTAAATAAATCAAGTGCGTTTTAAAATCTATATTTTATTAACCCGTAGGAACGAATTTTAGATAATATTTAAATAGCATGAACTAAATTATTTCGAGAGTCAAAGGTGCTATACTCACGAACACTTCTAAGAATTATTCCCATCTACTCAAGCAACATTAGTTGGAATTTATTTTAAGGTGTTTAGTAAAAATTAGAGTATCACAGGATGGATGAATTAAGTAAAATGAAAATATCTTGACTATTTGCAATACTCTCAATCCGCTGCAATGCGCGGTTCCTACACTAGTTATATTTTAAGCTCCAAATTTTAATTCATCCATGCCAACACATCAAAACTTTAATGAGAAATCCAAAAATTATAACACATCAATCACGTAAAAATGACTTGTGGGGGTGGGGTGCCATGTGGAGCTAGGACCATCCACCACAAAATTTTCTTTTGACCCATTAATTTGCTTGGATAAGTAAGCATTTATTCTGCATTAAAATCTCAATAACTACTTATTAATTGAATTATTTCTACCCAGATTCCACTCTTATTTATTCTTATTGGCCACCGTTTGGTTTGAGGTTAAGTAAAAATTTGTTATTCCATAGATAGGGTTAAGTTCAGAGTTAATGTGGAGTTAGAGTAATTAATTTTGTGTTTGGTTAGAAATTGGATTTATTCCAAATATAGGTAAAATAGTGTTTGGTTGGAGTAGATTGGATAAAATAGCATTTTGTTTGATTGGAGTAGTGGGGTGAGATAGGGTGGGGTGCCCCAGAATAGCCCATTTGGAGTTGAGTTAGCTAACCTCAGCCACCAAATTGGATGCTTGGAAATAACTTCTGGATTAAGAGATTATTCCACCCCTTAATCTCGAACCAAATGGGTGCTTAAAGATTGTTTGATTGCTTACTTCTCAACTTGCACTGCAAGTGCAACTGCAAGCACACACAAAATTAAGGGGCAATTGCTTATATACCCCTGAAAAGTTCCCGATTTTCTGATTTACCCCTCTTAGAAGGCTAATATTGAAAATACCCCTCCTACGTTCCAACTTATTTCTAATATACCCTTAGAGTTAAAATCTGTTAAATAACTCTGTTATTTCTGTAAAATTACTATTTTACCCTTTTCAAATATACCCTCCTACCATTACTGTTTTTCTTATTTGCCCTTAAAGTCAAGGGCACAAAAGTATTTCGACTTTTGGTTTTTTCCAATATACCCCTCTACCCTCACCATCCTTTCTTATTTGCCCTTAAGTTAAGGGCAAAATTGGTATTTTAATTTTTTTAAGCGTGGTAAATATTTAACTCACGTTTAACCCGATTAACTTAACAGAGATAACTCATGGTATTTTGCAAAAACGGTGGAACGTATGAGGGGTATTTTAGAAAGAAAAAAAAAATAGGGGTAGATCGGATATTTTCAGACGCATGAGGGGTATATAGGCAATTATCCCCAAAATTAAATATGATTTGGTTTGCTCTATGAACGAAAGCGATTTATGAGTACGAGAACGATCGTATTCATAATAGTATAGTAGCCGAATCCACATATATATATATATATATATAGAGTTGGGCTGGGATGCTATTGATAGCACCCAGCCAACTTTGCCACCCATTTTATAGCCATTGGATCGCATCGAGATCCGTGCAGCTTGTTAGTGAAAATTTTGGGTTGAAGCCGTTTGTTGCCTCCGTTATCTTTTCTCTCTCACACACTCTCTCTCTTTCTCTCTCTCTCTCTCTCTCTCTCTCTCTCTCTCTTCTTTTCTTTTTCTTTTTCTTTTCCATCTTCTTTCTCCTCCACAGAGCACCCCCATCCCACCTACCACCAGAGCCTCCTTCCTCCACCGCGCCCACCTCGCCCACTAGCTCGCCGCGGCCTCGCTTGACTGCTTGCTCTCTCACTCTCTCTCTTTCTTCTTTTTTTTTTTTTGCCCTTTTCCTTTCTTCTCCACCTCACACCCCGCCCGCCTCCTACCGCGCACGCCTTTCTCGCCTACTCACCCCCTCGCCCCCGCGCTCGCCTGCTGTGTCGCTCGCCCGATCTCGCGGAAGCTCTCAGGTTTGTAAGAATCATTTCTTTTTTTTTTTTTTCTTTTTTTTTTTTTTGGTCTGCTCGCCCGATCTGGTGAAAAATAGAAAATAATGCTTTTTTTTTTTTTGCTTTTTTTTTGTTTTTTTTTTTTTTTCTTTTTTTTGCATTGGTTCGATTTTTACAATTTTCTAAGATCTGAACCAAATCCTATTAGATACATGCATGAATCGATTTTTTTGGACTCTCCTGGAAATGTAGGTAGTGGGCTGTTGCGCTTTTATTTGACACCCTTAAGAAGCAGTAGAAGTAGTAATAAAGGTAGGAGGAAAAATTCACGCTTATTTGCTAGAGGCATATTTGGGTTTTACTAATGAGAGGCACTCTGCTTGATCTATGAGATAAAGAAAAACTCCTGCATCCAAGAAAACCCCTTTTGCTCCTACTTTGTTGTTGTTACGAAGGATAAGCCGCCGGGACAAATTATTGACACCGAAATTGTATGCTACGGGAAGTGCTCAGTTAATCTAAATGCTTTCTATCTAACTTGGTTTCAGTATTCAACCCCCTTCCCTCTGCGGCCTTTCTCGTGCAGTAATCAACCCCTTTTGGTCTTTGACGTCTAGCTGTTGTTGGTATCGGCGCTGTCCATGAAAATGTGGTGTCGTATAAATTTGTAATTAAATTACTTCTTCTTAGTTTACGTGTGTTGCTTATATTTATTTCCGAATTGTAAATCTTATTTTATATTTTGCTACTTTTTTGCAGATAATTTGATAAATGAATAGAAGGAAGAGTATGGGTTATATACAACCACATGTTACATTATGCTACTGTGGCAATGAAGCAGTTGTTAAAATTTCTCGTACCTCTGCTAATCCTGGAAGGCCTTTTTATAGCTGTTCTAAGTATAATAAGAAATCAAGTGAAAATTATTGTCAATTCTTCAGATGGTGTGATTCAGATCTGAATATTTCAGAAAAGGGTTATTCTGAGGTAACATCAGAAGGAAGCACATCTACAGGAACACAAACAGATGATTCCTTCAACAATATGAATTTTCTTGCAATACGAGATGAGTTAAGGGAGTTAAAAATCAAGACAGATAGAAGATTTTTTAAGACAAAGTTGCATTTGGTTGTACTGTTTGTCTTTGTCGCAGTGATGTATGTGAAGATTTTAATGTAATTAAAGACTATTTGACCTATGTTTGTAACCACTGTTTTAATTAATGAATTTATATCTTTAATTTGATTGTGTTGTACGAATTTTTTTTTTTTTTAACTTTGTGTATTTTATAGCTTACTTCTGTAGCTCAAAAATGATTGAAGACTATTTTGAGCTTACTTTTGTAGCCCTTTTAATGCTTTCTTTCTTCTTAATTTTGTTTTCTACTGCATTGTTGCTCCTAGCCATAATTTTTTGGGATTTCAAAACAGCAGCTAGAGGTATATCTTGTTTTCTACTGCATTGTTGTGGTACATGTATTGCTTATACAAATAAGGTATATCTTGTTTCCTCAACAAAAAAAAATTGTGTATTTTTTTCTTATAAGAACAAGCTAGAGGTGAAGAACACACAATCCAGAGGTGAACTATATTTCTCATTCCAAGTATCATTTCAATACAAGTATTATTCCAAGCATCATTCCAACACAAGTTAAATCATTTAGATCACTTGAACATTCTACAATAAGTTACATCACTTGAACTATGTTTCTCATTCCAAGTATCATTCCAACACAAGTATCATTCCAAGTATCATTCCAACACAAGTTAAACCATTTAGATCACTTGAACATTCTACAATAATTTAAAACTATCCAACTAACTTAAACATTTTACAATAAGTTAAATCATCCACATCACTTGAACCATCCAGATAACGAGTTTCATTTCAAAATAAGCAAATACATCATTTCAGAGTTGTTGATAGCCATTCTTTATGCATGTTACAAGTTTATCTTCATACAGAGTCACTTGAGCTATCTGTCTCTTCTTGGCCTTTTGTAGTATATGTAGCACCATCCTTTTCTTTCAACGCAAGCTACAAAAAAAAAAAAATTGATTAAAACTAATATATGCAAAACATTAGAAAAAAAAAGAAAATTCACTATAATTAAAGTATTTGATATGATAAGTTAGAACGAAATTAGTTACCTCTTTACAAGTACGGACATTATGCCCTTTCTTTCCACAATAGGCACATTTTCTAGCTTTTCTAACACTCTTTTCAATAGATGGCTTGAATCTTTGTGGTTTTCTTTTTCCTTTGCATTGTGATTGTGGAGGGTCCTTCATGATAGGTTCAACTTCACTAGATTGTGTAAAAATAGTTGCATGCCGATACCCAATATTATCTCCTTCTTTCTCTTTTAAAGTTTCATTGTGTGCAATAATCTTGTCAACAAGCTTATCTATGTCTTCACAAGCCATTTCAAATGTCTCAAAATTTTGCGAGGCTATATATGGAATTTTTTGCATTTTCAAAAGTAGTGCATTAAATCTTGCATCTTTCGAATGTGAAAGTTCACCAACTACCATACATCCTAAATTTGTGGTTGAGAATCCTCTTTTCGCATTTTTAGTCCACCTTTTCAAAATATATTGGTCTGGAATATGATGCATTTGAATGTGAAGCATGACTTTTAATACATGAGAACATAACAAGCCACTGAATTCAAAGAACTTGCAACTACAACTCACATTCTCTTTAAGTCTATCCACGCGAACTGTGTACGAGTTAACTCTACTAGATGATGTAGAGGATTCTATTGAACTAATATTGTATAATGAATTTGCCTCTAATTCATTTATTTCATATCTTGTACTAGCTCTCAACAGGTTCTTAAATTCAGTGAATACTTTTCTTGTGTAAATATCGCGAGCTTGTTTCTCAATTGGACTAAATGACCACAAACTTGGCTCACTATCTTTTGACCTAAAGTCCTCTTCATCCTCCTTATCAAAGCGACTTGAAACAATCTTTTCAAATTGTATTACAAACTTGTAAATTGATGTATGACAATCCATAAACATCTTTATAAAGGCATTCATACTCTCACTTCGTTGTGATGTAGACATTTGCGCAAAAAATGAATCTCTAAAATATGCCGGAACCCATTGACGTCTACAATTCCACATTACTTGGAGATGATTGTTGTCATATAATTCATACTTTTCAAGCATCAAATTCCAACTAGTCTCAAACTCCTCTATAGTCAAACTGTTGTTTATGCATAACTCTAAATCCATCTTAAACCTTTCCTTGGTACCGTAAAGTATACTCAAATGTTCTCTTGCTTTCCTCATAATATGCCATTGACAACATCTATGCGTAGTGTTCGGTAGTACTTGCTCGATTGCTTTCTTCATTGCTGGATCTTGATCTGTAATAATAGATTTAGGATGTTGGCCAAAAACTGCTTGAAGCCAAGTGTTAAATAGCCAACAAAATGTGTTGGCAGTTTCATCCCTAATAAGAGCACAATCGAAAAATATTGATTGTCGATGATGATTAACACCGATAAAAGGAGCAAATGGCATACAATACTTATTTGTCATGTAAGTCGTATCAAAGGTAATAACATCGCCAAAATTTTGGTATGCCATTCTTGAGCGTCCATCAATCCAAAATAAGTTTCGTGCCATATTTTCCTCGTCAACCTCTATTGCATAAAAAAAAGATGGATCTTTGACTTGACGCTCACGAAAGTAATTAATAGTGGTTGATATATCCACTCCTTTGAGCCGTCTATTCCTCTCAGAAACCTCATTATTTAGATCTTTTCTTGTGAAGTGAATATTATGTGATCCTCCTTCTTTTGTTGCCATAAAAGACATAATTTGAGCAGTCGAAATATTCTGTTCACTTAACATATGAATTATATCTTTTTGGTCCTTGGTGATTGAACGGTGAGATCGAAGGAAACGAGCTTTTGATGGACTTACAACTAAATCATGATTGTGCTCTCTCACAAATGCAGTCACGATCCATTTTCCATCTTCTATCAATTTCACTCTTAAGTGTGCCTTACAACCAGTTCGACTATACTGCATCTGTTTTTTAGGGGTGCCTTTATTGTCTTGTCCTTGACCTCGAGGTTTGGAATGACCTTCTTTTGAACAAACATAGTGCAATGACGTAATCATATTATCTTTCTTCCTAGCTTTGTAGTGTGTTTTTTTCCTTATACTAAAACCAGCTTTATATGCATATATATTATAAAACTTCAAAACTTCTTCCTCATTCTTAAATTCTCTCCCTATGAACGGCTCATCAATTGACGAATCAGTTCCATCTGCAATTAAACTTGAAGTATATTGTTCACACTGGCTCTGTTTACTCGTTAAAGAATCCAACTCTCTACTTTCAACAAACATTGTATCAACCAATGGAGACATTGGTTCTTCATCAATACTTTCATTGTCCGAGCTTTCAAAAGTTGGTGAATCATGATAATCCCCACTATCCATCTATATAATTTAACAAATTTTAAATTAATAAAAAAACTATTAACCATGCAATTCACACATTCGAGTTAAAAAAAAGCAACATTAAATACTAGTGCTAGTTAACATATCAAACTAATTACTAGTGCTAGTCAACAGATCAAACATCAATTGACGGAGCAGTTGCATCTGCACCCCAGAACAAGCACATGCTAATAGTCAGAAGTAATTACCTTCTGATGAAGAAATTGCCAAATTTTTTATTTTCCTTAGCTGTTCAAAATGCTTTCCGAGATCCTTAACTGGTGATTCAGTCTGAGTATCCTCCTTTCCCTTCGGCACCTCAGCAGATGAACTGTCCTTTTCCTGCAAGTGTTGAAACCAGCAAGCACCAAGCTCAATATTTGTTGAAGAACAGAACAATATATATATATATAGAGAGAGAGAGAGAGAGAGTTGTTCTGTTTAAAAAAAATCGATTCATGCATGTATCTAATAGGATTTGGTTCAGATCTTAGAAAATTGTAAAAATAAGAATATTGATTTTTTTTTTTAATCTTGAGAAAACGTAAAGTATAAATTTGAAGGAATCTTTCTCTTAATCTTTCCCAAGTACATAATTCTGTATCTCTTCTTTCTACTTTTATTTTTCTCATCATTCCATTCTTTTTGTTTACGTACTACAAGAAGATAAAACTCCACCCTTACAATACTCCAGCAAACACATTCAAACAACAAAATAAACTACAATACTAAAGTTAAACACACTCAAACAACAAAATAAACTACAATACTCCAGCAAACACATTCAAACAACAAAATGAACTACAATAGTCAAGTAAAACACATTCAAACAACAAAAGCGTGACATATATAACAGAGTCAAATATGATCGAACCTTCAGTAATTAGTTCATCTTCAAGCTGCGCAATTGCTATATGAGAGAGCCAACCTCATCGTAAGAAGACCCTCCTTCCTCCACAGCCAATGCAAAAAAAAAGCATTATTTTTTATTTTTCACCAGATCGGGCGAGCAGACCCAAAAAAAAAAAGAAAAAAAAAGAAATGATTCTTACAAACCTGAGAGCTTCCGCGAGATCGGGCGAGCGACACAGCAGGCGAGCGCGGGGGCGAGGGGGTGAGTAGGCGAGAAAGGCGTGCGCGGTAGGAGGCGGGCGGGGTGTGAGGTGGAGAAGAAAGGAAAAGGGCAAAAAAAAAACGAAGAAAGAGAGAGAGTGAGAGAGCAAGCAGTCAAGCGAGGCCGCGGCGAGCTAGTGGGCGAGGTGGGCGCGGTGGAGGAAGGAGGCTCTGGTGGTAGGTGGGATGGGGGTGCTCTGTGGAGGAGACAGAAGATGGAAAAGAAAAAGAAAAAGAAAAGAAGAGAAAGAGAGAGAGAGAGAGAGAGAGAGAGAGAGAGAAAGAGAGAGAGTGTGTGAGAGAGAAAAGGTAACGGAGGCAACAAACGGCTTCAACCCAAAATTTTCACTAACAAGCTGCACGGATCTCGATGCGATCCAATGGCTATAAAATGGGTGGCAAAGTTGGCTGGATGCTATCAATAGCATCCCAGCCCAACTCTATATATATATATATATATATATATATATATATATATATATATATATATATATATATATATATATATATAGCCACGGCTACTATACTATTATGAGTATTGGAGCCATCGTACTCATAACTTTTTGGCCGTTGAGATGACAAAATGTGAGGCTAGGATGAGAGTGATTACGGTTAGATTGATAGTGGGCCCCCTAGGGTTCGGTAGGTGGTTGGTTGAATAGTATAATCTAACGGGTAAAAATGATTAAAGGATGGATCAAATGGCCAAAAAGTTATGAGTACAAGAACCTCTATACTCATAAAAGTATAGTAATAGGACTCTATATATATATATATATATATATATATATATATATATATATATAACTAGGCTACTATGCTATTAATAGCACCAAGTCATTGGTGCTAAGTTATTGGTGCTACCAAGTTTTTAGCCATTGGTATATATATAGAACTCGCTACTATGCTATTAATAGCACCAAGTCATTAGTGCTAAGTCATTGGTGCTACCAAGTTTATAGCCATTAGATTAAGAGATGTGTGGTTAGGATAATATGGGCCCTAGGGTTAAGTGGGTGGATGGTTGAATAGTATGATATAACGGGTGAAAATCATCAAAGGGGTGGATTTAACGGTGAAAAACTTGGTAGCACGGAGACCTTTGTGCTATTGATAGCATAATTCTAACTCTCTCTCTCTCTCTCTCTCTCTCTCTCTCTCTCTCTCTCTCTCTCTCTCTCTCTCTCTATATATATATATATATATATATATATATATATATATATATATATATATATATATATATATATATATATATATATATATATATATATATATATATATATATATATATATATATAGAACTAGTCTATTATGCTATTAATAAGTATCAAGTCATTGCTAAAGTTTTTGGCTACCAATTAACGGCGAAAATTTTGGTAGGCAGAATGCTTCATGTTATTGATAGCATAGCGTGGGACTCTCTCTCTCTCTCTCTCTCTTTCTCTCTCTCTCTCTCTATATATATATTTATATATATATATATATATATATATATATATATATATATATATATATATATATATATATATATATATATATATATATATATATATATATATATATATATATATATAGTTATGTACGTAAATCGTACGTAACTAGTTGAGTGGGTACGTAACTATATGTAACTATTTTTAAAATTTATTTTAAATCAATAAATATTTATAAATCATATTAATTTATTCAAAAATTTAGAATAAAATATTTTCTAAATTTATATGTTATATTTTATTAAAAAATATCTACAATATCAAACTTAAATTTTAATATAAAATAGATGGATAAATTTGATATCACAAATCAAAAATTAAATTTAATTCACAATTTAAACTCAGATTTAAATTTTAAGGTAAAATAAATAGATAAAAATGCAACTTTTTAACATATTGAATATAATAGTTCATTTTTAGTTTCAATATTTTTAACTAATTTATCATAACCGTTCGTATAATTAAAGTTATAGATAAGTATAAATATTTTTTTTAACAAATTGGTCATAATCGTGCGTTCTTATTTGAGATATTTTTTACAAATTGATCATAAATTTGTATATCATATTAATTCAAAAATATAATTTACAAATTCATCAATCAATTTATCTTTTAAATTATTTTCATTATAATATATTGATAGTCCCAAAGTTTTAAATTTTAAATTTTAAATTAATTTTAAATTTTGTATTGAAATATAGATTTATAGTAAATATTCTAGCAAAAATTTAGATAAGTATAATTTTTTTTTCTCTTTTAGAGTTAAAAAAATTAAATAAACTTTTAATTAAAATATAGATTCCCAGTAGATATCTTTCGGTTGGCAAAAATTTGAATAAGTATATATTTTTTTTTCTATTTTAGAGATAAATTGAAATTAAAAGTTTGTTTCATTACGTTATTTATTTTACATAAGGAAAGAGGAATCAATATTTTTTCCGCTAAAAAATAAGTCTGTCGACGGACCCAAATTTGAAATACGTGCTTTTATTTATATTTATAGTATAGATATGCAGGTGTGTAAATTACATTTTCATATCAAGAATCTAAGATAAACCCGAGTGCGTCTGGTATGCTTCTGGAAGCACGGAGCGCTCTGTGCTTCCAAGTCGTTTTCGATGTTGGGACTTTCGAATCGACGATCAGCTTCGTTAGAGTTGATCTAAAGTATTTTAAGTATCTAAAAAATAAATTTTAAGATTTTTTTATATCATTTGCCTAATGATCGAAGTGGCTCAAAATTAACGGCTGAAAATAAAAATCTTACAAAATATGATGATACGATATTAAAATTTCAGATCAAAAATATCAATCTTGTTTTATATAGTGTAAAAAATTTTCTGTCAAAATTTCACATGATTTGGATATTTCTACACCATTAAACTTGCAAACAGCTCACCACGGCCATTAAAATTATTGATCTTGAGGCCCTTCGATCACCATACAAATGACATCGAAAAATCACAAAATTTATTTTCTAAGTACTTCAAATACTCTAGATCAATTTTAACGGAGCCGATCGTCGATTCGAAAGTCCTAATATCAAAAATAATTTGAAAACACGAAAGGCTCTGTACTTTCAAAAACATATCATGTGACGCCCCAACTTAGTCAAGATATTAAAAATTACTCTCTTAATCTTGGCGTGCACATACTATGTTTTAACTGAATAAAGAGTTTTTAGCGCTATAGCCATATATATAGGACTATCTGGGGTCTCACATATCAGCTCACCCCAAGAGCCCTTGAAAGGGAAAGGAGCATGTGGCAATAATGCTGTAGCTTGGTCCACATTTCCCTGCATGCTCCTCATGCCCCATTTCCCCTTGTCATCATCATATCAATAACTTGTCCCTATTGCACCCACCCCAATCATTCACTCATTCATGCATCATCAAAGGACTTTTGGTCCCTGAGTTGGATAAAATGTATGGACAATTATTGTGTAGTACATGAATTTTGAGTTACTCTCTATATGTTTTTTATTTATAGAAAATACCACATGAACATTCATAAATAAGTGTACATCTTATGGCCTTAAATTCTAAAATTTGAAACTTTTTTTTTTTTGAGTTTTAGATAATAATAATGATAACAATAATAATTGATAAGACTAGTAAATAAATTCTGACTAGATATAATTTGAATTGTAAAATATACACTCCTTTCGGGTGTACACCTAGCCGTGATCTTTTTATTTAATTATTAAACAATAACATACATATTTTGTACATATGTTAAAAAAAGGGAGCAATGTTATCTTGAGTATCCAAAAAGTAAATATAAATCTTACGCTCTATTAATTTATTCAATAGTCAATATTTTGTTTTCTAGTCTTATTATGTTTTAGGGGCAATTGCTTATATACCTCTGAAAATTTTTTAATTTTTTTATTTTTCCCTCTTATAAGACTGATATTAAAAATATCCTCTTAAGGTTCCAAAGTCTTTTAAATATACCTCTAGAATTAAACTTTGTTAGTAAATAGTTACGAATATCTCTTATTTTAGTAAAATTATAATTTTATCCTTTCAAATATAGCATTCTACCATTATTAGCCCTTAAGTTAGGAACAAAATAAAATATTTTGACTTTTTGCCCTTTCAAATATATTCTTCTACCGTCACCAATTTTTATTTGTCCTCAAATTAGGAATTAAATAGGTATTTTTACTATTTTTTTTACTATGGTAGAAATTTAACTCAGGTTTAATCCGAGATGACGTAACGGACACTAACAATAGCGGTATTTTTAAATAACAGAAAAATATATGAGAGATATGTTTGAAACAGAAAAAAGTAGACGTAACTAAAATATTTTAAATGTTTTGAGGGTATATAGGCAATTATCCTTATGTTTTAATATTAAAAATTAGGCTAAACTATATTTTTGGTCCTCAAACTATGGGGCGCGTGACACTTTAGTTGGCAAACATCTTTAAGTTTTGACTCGAACTTTGTAAATTATTGTAATTAAATTACACAACCTAATTTAGTTGATTAAATTTTGACGCATCGCTTATTTGAAAGTGATGTGACGTCTTTAATATTTTTGCATAAGTGATAGATCCTAACAACACTGCTATATTACATTCATACTAGCAACATATTAATATATAGTGAACGTAATCAAATTGTGGGACTTTATTATAATAACTCAGAAAGTTTGGAACAGAAATTATAATAAATTAAAGTCGAGAAACCAAAATGTTACATACCTCATAGTTTAAGAACCAAAATGGTATTTACCCAAAAAAAAAAAAAAAACTTTAAAAAAATTTTAACTACTGATTGAATGGACCTTAAAAGGTCAAAAATTTTATAGGGATGGTCCCCACAGAGAGACAATTTTATCTATATCTAGGATCGTGTGTCACGGGGAAAAAAAAAAAAAAAAAAAAGCACGAATTTCAAAGCATGATGAACGTACCCTGCGGGCATTACGCCCGCAGATTTTTTGCTTGATTTAAGATTTACACCTATTTTTAGATGCGAAAGTGTTGGTACTTTTTCTTAACATGATACACACCTTAACTCTCATCCTCTCTAAATAAATCAACCAATCAACCAACCATTTCCTATCCCCCACCATAATACATACAACATCCCACCTGCAACACAACACCACATCACAAATATGGCAGCAGCAGCAGCAGCAGCAGCAGCAACAACAGTAGTAGCAGCAGCAGAAGAACAAAACAAACAAGGACAAGATCAAGAACAAGAAGAAGGAAAAGGAGAGAAGCTGAATCCGACCTGGGCCAAGCTGCTCGGCTCGGAGCACTGGCGCGGGCTTCTCGACCCCTTGAACCCGGCCCTCCGCCGCCTCATCCTTCTGTCCGGCGACCTCTGCCAGGTGACGTACGACGCGTTCAACGACGACCGCAACTCCGCCTACTGCGGCAGCTGCCGCTACTCCAAACCCTCCCTCCTCCGCCGCGTCGCATTCGTCCCCCCGCCCTCCACTCCCGCCGCAGGCCTCGCCGTCTCCGCCTACCTCTACGCCACGTCCCAAGTACATACAACAAGACTTACCGCACTTATTAGAGTCTATCGTGGTAGTTTACTTAAAGCATAAGTGTCTACCGTGTCTATGACGTACCGTGCGATAAGTTACCCCGATCTGAGATCGCATACGATTCAAAACCCTCTATTCTTTAAATTAGTGAGTAATTTCTTGAATAAAGTTCAAAAGATGTGATAAAAAGACATAATAAATAGCTAGTTAGAATATTTTGTTGCTAAAAAAATAAATATTTCACGATATTATGTGTCGACACATAAGAATTTTTTGGTAGCGCACGCACTTCGATGCGGCTGGAATACCTTTTCGATGCCCGTACCGTGTCGGCAAATTTCGTACGATACAATGTACGGCATTTAAATCCTTGACTTAAAGCGTACAGATACAATTTTTATGAATCTCGATTAATTATAACTTGGCCTGCTCAGCTTCACGCCATTTCAAACGTGACTCGGCTTAATTACTAAGATGCTGTCCTATTTAAGTCAATATCACGTACTTTATGGTATCGGAACAGAAGAGTAAATAATTAGTTTAACGGGCTGCAGGTCTCCCTGCCGGAGGGGTTCCTTCTGTATTCGAAGTCGCGGGAGGCGTGGAGTAGGGAGTCGAATTGGATCGGGTACGTCGCCGTCGGCGACGACGTGGACGGGGGGCGGGTCATCTTCGCGGCGTGGCGCGGCACGATACGGACGCTGGAGTGGGCCAACGTGCTGCAGCCGGAGCTCGTGTCCGTCGACGACATCCTCTCTTCGTCCCCTGCCGGCGATGACGGCGACCTGGACAAGCCCAAGGTCATGAAGGGATGGTAATTAAGAGTACTGTTTAGTCAGGATCACAGCTAACTAATCATTAATAATTGATTCAAAGTTATTTAACTGGGCTAATTTCTTTGTTTCCAAATTAACATGCATGCACCCTTGGCTGCAGGCACGTGATATACACGTCGAGCGACCCCAAGTCCCCGTTTTCAAAGCTGAGCGCGCGCGCGCAGTTCCTCTCGGCCATCAGGACGCTCGTGGCGCGCCACGCCGCCGAGAGCAGCTGCCGCGGCCTCAGCATTGTCTGCACCGGCCACAGCCTTGGCGCGGCGCTCGCCACGCTCAGCGCCTTCGACGTCGTCGAGAACGGCATCGCCCGGGTCGGCGGCCGGCCCGTGCCCGTCGCCGCGATCGTCTTCGGGAGCCCGCAGGTCGGCAACGCGGCGTTCAGGAAGCGGCTGGAGTCGCCGCCGAATCTGCGGTTGCTGCATGTTAAGAATAAGCCGGATCTCATTCCGCGGTACCCGACTGGCCTTCTCGGGTACGTCGACACCGGCGACTTGCTGGTGGTGAACTCGCGGAAGTCGCCGTACTTGAAGGACTCTAAGAACCCGGGCGACTACCACAACCTTCAGGTATTGAAAACACCGTTATCTGATAACTTAAAAACTTTTTTGAAGAACAACGTTTGTTTCATATTCTTTAACATGTTATACGAACAGAATTGTTCTCGATAATCCAATGAGCCCCTCTTGCAGGGAATACTCCACACGGTGGCGGGGTGGAGCGGGGAGGGCGGAGATTTCGCGTCGCAGGTGAAGAGGAGCGTGGCGCTCGTGAACAAGTCGTCGGCGTACCTGAAGGACGAGTGCCTCGTACCGGAGTCGTGGTGGGCGGAGAAGAACAAAGGGATGGTGCTTGGCGATGATGGGGAGTGGCGGCTCGCGCCACCCGACGAAGAGGACCTCCCCGTCCCGCCGCCGGACGGGATGGCGGATATGGTCGGCATTGACGGCACCGCTGCCGATAAAAATGTGGATGGGGGTAAGGGGACCAAGGGGGAAGATGTAGATGTGCCTGTTGTGAAGAAGCCAAAGAAGAGTTTCTCTCTAGTTTACTGCTTCAGAGCGATTGAATAGAAGGCCCAGAGCCAGAGGTGTGTGATGCATGTGTAATTCGTAATGGTGTGATCTTAGAACATGTTACAGATACATGTGTAATATGCAGAACATATTATAGTTGTATTAAGCAAATATATAAAACTTATTCTGTCAATAATAAAAATTGTGCAAAAAATTATACCGTCGATATCGATTTTCTTTCTTAACCAACAACATGCAGCTCATACAAGAGAAGGATTTAATGCTTGTAACATAAAAAGCCAATTATATCTATCCATTTTAAACACTTTTACAACGATAATAGAACATGAGCACCCAAATTTATTTATATGTTACAGAAAAAAGGGAAAAAAAAGAAAAATCTTAGCTACTACAGCATTAGCAGAATAATGGAAGAGTTTCTGATGGAGCCAAATCAGCGGTTTCAAGCAATACAGCCACTGCATAACTTTCCATCAGGAGAAAGTTGCATTCCACTCTTTATTATTATAATTATAACTATGCGAGGTAAAAATTACAAAAACAGAATTACTCGCATCGTTCAAGTGCCAGTTAATACAACAGCCATGAAAGTCTCTAACCCCTAGGGTCCCTCCACATGCTTTGGGAAACATCATAAATTGAACATCTAAACAAACAAAATACACTATGCTCAAGTTTCAGTTCTCATCTTCTTGTTTGATCCGGTTAGCCCAGCAAAGACTTACTATACAAACCCATGTCTCGACAGCTCATCTGCTGCTCGCTAAGATCCCACCACGGGCTGGGCGACTCCTTTGGCTTTCGCCGCCGCCGCCGCTGCTTGCGCGGCCGCAGCAGCAGCTGCGGCTGCAGCGGAAGCAGCTCCAGCAGGTGTTGTCGGCACAGTTGGAGTACTTTGTGGGGCTTCCACCACCTGCACTTGCTGCTGGTTACTGTTGTTACTACTGTTTAACTGGGCCAACAATGCCTTGATCTGCGCTCCCGATAGCGTCTCGTGCTCCAGAAGAGCATTGGCCAGGGCATGGAGCTCCTTGTTGTGCGTCGTCAAAATGGTCTTCGCGTTGTTGTATGCCCTCTCGAGAAAATCCTTCACTTCCTTCTCAATAAGCAGCCTCGTCTCGGTGCTCATACTCTTTCCGTTATCGTCGTAATTGTGAGTCACAACACCCACATTCTTGCTCATACCATATTTAGTAACCATGGCCCGTGCCAACGATGTCGCTTGCTGGAGATCTGATGACGCCCCTGAGGTCACCTCGTTCTCCCCATATATGAGCTCCTCAGCAACCCGCCCCCCCATGCAGACATCCAGCCTGGCGAGCATCTGCTTCCTCGAAATGCTAGTCTCGTCCTTTTCTGGTAGTTGGGCGACCATGCCCAGGGACATACCTCGGGGGACGATAGTGGCTTTGTGTACAGGGAGGGCCCCGTCGGTGTGGATGGCCACGAGGGCATGCCCGCCCTCGTGGTATGCGGTTAGTTTCCGGTTCTCCTCGGAGATCACTGCAGATTTGCGCTCACTGCCCATCATGATTCGGTCCTTGGCATACTCAAGGTCAGCCATGCTCACTGCCTTCGCGCCATCCATCGCCGCCTTGAGGGCTGCAATGTTTACTAGGTTGGCAAGGTCAGCGCCGGAGAAACCTGGTGTTCCTCTCGCGATAATCATTAAATCTACATCGTCCGCCTTCAAGACCTGTATCATGGTAATGTTTTAGACAAAATTCAAGCCTGGAATTGCGATCAGCATCTAGCTTACTTAGAGGCAGCCACAATTTTTCTAACCTTAAGAAAGACATCGAATCACATAAATTAGTCAAAAAGCAAACAAGCACGGCTGCTTAAAACAGGATGAATTGTTTATATTACATGACATTTGTCTTACCTTGGACATGTGGGAATCCAAAATCTGCCGTCGGCCCTCAACATCTGGGTTAGGCACAACAATATGGCGATCGAAACGTCCAGGCCGGACAAGAGCTTTGTCCAGCGATTCAGGGAAGTTGGTCGCTGCAATTACAATAATACCCTCGTTCTGCTTAAAACCATCCAGCTCAACAAGCAACTGATTCAGCGTCATCTTCATGTACTGCTGGTCTTTAGGATTGCGGCTCCCACCAATTGCATCGATCTCATCAATAAAAATTATGCAGGGAGATCGCTTCTTTGCCGCAGCAAAGAGGTCACGGACCCTCCTGGCTCCGACACCCACGAACATCTCCTCAAACTCGCTGCCACTGCACGAGAAGAAGGGCACACCGGCTTCACCTGCAATAGCCCTAGCTAACATAGTCTTTCCCGTGCCTGGCGGGCCCACAAGCAAGACACCTTTGGGGAGCTTCCCACCAAGGCGAGTGAAGCGCTAGAACACAAAACAGAAACAGCTCAGGAATTAATTATAACACAGATATACATTGAGCAAAAATATGAACAGGCCATCCGTGAACAGCAGTACATTTTGAAATGATTACATGCAAATTTTAAAAATTTTGCTTCTACTACCTAACTGTACAGTTGTTATCATTTGAGTACGTCTCCATCAGAACTTAAACGGTAGCCTCCCCTTCTCTAACAAAATTCTTAAAGCTGATAGAATATTCAGTAAACTAACAGAATATTCTATTATTTTTCTCAACAGCAGAGCTATGATTGAACAAAAGTAGACAGACTAATCTGAAAGTCAAAATAGCTGAGAGGATAGGTAGTAAAATCTTTTTTTTTAGGCATCAGCACCCATTTCAGAATACACTACTGCTAAAGTAAAATCTGTGCATTTTGACTGACAAGTTACTTCAGCATGTAACTAACATGAAAAGCAAAAAATTATTAATGGACTGTTAGTAGTAAAAGAATAAACAAAAAAAAGGAAGAATAATCATGGCGAAGAAACCGAGATATGATAGAAGAAACTTCAAGATTGGAGATGACACTGACTTATCTAAAGAGTTAAGACAATGATACATGAAGAACTAACAAATATCAAAGAATGGTGTAATAAATAACGAGACTCAATAACATCAAACTTCTTAATCAGTCATCTACAAAAGATTATTTCCAGCCTACAACAAAAAAGGCACCTAATGACAGTATCTTTGTATTTACAACATACGTAGAACCCCTAGAAGAAAAAATGTATGAATTTCTGTAGAAACCTCATAAGATTATGGGAACAATAAAGGCAGAAAATTTTCCACAGAAGAGAACAAAAGAAAAGAACTTGAACCTCTGAATTCCAGAATAAACTGTATAATGTACTCATACAAGTCATTCTTTACCTTAGGATCGCGAAGATAATGAACAATTTCCTCAAGTTCAGCTTTGGCCTCATCAACTCCCTTTACATCAGTAAATTTTGTACCAGAATCTATGCTTGGCTGAACCTCTTCATGTAGTCCAAGTCCTGCTAAGAGTAGTCACCACAGAGATCTTTCATTCACTAGAAACTAAAAACCCAAGAGACCAGCTTTTAGCAACAAAGCAGCACATCACATCTCATGAAAAGAAAAGAAAGGATAAAATACAACCTTTGCTAATTCCTCTATCCTCGATGAGTGCCCCAACACCCGATATCAGAAGAAAAGTAAGTGCTATCGAGCGGAAAGTACGCCACAATTGCTCCTTAAAGTTACTAGTTTCAGCCGTCACCATGTGAATTGGGGCAGTTGCAGTACCAAGAACTCCATTCTTTGTTATTTGGCCCACATTCTTCAAAGCTGGAATACTGTTAAGACTCTCTTCTTCCCGTGGAGAACTAGCTATGCCTAAATTTATTCAATACATGATTACCCATAAGGTAAAGGTGTAAAATGATCAAATATGTAACTGAACAAGCTGTAAAATGATCAGATATGTAACTGAACAAGGACATATAAGGTTCAGAAGAGACATCAGCAACTGAATTAACATGACAAGCAAAACTCAACAGAAGCAATCTAAAAAACAATAATAGAAAATGGGAAGGAACAAAATTCCACCTAGACAAAACAATGGATGTTGAAGAGTGAAAAAGCTATTTACCAGAATCAACAAGTTGTAACTTCTTAACATATTTGGAAAAGGGAAAAGCTAGCCATAAATTGTACAATTAAATGACATCTTGGAAAGTTTCAAGGATGGCTACAAGAATAACTGGATGAAGCAACCACATGTTCACAGTCGATATCTGAGAGTGATGTATCATACTAACAACAAGAAAAATATAAATTAAAATAAGAAACCTCATAAATCTAGCATGCTTTCAGAAAGAATGACAATCTCTAGAAGTGCTAACTTAAACCTAAGGTTCTGACATGCTTTTCTCATGTCAAACAATATTATTCAATGTGACCGAACCTTTAAATTACAAGAAAGGTCTAAACATAGGTGATCTCCATATGGAGCACGATAAAAACAGAATAGAGTTGGTAATAGAAGGACAAGAAGAAGATCCAAACAGACTGCAGCGCATAAGAGAGAAGTTCTAAAATGCCAGCATGCTGCATATCGAAATAGAAAGAGCTTAATTGTCGTTCTCTTACTGAAATTTGCTATTTCAAGCAACAAATCCATAGTAAAGTAGCTTAGTGAACTTCCTAAAAATCCAGATGATATCTCCAACATGACAAAACAAAACACATCTGATGTTGACAAACACTAAATGCTAGTGTCACCACAGAAATGCATTCTTTGTCAATAAAAGCATATTAGTTAGTAGTTATGCACTTGATGTTACTCAATTGACAAGTAAAATTCCTCCTTGATGGTAATCAAGGAGGGATTTTACTTGTTATGCACTTGATAGTGTCACCACAGTTATGCACTTGATGGTAAGCACATGCTTAAAACTACAAGATTATAACATGCAAAAGCTCAAGTTACCTCTTTGCAATGTTTTAAGCAATGAACTTTCGTCTAGCCTGTCAACTTTGACTAGAGCTTTAACATACTCAGCTAGTGCCGAAGGATTTGAATGTAACGAGGGTTGACTTTCAAATATTCGTATAACTCTTTCTGGATCACTTCTGTAAAGCTCTTTAAGCAATGAAACTTCATTTGATCCATCCACATCCCGTAGTTTGCGAGAAAAACCACCAACATAACTTGACTGATATCTTTCAGATAAGTTTCTAAGTCTCTTACCTGCTATCAGAAAACACATAGAAATAAATATAATACAGAATCATTATTTCATCGCTTCACTTATTAAGGTACATGAATGAATTAAGCAAATAAAGTGATAGTTTGATGAAGAGAGAAACAAAATATTGAGCTGAGGCAACTTTATTCTGAGAGCATAAGTGCAACTCATAGAAGTGCTGCTTTGGCTATGAAATGATAGGGTTACATTTAAGTTTGTTATAGGAAGGCAGAATCGGGAACAAAATGATAACCTAATTATCTATAAGCAGAAAACTAGATTAAGACATTGGTTAAACATAGCCCTCCATTACTAAGAAAATCAAAGGCCAAATTGCTTGGATATTGCAAACTTGAAAATCTTTCTAATGAAACTATGAGATGTGAACTAGAAGACAGTAATACATTCAGCTACCGAAACTGATTCTGCAACTAATCTGAAATGTATATCAAGTACAAGGTTAAATAAATAATCAAGTAAACATGTTACATACTCCCACTAGCTCCAGCAGTGAGTGCAGAAAGACGAGGGTGATCACCTAACCCATGAATGTATGGATGCTCCAATTGATTCTTCACAACCTATTACAATAAGAGAAGTTATATTATTAAACTTATGGAGAGGATTAAAACAATTAATAATAAAGAGAGGACTAGAACAAACAACAGACGAGAATAAGATGAACCAATTATTTTGTAAAGGACATCACATAAGAAAAACATCTATTTTATATTGATATCTAAAGTTATTAGTCATGCAACTGTTGCCAAGATAAAATTTGCCTTCACTCTCCAGCATTCACAAGACTCATGATCCATCAAGAACAACATTAGGTCTAGCTTGGGACCCATCTACTTTCTCTAGACGCATCTACTTTCATGCTTTAGAGCTCTAAGAAAACCAGAGATCATACTAGAAGTTGGTTCCTCGATGCTACAAAGTTGTGATGGCAAGCATCTCATAGTATGCTTCTCCGGTAAAGGCTCCAACAACAATTTCGTAGTGTCAAATAGGCCAAGCTAACGAGCTTTCTGCTTTTTTTCATTCTACAGTATGAAAGAAGGTGCATTTAGAGAAGACATCCCCAAAACTAGGCCTAAGATAGGATTTCCAAACAGTTCAAGTTTGCCAGAAAATGTCATACTATAATAGCCAACACTTAAACAATTTATCCATTCTGGGTTGCGCAGGTGGGTGGGTTTGGAGGTGGGGCAGCTAGCCAGTTTCATTAAATCAGCTAAGAGAAACAATACTAGATAAGGAGTCACAGGGCTTTTGAGAGGCAACAGGAAAAAAAGCAAAAAAGGACAAAAAAAAAAAAGAAAAAAAGAAAAAAGGAAGAGAGCCTTAAGATGGTAACTGGAGCGAGAAAGCTGAGAGAAGCAGCACTAGAGCAGCTTTTAAAATTACTCAGGATTTTGGGCGACTATGGAAAGCTACAAAGATGACATGGCACAAAATTCTCTCCCAAAATCATATATGCTTCAAAGGAGATGCTCCTTCCGTAAACACCAAAGTTACATTTTGCAAGATTTCTAAACAAAAGACGCACATACAGATGCAACAAAAAAGGGTTTTGCAAGTGTTTTCATCTATTCTGCTGCCACTTCGAGTTCTTAGTGACATCAACTTAATAGCCGTGAACCCTAATTTTCACTCTAACATTATCCAATTTACAGAGTTAGAAAACGAAACAATTAACCGTATAATTTGACAGAAATAGTGGGATTTTTAAGCCATATCAATCAATTCGGGATATAAGGGCATAGCTTCTTCAGATCAACACTTGTGAAAAGGGCAACAAAAAATTAAATTAAAAAAAAAAAAGAGAACCAGCCCCCCTAAATCAATCAAAACCATAACAAGTAACAAAATCTCGAATCCACCAACAAATAGTTGACTAAAACAGCTCCGCTACACGGATCGATCGCGAGCAGAGGAAAAGGGAAAGGGAGAGGGATCGTACCTTCGTGAGGAGACGCCTCCACGCCATAGTAACCCCTCCAGGGAAACCCTAATCCTTCTCTAGATCGTTCGATCGATCGCCCTCTCTCTCTCTCTCTCTCTCTCTCACCCTCCTCCCTCTCTGTGAAGAAACCCTAGAGAGAGGATCGAGATATTTCGAGAAGCGAATGGATCGGTTGGGGGGGGGGGGAGGAGGACGAGGCCGGGGAGAAGAAAACGTAGCAGGGCGTGGGGACACACGAGACGACACGACACACGCACGGTTCGGTTTTTTTATGAACCGGAACAAGCTGACCCGACCCGGTTTTTTACGGGCCGGTGAGGCTCGAGCCAGTTCATTGGACCGATCCGAAATGGGCCCGTAATTGGAGGTCCGATAAAACATGGGCCGGATCCGGCCTCGTTTATTCGACCCGAAAAGCCATTTGCTAGACGCCTAGACAGATAGAAAAGGAGAATGCAAGCCCCCGAGTAGCAAAATTCACATTTGGATCAAAATAGAATAAGGCTTAATTTGGTGTTGAAACTCATATGACACTATTAGATAAAATGGAGTTCGGATAAAATCATGGATATGTTTCTGCGTTCTCCAGTGAAACTGCAGAAAATATATCGTAACTGATTCAGGCATAACGCAATATTACGTACAGAAACAAACAAGATATTTTCCTATCGTACTTTTCTCACCACGCGTAACTACGGGTGTAATGTGGGCCGGGTCAGGCCAACACGACCCATATTTTTCGTGCCCATTCGGGTTAGGGGCCGGCCTGGCCCAACCCGGTTCCAAATCCTGGCTGGGCCATGCCGGGCCAAAGCAACCAAGTCTTTGGCTCAACATAGCCCTTCGGCCCAGAAGGCCCGGGCCGGGCTGGCCCAAAAAAGATTTAATTTTTTTTATTTTTTGAAAAAGTATATATAATTTATTTTTTAAAAAAAATTAAGAGTATTTTTGGTCAAATGGTAGACCTCAGCACTTGTCCTCAAGAGATCCAACTGTGGAGAAGGACCTTGGGGTTCGGGCCGTTCTGCCCAGCTGGCACGACCCAAGCGAGTTATGCCGTGCCGAGCCACGAGCCTTCCCTCAACCCGACACAGCCTAGACTTGTTTCGGGTCGTGTCGGGCCAGACCGTCGAGCCCAAGAGGACAGGCCCGACACGGCCCTCAAACGCTATCCGGGCCTGGTTGGCACGGGTGCTACAGCATCCGTGTCGTGCTCCAGCCCTAACCGACGCCGTGCAGGCCGCCCGACCTGTTTTACACCCCTACACGTAACACAATCTCGCCGCAATCCAAACGAAGCCTAAGTTATCCAATAATAAATTATTGGGAGTAAAAATTTTCTAGTGTTGTTATAATGAAAAGAGTTTGATTTTTGCTAATGAAATTTTTTTTTTGGTCCATAAAACCTAACAAAATATTCTAAAAACACGTATTGATTGGAAGGACACATTAATTGCATTTGAGAGATTAGCCACAGCACTCACGAATTTTGACATAACTCAATCTATCTGAATGTTAAGTCTATTGCCTAGATCTCTTGTTGTTATGTCTAATTATGAAGTACAGTCCCACCCAACTCAACTTATTAATATCATGAACTTATTATCATAAGACAGAAAATATAACCAATAATTTTGATATTTATAATTTGATAGGATAACATATTTCACGTATAATCTGCTTTATCTTATCCAAGAAAATAATTTAAATGTCGATATAGTTTGGATATTTGATCACACTCTTATCTATCAAATATATAAGTTTTTTTTTAAGTAGATTATAGAGATATACTGAACAGAATATTCATACAACACATTTTTTTTCACTTTCTAATTAATTTTCTACAATAAAATAAATAATTTTTAGGTAAAAATATATTTTTATACAAAAGGATCGAGGACAAGATCTTTCTATTAAAAGTTAATGACTTTAACTGACCGTTCCTAAAGCAAATGACAGATGGTTTGATGGTTGGTATCCCAGATCCGAGTTCGAATTCTAGTTGATTCATATTAATAACTAAGTTTATTTCTTAACGAAATAAACGAAACGCGTAGTGTACTACCTATCTCAAAAATAAAATAAAAAAATAGTGACTCTACACGTGCACGCCCGCACGTGCGTACGTGGCAAAAATTAATTAGCATACACATGGGGCTAATTAATACACGACACCGGCGTGATTGAAGTCGGCAGCGGAGCGAAAGTTCTTGATCAGTTGTCTGAATATACTGTAAAAAATATATAAAATTTATCTGAACTATGAATCAACCTAAATTAACTATCCAATTTCTAAAAATTTTAATTTTATTACGTAACCTTTCAAATTATTTGAATTGAGTCAAACAACAGTATTTTGATTTTAAAATTTAAATATGTCATTTAACTTTATACTTACGTTTAGTTAATTTGTATACGGCATGTAATTCTTTTAATTTTAAACTACTAAAATAATCGGTTTAAATTTAGAAGTCAAAATATCATTTACTGACTCAAACCAAACCAATTGAAAAATTTTATAGTAAAGATTTTATATATAATTCAGATAAATTTTATACGTTTTTATCTAAATCTCTAATCTATAGCCAACGAGCTTGGACTTGGAGTGTACCGGTTCAAATTAGATTCATCCTTTTCCTTTGGTGACTAGGAAGTGTGTTTGGCTTGGACTTTTACATGAATCATTTTGACAAGTTTGGTAAAAACACGGCGGATCGTTTGGCAGCATATAGTTGTAATTCCAATATAATTATAACTGTATACAAATTCAAATTCGGCATTTTGTTGGATGCACGTTTCAATTGCTACGGTTGAAATAGTAATTTTAAACAAGAGGTAAACTTACCTACTTACTTATTTTTTAATGAAAAATATTCATTATCATATATATTAAGTGATGAAATTTTCAAAACGTAATTCTCAATTACATACAACCAAATAAATTATTGGGGCAATTGCTTGTATACCTCTGAAAAGTTCCCAATTTTTCGATTTACCCCTCTTAGAAGGCTAATATTAAAAATACCCCTCCTACGTTCCAACCTATTTCTAATATACCCTTAGAGTTAAAATCTGTTAAGAAATTCTCATTATATCTCAGAAATTACTATTTTGCCCTTTTCAAATATACCCTTCTACCATCACTGTCTTTCTTATTTGCCGTTAAAGTCAGGGGCACAAAAATATTTCGACTTTTGGTCTTTTCCAATATACCCCTCTACCGTCACCAACCTTTCTTATTTGCCCTTAAGTTAAGGGCAAAATTGGTATTTTAATTTTTTTAACTGTGGTAGATATTTAACTCACGTTTAACCCAGATTAACTTAACAGGAGATAACTGCGGGGGTATTTTGCAATAACGGTGGAACGTATGAAGGACATTTTAGAAAGAAAAAAAAGTAGAGGTAGATCGGATATTTTCAGACGCATGAGGGGTATATATGCAATTATTCCTAAATTATTTATAATTGTTGCACTTTCTACTGCATTCATCTAAACGAGATTTCAAGAAGTAGCTTTTTTCTGCTTCTGATTCTATGGCCTTCAAAATCAGTTTTTTGATTCTAAAAAGCAGAATTAGATTTTAAAAGTGAGTTGCCAAACATTCTATTCAGCCGAAAATCACTTCTCAGTCCAAAAGCGTTTTTTTTTTTTTTTTTTGAGAGATAGGTAGCACGCTACCCGCTTTGTTTATTTCTTTTAAGAAATAAACTCAAGTAGAAATGTGAATCAACTAGGATTCGAACACCTCATATATATATATATATAGAGAGAGAGAGAGAGAGAGAGAGAGAGAGAGAGAGAGAGAGAGAGAGAGAGAGAGAGAGAGAGAGAGAGAGAGAGAGAGAGAGAGAGAGAGAGAGAGAGAGAGAGAGAGAGAGAGCACAATATGATTTATTAAAAACACATTCTATAAATTATTATTAGTACTACAAAGACATTGCAACATCACTATCCATACACGCAATAAGTATGGTACAAAGTTTACATCCTAGTCTTCTTGTGACTTATATTAAGTCACATGACTTTTTAAAAAAAAATTTTGACTAAAACCCAAAAGGAGTTTTATCCATCATTGGATGTAGAGGGGATAAAATTTGAGTTGGGAGCTCTCAAACAACACCTTGTGGGAAAGTTTCTAATCCATTGTTATATGTTAATTTTACCTTCATCAAATAATTTGCTGGTATTTTTTAATATTAAAATCTAAAAAACAATTCTAAACTCGAGAGTGAAGGATATAACTCTTAGATAGAGATAAAAGTGATACATGATGACAGATTGAGGCTCCCAAACGAGACATTGTTCGGGAGCCCCCACTCAAAAGTATTTTCCAATATTAGATGTTTGAGATTATCTTACACACCTGTAAGTAATATACAGGTAGAATTTTCTAGAATTTTGTTCTATGATATTGTCTGTATAAAGCGCAGCCTTACTGAATCGAAAAAACCGTCGAGATTTGAACTATGAATAATTTTTAGTTGGCTATTAAATCTTTTAAAATTTTAATTTTGTTGTCCCACCTTTTAATTTATTTGATTTTAACAAGCGAACGATACTTTGACTTTAAAATATGGACATGCCGTTTATCTTTATATAGGTTTAATTAGTATACGTTATGCAATTCTCGTAATTATAAATTTATTAAAGCAGGTAATAAGCTTAAATTTTAAAGTCAAAATACTATTGACTAATTCAAATCACTCTCAAACATATTGAAAAATTGGATAGTAAAAATAAAATTTAAAAAAAATCAGGTAACTGACTTAACATGATTCATAGTTTATTGATTTCTATACATTTGTACAAAAATAAATAAATAAAAAAATTCTGTGGTTACAAATAATTCATGGAAATAATTTTTCAAACGAGATAAAACTTCAGTGGAGAGCTCTCCAACGACGTCGTGTTTGGGAAGTCCCCCGCTCCATTACTACGCGCGAGTTTTATCTTCCTATAATGATTCCTGGAATATTTTCAATCAAAAATTAAATTCCGTAAAAGAAAAAAAATATTAATTTTTTGAATAAAGACAAAATTAATACATAACAGCAGATCGGAGGCTTCTGAACGAGACAAGTGGATCTGATCAGTCCAAATCAAATACACAATCTTCTAATCTTGATGCAGAAAGTTTCACAAAACCAACAGGGACAGATACCTCACTTTGACTCTTCGAGATGACTAATTTTGGGAAGGTTCTCGAAGAAATTTTTGCCCCTGGCCCGGACCTAATTTTACCCCCTTTTTTTTTTTTTTTTTTTTTTTTTTTTTTTTTTTTTTAAGGGGATTATCTAGTAGACCCGGTCTATGAAAATCCTCATCTTTTTTACATGTAGGTTTGTGGGGGTCAATATGGCTTTGTTTTAGGCACATTTTATATAAAATAAAGAAAAAACTTCAAGCATTACTTTTGTGGTATTACACTTTCTTATTTTGGTATTTTGTGATTTATTAAAGTATAGCGATTTAGTACCCGTGATTTTATTTTATTTTATTTTTTATTTTTTTCACTAATTTTTTTTTGTTAAATTAGTGATAAAATTAAAACTAAAAGGTACTGTATAAAGTGAATATTCAATAAACTTAGGTAGGTTTCTAAAGTTTTTTGTATATAATTTAACGAAATATTAACGAAGGAGCTGACGAAAAGCGAGAAATGAAACCACGGGGTACTAAATTGAAACGCTCTAAACTACAGGATATTAAAGTGAGAAACTGCGAAATTATAGGGACGGTATTTGAAGTTTTTTAATTTTCTTTGTTTATTTTTCTAAGAGCCTGTTTTGTAACTAAAAAAAATGTTGGCTCAACAAAGAGGAATCATGATCATGATATTGATACATCTTGATAATTTTTAAATTTTTTTGTTTATTTTTTTAAGGGCCCATTTTGTAATTACTTTTGTAGTATGTTTGGTGATAGACTTTAGTGATTATTATAGGTACTTTAGCAATTTATTATTATTTAGAGTTTGTTGGTGAAACACTCCATTTGGGTGGTGCTATGCATTGTTAACTTTTTTATTTTTCTTTATGGAAGGTTTCTCTCCCATTTATCAATGAAAAAAATTGCTACATATTTAATTTGAGGCCAAATTACACTTTGGCTCCTCAAACTATGAGGGTGGTGACACTCTGGTTTGGTTCTTAAACTTTAATTTATGGTAATTTTTAGGTCGAATTTTTTTCTAAATTATTGGTGTCGAATCTCAGAACTTAATTTAATTGACTACATATTGATGTATAACTGAGATGAAATTAATGTGATATTTTAATTATTATAGTATTGTCGATCACAATGCTGCCACATTACTTTTGTAGTAGCGATACATCAATATTTAGTCAACTAATTTAAGTTCTGAAATTTTGATTGTAATAATTTTGAAAGCTTGGGCAATAAAATACAGTAAATTATAATTTGTAGACCAAATGTCACGTGGCTCATAGTTTGAGGACCAAAAGTTTAACTCGGCCTTAAATTTAAAGAACAATACTTTATACCTATTAATAGAATGTAGTGTTGAATGTGACTTACGTAATATATTCAAGGCGATCCATAAAGATACAGTCAATCTAATTAAGTTGATCTATAAAGATATAATAAGATCCTACGGTTAGGATGTATTCGGACACGTCCTTGATGGACGGACGTGATTTAACATCCTTATATCAAGTTATATAAATATGTAACATACGGGAGTCCCGGTCTAACCCTAATTCTAATTTGTCTGTGACGGCTCCATCTCCGGGGATAAGGGAATTAGACTCGAAATGTCCCGTCTCCTTGCAGACCGCGAACGAGGATGAACGACGAAGGATCATGAACAAGGACGAATGGCGAGCAAGGATCGTCGTCAACAAATCCGGTACGAAAATCGAAATTATGGCAGAAGGTACGATTCTAGTTTCTCCTATAAAATTTAACATGTAGATCTTACACTTTAGCTATCCAAACACTAATATTTTGGGGTTAATTTTATCTTCTTTTTTTTTTTTTTTTTTTTTCAAATACAGAGCTTTTAAGTTCTCCAGATTGATTGATGTAAGATATACAATCTATAAACATTAAACATAGGGTTTTTTAAGGCTTCAATACTAAATGTCAATACCGTCAAATTTGGCAATTTCTTCATTATCAATTTTATTAACCACTAAAGGAACAATATTTATCATTAATTAATAGATAATTAAATTTACTATATCTAATTATTATTTATTGATGGAATTTAGTCTAATATGATATATCTTATCCTCACTGCACCAGTCTTATTGTGGTGGTGTTGGTATAAAAGAACAAAAATTTCAATGTGCTTCTAACTATGTTTAACGACCACTGCAGGAAAAAGCGCTCATAGAGACGGTTTTTAGTTAACGTAGAGACCTCTACGATTCGTAGAGTCTACAACCGTCTCTAAACCGCCGGCATAGACAGACGGGGGAGCTTAGAAACAGTATATATATAGAGGCGGTTTCGACCGCCTCAATATATTAGTTTAATTTTTTTTAATATTTTTTATTCTTAATATTGTAGTAATATATAAAAAGATTATAACATACTTTTCATCCAAATAAAAATTCGATAGTATGTGCTTGTATGTTTAAAGATAAGAAAACTCATTACTATGAACGATCTAAAAGCTAGATTCCTCCATATTTTTATCCTAATATTACTATTCGCGCAAAATATTTATCTATATTTTCTTTTAGATAAGATGATGCATAGGAAAGCACTTTCACTATTTTTTTAATCAAAAAAGATATGAAAAAAAGGCTTTTGGCATTAATAGCACTTTTTTAGTTTCTTTATTGGATTAATTGCATACAGGTCTCTGCAAATATAATGAATTGCAAATATATTTTTTTAAAATTCAACTTTCATAAGTTATTATCTCTGCAAAAGTCCTAATATTTTACAGATATGTCCCTCTGATTTGTTACCGTTAGAGAACCGTTAGCAAACTATTTATATTTTCAATTTTGCCATCACAAATATATCCATTCAAAAATTATAACAGTATAATATAAGAAAGGTAAAAATATCAAAAATTAATCAGGGTAAAGTATTTAACCTATAGTTAACTAAACTTTTCTAACGGCAATGACATATCTGAAAATATTATGACTTTCTCAGAAATAATTTATAAAAGTTCGACTTTATAGAAATATATTTATAATTTACTATGTTTGCGGGGATCTGTATGCAATTAATCTTTGTTTATTATACAAAAGAACATTTGTTGGGAGTGGCCACTTTTTTCTACTTTTTTTTGGCACACTAAGAACAAAAGAGGCAATTAAAATAAGAAAAAGAAGAAGAATTAGCACCACAATGTGTGCTGTGTCAAGGGATTATGTCCAAATTAAGAGGACCCCAAAAGTTAGTAACTAAGTAAGAATAACTTTTGAATAAAAAATTATTTTATTGGTTAAATCATCAAAAAAAAAAAAAATTTTTAAGAAGAAATTTTAAATACCACACTTGCGGCTTCGCATTTTCTTACTTTAGTACATATGATTTAAAATATATCATTTTTATATTCTGTGATTTTTTTATTATTATTATTATCCCTTCTGCTAATTTTTTCGTTAAATCAGTGACAAAGATAAAACTAAAAAACGGTATTAAAGTGAATATTCGATAAACTATAGTGGGGTATCTGAAGTTTTTTTGTATATGATTTAACGAAAGTTAGCGAAGGAGCTAACAAAAAGAAAAAAATGAAACCACATAATATCAAATTGATACACTTTAAATTATAAGATATTTTTGTTTTGCATCTCACGGAATAATAATTGCTATACGGAGTTTTCAAGTTCAAAGTCTAGTTACTTTATATTTCCAACGAAATTTATATTTTAAAAAAAGAATGTAGTGGATATCGTGCTGCTCTATTTTTTTCTAAATAAAAATATAAGAAATTTAGAATGTTCGGTTTATTTGCACTATATAAATTTAAATTTTTATTAGATTTATCGATAATTGTACCATTAGTAATTTGAGTTATTTTTTAATAAATCAAATTAGAGTAATTAATTGCCATAACTAATATTATAGTTATTAAATTTAAAATTTTAACTTTATGAGCTATAATAGCTTGAATAAAATATTAGAAAAAGTGTTAGTTAAAACAAATAAAGTTGAGGTTCCCAAAAGAGCAAAGCTAGGAACAGATCCTACACCTCACGCATTTGAAGGTTGGGTTCTGCTTAGGGATGTCAATGAATATGGATCGCCAAAATTTTATCCGAATCCGAATCCGAACCCGAATGAAACAGATATATTCGATAGATATGAATATGGATTCGGATATGGATATAAAAAATAAAAACCCGACGGGTATGGATTCAGATATAGATTTTGATTGTACTCGATCCGAATCGAAACCTGACCCGAACCTAAATTTATTTTGTATTATATATATATATATATATATATATATATATATATATATATATATATATATATATATATATATATATATATATATATATATATATATATTTGAATTTGTATTTTAAAAATTTAGATTTAATATAATATATTTTGAAATATTAAAAAAAAAATAATTGTTTCGGGTTCAGATTTTCGGATTCGGGTTTCGAATTTTTGATCAGGTTCGGGTTTGAATATGGATTTTTAAAATCCGTCGGATTTGGGTTCAGGTTCGGGTTGAGGGTTTGGAGTCGGTTTCGGGTTTTTAAAAATCCGCCCCGAATCTGACCCGTTGACATCTCTAGTTCTGCTCAGCAGTTACATAATGCGACTAATGAGCAAGAATAGGATGTACATCAGTACATGTAATATTTAGGTGGGTTTAGAGAAAGGTAGAGAGAATTATAAGCCTATTTTTTTTTTTTTTTTCTTTTGATCTAGCTAGCTCCTTACCAAATTTAGTGACTTTATTAATTACTAACAGTTAATTGCCTTTGTTTTATTGGCTTAAAAACAATTAAAGCCATTAAATTTAGTGAACTTGTCAATATATTTGGTAGAATCTTTCTATATTTTGACTAAAATTACTCATCTTAAAAATAATAAAAGTTGAAGGCTATCAATTAAAAAATAAAGTTGAAGGGGTTATTTCAAAATAGCCGATACTTGGGGGGGTCTCCATACATAATCACTTTAGGGATATGTATAAATTGAGGCATAAGGGAGGATTAGACCAATTTTGCATTTGGATGAAAATTGGATTATTTCTGAGAATAAAAAAAAAAGCTTTTGATTAGGTAACATGGAATAAAAATTAAAGTGGATAATTATAAATAAAACATAATGATATTATGCATTTCTTTATATTAGAATTTGAATTTTTATATTTTAAATTTATGTTTTAAAATTTAAAATATAAACTTTTAAATTAAAATTTTAAAATCTCAAATTTATAATTTTAAAAATTTTAATTTTAAATTTTAAACTTTAAATTTAAGATAAAATTTATTATTAATAAATTTATAATCTTTTTTAAAATTCTACTTAAACTTAAATTTAATAAAAATAATTTATTATAATATTTAAATATAATTTACTATAAATTAAATTTATTATAATATTTAAATATAAATAATATGTATTAATATAGTATAATTAATAATTTTATAATAAAAATAATGTATTATAATATATAACATATTATATTTATATAATTTAGTTTTAATTTAATTTATAATTTTAATTAAAGTTTGAAATTAAGTATTGGAATAGCATTATTCCACCACAATAGTGGAATAGTAAATTCCAAGCTATTTCGGAATAACCGAAAATAGTAATATTTGACTGGGACAAAATATTCCGGCAAAAAAGCACCCCGTTTGGCCGAATAATGAGGATAACTTTCGTAATCCCCGCTTATCTCTCGAACCAAACAGGTCCCTAAAGAATAACAATCATAGAAAATTGACACTGCAAAGGCTAGTTTTGATATTACACATGAAAATATATTATATCTTTTTATAGTTTAAACTTTTTTACTCTAGTAATATTAAAAATAGCTCTAACAATATCAATTCTGATAATAATAATAATAATAATAATAACAACCTTCAATTTTATATAAGTGTCCTTTAGCTCAACCCTAATTTTATAAAAATCCTTCAAAGATTGTAAATATTTTAAAAAATACCCTTTAAATTTAGTAAAATTATCAAAATCATTCATTCATATTAATAACATTACACTCAAGATATGGCTAAAATGTCCATTTTAGTGCTCCTACCCCTCAATAATTGTAATACATGCTATGATCAAGGTGATGTGGATTTATAATTATGACTGTTTTTCTTGTTTAATTTAATTATTTTAATATGTTTTAATTTTGAACTATTTGTAGTATGCTTTTCTTTTTGTTTCATTTGTTTAGTATATGTTTATTTTATTTTTTTAGTTACAAAAGAAAAAAAAAAATGGACACTTTTTATTCATTTATTTTTAAATCTTTTTATTACTTTAGATGTGGTTCAGTAGTTTTTTTTTATTTTAGCTTGGTTTTATATTTATATTATTCTAGGTTTCTATTAGATTTCTATTTTTAAAATATATTTTGGTTACTTATTAGATGTTTATATTATTTTAAATTTATTTTAGTAGTTTTTATTTAGATTTGTTTTATGGCTTTTTCTTTGCCAAATTTTTTTTTTTTCCTTTTGAGAGATAGACTAAACCGTTTATTTCGATCGAAAATAAACTTAGTGAAAATATAAATCAGTAGGATTCGAACTTGGGTCTCTGGTACCAACCACCAAGTCCTTTGTCACTTACTTTAGGGACGGTCGATTTTGCCGAAAAAAAATTAGTTTTGCATTTTTGCAAACTGAACTATTTTTTTCGTTTGTGTAGACTTGAAATTTTTTTTTTCTAAAATTGACCAATATACCCTTGTCCATTAAACATCTCACCTCTTTTTTCTTAGCTCCCTTCTTGCAGGTCCACAGCCTCACTTATTCCACCTCCGTCGCCTTCACCCCAACTCTTTCGTCGCGTCTGCTTTATGGTGCTCCTCACAAGCGAGGGAAAATGGCGAACTTAACCCGCTCGTCGTTGTGACTGCTTGAAGCTTCGTCAGAGACTAGACTAGGCAAAGAGGCGGGTTTAGCGATTTGCGGGCGAATTATCATACCTGTATAGGTCATTTTGATATGGATAAAATTTATCCGTAAATTTTTGAATGTCAACATCCTTTTCCATATCTGTTTTTGGACAGGTGTGCGAGTGTGTGGGTTACCCTTAAAAATTCTCCTTTTTTTTTTTTTATTCTCATACTTTTTAAATACAAAATACATATATATAATTTTTAAGAAACAAACATAATTTATTATTTAAAATTTCAAAATATACAGTAAACCTTGACCAAATAGTAAGAACTTGCTTCATCATATATATATATATATATATATATATATATATATATATATATATATATATATATATATATATATATATATATATATATATAGTCCGCCTACTATCCTATTAATAGGATAGGAAACTGTCCTATCGATTTTTTAGCCTTTGGATCAACTCTTTTCAACATTTCTAACCACCTGGATTAAATACTATAACGGTGGACCACTCAACCCTAGGGGGACCATTCAACTCTAACTAGCTTAATATCATCCTAACCCTACAATTTCTCATCCAAAGGTTAAAAATTTGATAGGACAAGTGCTCCTATCCTATTAATTGGATAGTAGCCCTAGCCTATATATATATATATAGTAGGTCTTGTGTGCTATTAGGAGTACGGAGGCTGGCCTCCGTGCTCCTAACCGTTTTCGATGATGAAGCTTCCGAATCGACGATCGGTTCCGTTGGATTTGATCTAGCGTATTTGAAGTTTCCAGAAAATAATTTTTATAACTTTTTGATATTATTTACCTAGTGATCAAAAGGATTCAAAATCAATAATTTTTAATGGTTGATATCTCTTTTAAAGTTTGACGGTGTAAAAGCATTCAAATCAGATGAAATTTTGATACAAAATTCTTTATACTATCTACAACAAGATCAATATTTCTGATCGAAAATTTTAGTGCTATATCACCACTTTTTATAAGATTTTTATTTTCAGCCGTTAAAAATTATTGATTTTGAATCCTTTTGATTACTAGGTAAATGATATCGAAAAATTGCAAAAATTATTTTCTAAAAACTTCAAATACGCTAGATCAAGTCTAACTAACCGATCGTCGATTCGAAAGCTCCATCATCGAAACGCTTAGAGCACCTGAGCCCTCCGTGCTCCTAATAGCAAACAAGACCTACTATATATATATATATATATATATATATATATATATATATATATATATATATATATATATATATATATATATATATACTACTATACTATTATGAGTATTGGAGCCATCGTATAAACTTTTTGTAGTTGAGATGAAAAAATGTGAGGCTAGGATGAGAGTGATTACGGTTAGATTGATAGTGGGCCCCCTAGGGTTGAGTAGGTGGTTGGTTGAATAGTATAATCTAACGGGTAAAAATGATTAAAGGGTGGATCAAATGGCCAAAAGTTATAAGTACAAAATCTATACTCATAAAAGTATAGTAACTCTATATATATATATATATATATATATATATATATATATATATATATATATATATATATATATATATATATATATATATATATATATATATATATATATATATATATAGTGAAGCTAGAATACTTTTGGAAGCACCACCTACTTGGTGTTTTTCAACCCTATATCTCTTCATCTCTCCATGTAAAATTGAGAGTGGGGTCAAGATAGCAACCCTCAAAGAATTATGTAAACGGAGGATTTCTCTAATAATAATAAACGTAACAGAACGACCATCCCTAATGCAGGGTTGGTATTCAAGGTCTGAAGTTCAAAAATGTAGCTGCTTTATATTTTTAACTAAATTTATTTTTAAAATAATAAAATAAAACGAATAACGTGCAATCTTCCTCTCAAATAATAATAATAATAATAAACTTAACAGTGCAACCCCACCAATCTCACCCAACCAGAAAGCTCCACTATAAACAGAAAGGCCTTGAATAACTTTGTACTCCTGTTTTGGACCTCTGCTGCCTATGTTCAACAACCTCTGAATATTATATTAAATAATACATAATCAAATCAACTCCCCTCTCTCTCTCTCTCTCTCTCTCTCTCTCTCTCTCTCTAAAACAGTACTAGATCTCCTCTGTGTCCTCTCTCTCTCTCTCTCTCTCTCAATCTATCAAAGTGAGTCCAAGATGCAAGCATAGCACAGAATCTATAAAAGTTAGGAGAGAAGAGTTGGCCCCTTCCCACTACACAAGGCTTTTATGCACTCCACCCCCTCACTTCTCCACCCCTCTCATTTCCCAACCCAACACATACATGATATAGTATGATACACCCCCCCCCCTCCCCCCTCTTTCTTTGTACTTTGTGTAGCCTCTTTTTGGTGTTCATCACCCCTAGAAGAGAAGCTCTTCTCTACAGTTTCTTTTGGACATGAATTGATGTTTCCTCACATGGGTTTGCTTTAAATTCATCTCAATCCCCTTTTTTTTTCCCCTTCTTTCTTTGTAGCCTCTTACATTTTGTATGTGAATTGGTGTTCCCTTGCATGGGTTTGCTTAAATTTGACTCCTTTGGGATCATTCCAGTGGTTTTTCCCGGTGAGTTCATCAAATCCGTCCATGTTCTTCGGTTTTTAGCGAGTTTGTGGTGGGGATTATGAGAGAGGGAGCGGCGGCATGGGGGCGGCGGCGGCGGCGGCGGCGGCGGATGATGATTCTTTGCCCATTTGTTGTCGGCGTTCTCCTTCTTGTTCTCGTCGCGATCCGAGGCCCCGGAGGTAGCAAAATGCTTACAATCATGATCTGAATAAGTTCCATTTTGTTGCCATGTTTAGTTTCTGAGCAAGTTATTAGATTTTGTTGTTCTTATCATCTTAGAAAATCATTCATTTCTCTAGTTTTCTCTAATATGACATGGGCTTGAATTAAATCAAACTAAGAACTTGTGAAAAAAAGTGATCTTGGGACCTCCGACGGATACCGTGTGAAACAACTGTTCGTCTCTAAAATCTTTTTAGGTATTAGAAAACCGTGATGGAATATTATGGAATTGGACTTTTTGATGTAGTATTAGCGCGGCGTAGCGAGGCAATATCAATCCTAGAGAAACTGGGAAGCTTAAATCTGAACACCGGATATGCGTTTGGCCGATTGATCACGGCGGCAAACCAGTTTGATCGAGCCCCTTGGTCCTTCTATAGATTAAGCTATTTGCATATTTGTATGGTTGGTGTGATTAGAAAAATAATAGGGAAATCCGGTTTGATCGGGACATGGATTACTTTTGGAAAACTAGTAAAAATATGCAAGAACGAATCCTTGTTTATTGGAAACATTCCTCTAAAGAACGAGGAACGTATGGAGATGATATTGCTTTGAATTTGATATCCTGGAATAATGTTGATTTTTCGTTTTGATATCTAGGAATTAAGGTTTATTTCAAGTGGCTTTGAGCATTAGAAGTAAATTGTCTGAGTTGTTTGGGGTTTCTATTGACTGATAATAAGGACTATGTTCAGGGAAATCCCATACATGCGGAATTACAGGGTTTGGGCTTAAATAACAAGTGGTATCGGATTTTATGGGTAACCATTCAACCGTAAATTAACTGGGTAGGTTCTTTTCCGTCAGTGGGTTATTCTATGACGGTATAATGTATACAGGCTACAAAATCGAACCACATGCTAGTTAAACATTGCTGTGAATGGCATTAATTTTAGTTGCTGTAAATTTCAGTGAGTGTTTCTTCACTACATAAGCTAAACACGAAAGAACCAATGAAGAGTGTTCTGTTGGCTGACTGGCTTTTAGTTTTGTTGTGAGCCTGTCTTGCCGAATTTGCTTCCGCCGCTTTTTTGAGTGCTGATGTGTGGATGACAGCTTGTTGACAAAATTTGTCAATTCTTTTGAGAGCCTTCTCGGTGTTGACTTTGTGCTTTAGGGGATACAATGTTAGGAAATGGCTTGAAAAATAGCGAGAAACTGTTGTGTTAAAGAAGAGATATGTACATATATAGAGTCCAGCTACTGTTCTCTTGTAAGTACGATCATCTTCGTACTCACAAGTCGTTTTTGATGATAGAACTTTCGAATTGACGATTCATACCGTTAAACATGATTTAAAGCATTTGAAACTTCTAGAAATCAAATTTATATATTTTTTTGACATCATTGACCTCAGGATCAAAAGATCTCAAAATTGATAATTTTTAATGGTTGGTATGGGATACTTTCTACTTTAACGGTGTAAAAGAATCAGAATTGATTGAATTTTTGATAGAAAATTCTACTCACAATCTAGATAAAGATCAATAACTCCGATCTTAAATTAAAGGATCCGATCTTCCATTTTTAGGAGGTCGTTCAGTTTTAACTATTCGTTTTATGCGCTTGATGGATTTTATTGTAATTTCGAAAAATTACGAATTCATTTTTTAGAAGTTTCAAATGCTTTATATCATATTTAATGGAAGCTCCATCATTGAAAACTACTTATGAGGACAAAAAGTTCTACACTCATAAGAGTATAGTATCCCTACTCTATATATATATAAATTTATATGTATATATATTCTATATTATTTTCAGCTTGTTCTTTGGAAAGCAATATGACTTCATTGTCGGGCCTTGAAAATGTCAATTAAAAGTGTAAGTGCTTTTGGTCGTTGTTTCTGTGAGTTCACGACCGCAATTCTTATCTACTGTATATGTGCCATGTGCTCTCTTCTGTGTTCTTTTATTGTGGTCAGCATTGCACTACGGTTCACTTTTTTGAGCTTAAAAGATGAAACTGCTAATACATTATGCTTAATATTTTTGTAGTACAACTCTCAAAACCATTAGAACTGCACTTGCTTGCTCGAAGGATACTGCTACCCTTGACAAATGCGCCTCCAACAAATAACACAACTGAGATACTCGATCCCTCAAATATGGTTGCTCCATCAATTTCACCACCGCCGAGAAACTTAGGTTCATACTAAAAATCCATTCCAGTTTATTTGTTTATTTTTTATTTAGAAGGATCACTACGTAATTTCTGTGGGATTCAATGCAGATTTTGATATATCCCCATCCCCATACGTGTCCTCTTCAGTTCCTCATACGAAAGAGGAAGCATCCAGTCCTGTGTATTTTAAAGAACCACCGAAAGAATATGCACCTGCTCCAGCCACGGCGTCTGAAGGTAATCCCGTTAAAGATAAAATTTAAGGATATGCTTCTTGAAATTTTGAGACAATCTGATAAAGTTTAATACTGTATCAAACTTGATCAAATTTCTTTCCCTCTCCAATTTACAGAAAATAATCTTTCTCCTAAGCCAGTTTTTCATGGAGAAGCGCCATATACTAATTCTTCAGTCCCAGCTCCAAGTAAAGAAGGTTATTTGATTACTATCGCTTAGTACTGGTGAGCAATACTATCAAACTTGATCTAATTTCATTTATGATTTCTGCGTCAGTTTCACCGCCTCTTCCGCTTCAACCTCCAACTATTCCTCCCTCTGGGTTTCCACATACTTCTGACGTATTTCCCCCTGCTGTTCAAGCAGTGATATCATCAGCACAGCCAAGTGCTCCACCATATGAAAGCCCGTCGTCAAGTCTTCCTAGTTGTAAATTTCTATCTTTGACTATTTGGTATTCTTTAATCGTCACAAATCCCAAATGATCTTTCTCTCTTTTTGGTTCTCTTTTTTTAGCCCGCAATCTTTCTCCTTCCTATGTGGTTCCACCATCTGTGCGTACTGGTAATGGAGAAGCACCAAAGATTAGTCCTCCAGTCTCAGTGCCAAGAAACAAAGGTATGGTTAATAACAGTGCAGCACCGTAGCATGCGGTAAATTATTGACTTAACGCGGGATTTATGTGCCAACCATGCCGACCAGCATGGTACAAACTACAAAGGGACTATCCCCTTTTTGCCTTCTATTTGGTGGGATAGGAATGATTTTATAATCATATGTTTTACAGATGATCTTTGGAATGAAATGATTTAAGTTAAAAACAAACGAATAAAACACTCAAAAATCGTGCCACTGTCACATCATAGTGTGCCGATGGTGCAGGGCTCCATGGCACGTGCTGTGGCATGTTTTGTGCCACAGGCTGCACACAAGCCCCCTGTTCCACGATACTTAATTCCTGAATCTAACTAGTAATTTCTACCAGTTTTGCCGCCTCCTCAACCTCCTATACCGGCTTTTTTTGGACATGCGCCGTCTCCGACACCAGATTCTCCGCATACTACAAATAACCAGTGTAAGCATTTCGCCAGCAGTGCTTGTTATTTGTGACATCTTTCTTAAATTAGCATGCTAGTTCTACCTCTTTTTAAGTTTAAATAACTTGGTGTATTGTTTGCTGGGCCGGCAGTTCCTCCGACACCTATCACTCCTCCAATTAGTCGAAATGGTAGTGATGTTTTAGTCGCACCAAGCCTGAATGAATCATCTAGCCAAATATCCCCAATTAATAGTTCCGCGCCAAAAGGTATTCTTCTCCATAGTTTATAATTGTAGAAGTGGAAATGAATAATTAACAGGGGTAGTCGATTGTGATACAACCCTTGGTTTTTCTTCGATGTCAGCTACTTCACCAACTATTATTAGAGAAAGGAATAGTGTGCTAATTTCTGCGCCACCATAAAAGTTACACCACCAATTACCCCAAAAGAAAATTTTCACCCGAAAGGTGTCAATTTCAAAAAGATCAAATTCTCTCTCTGGCTTATTTTTCTATGTTGATTCTGCATCAACATTTGATGGACAGCACCTGCATCAAATGCTTCTCGCTTCCATGGGAATAGGTATGGCTCACCAATTGCTTCGCCTCCAAAGGAACCTTCTACTAGTTTGTCACCTCCAAGTTATTCGCATTTACAAGGTATGGTTATCTTTACTAGAGAATATGTTCTTATGCTCTTCATATTGATGAGTTATTCCTTGTAATGTATTGCACGCAGGGCCCGCTGCTTCTTCAGCATCAACTCCCAATTTGAACAATAGTGAGGCACACAGCATTCCAGTAGCAGCACCTCCAAAAGAATCTTCCAGTCATTCGTCACTTGTAAATTCGTCCCGTATAAAAGGTATATGAACTTTTTACCAATTTATCTACTTCAACATATTCACACCCACAAGGCTATATTTATCCTCACTTTTCTAGAGAATATTCACTAATGCTCTTCGTATTGGTGAGTTTTCCTTTTTAATGGCATGCAGGGCCTGCTTCTTCTCCAGTATCAACTCCCTATGTCAACAATAGTACAACACACAGCATTCCAGTTGAAGCACCTCCAAACAAATCGACCAGTCATTCGCCACCTGTAAATCCATCCCATATAAAAGGTGAATGAACTTTCTAACAATTTATCCTCTTCAACTTATTCACGTCTACAAGGTTTTATTTATCCTTACGTTTCTAGAGAATATCCACACGTTCTCTTCATATTGTTGAGTTATTTCTTAAATGTTGCACGCAGGGCCTGCTTCTTCTCCGGTATCAACTCCGCTTGTCAACAATAGTACAACACACAGCATTCCAGTTGCTGCACCTCCAAACGAATTGACCAGTCATTCGCCACCTGTAAATTCATCCCGTATAAAAGGTAAATAAGCTTTCTAACAATTTATCTCCTTCAACTTATTCACATCTACAATATATCCTTACTTCCCTAGAAAATATTGACTAATCCCCTTAATATTGATGGGTTATTCTTTATATATTGCACGCAGGGCCTGCTTCTTCTCCATCATCAACTCCCAACTTCAACAATAGTGCGGCACACAGCATTCCAGCTGCAGCACCTCCACAAGAATCATCCGGTCGTTCATCACCTATAAAGTCTTCCCGTATAAAAGGTAAATGAACTTTCTACCAATCTTTCCTCTTCAACTTATCCACATCTACAAGGTTATATTTATCCTTACTTTTCTTGAGAATATTCACAAGTGGTCTTCATATTGTTGAGTTATTTCTTAAATGTTGCATGCAGGGCCTGCTTCTTCTCCATCATTATCTCCCATTGTCGACAATAGTACGTCACACAGTATTCCTGTTGCATCACCTCCAAAGGGAGTATCCGCCCATTCACATGTAAATTCTTCACATATAGAAGGTATAGTGTGTTAAATTATATGAAACAACTATTGTTTTCCAAAAACTTAAGCTTGTTTTTAATATTTATATTAAATTTACTAGGTGCCTAATAGGACTTGAACTCGAAACCTTCTACTCTGTTCTGATGTCATGTTAAAGAATATGAAACAACCGTTGTTCTCCAAAAGCTTAAGCATCCAGAGAATAGTTTTTTAATATTTATATTCAACATAGTGAACTTCTACCAATTATGTCCCTCAACTTAATCACAGACACAATGTGTACTTGTCCCTACTTGCTAGAAAACATTGACTAATGCTCTTCGTATTGATGAGTTAATTCCTTATATCTGCATGCAGGGCCTGCTTCTTCTCCAGCATCAACTCCCAATGTCAACAGCAGTATGGCGCACAGCATTCCAGTTGCAGCACCTCCGAAAGAATCATCCAGCTATTCATCACCTGTAAATTCATCCCACATAAAAGGTATACAAACTTTCTACCAATTTGTCTCCACAGTTTAGGTTTCATTAGTCCTTTGCTAGAAAATATTGACCAATGCTCTTCATATAAATGAGCTATCTCTATTTATTGCACGCAGGACCTGCTTATCCTCCAGCATTGACTCCCAATGCCAACAGTAGTTCGACACACAACATTCCAGTTGCAGCACCTCCGAAAGAACCACCCAGCCATTCATCACCTGTAAATTCATCCCATATAAAAGGTACACGAACTTTCTACCAATTTATCCCCTCCAACTTCTTCACATCTACAAGGCATAGCTATCCTTAGTCATTTGCTAGAAAATGCCAACTAGTGCTCTTCATATTGATGAGGTATTCTTGTTTATTGCATGCAGGGCCTGCTCCTTCTCCAGTATCGACTCCCCAAGTCAACAATAGTGCGAGACACACCAATCCAGTTGCGTCACCTCCAAAGGAACCATCTACCCATTCATCACATCTTAATTATTCCCGTACAAAAGGTATATATATTCTCCTTCTAGGTTAAAAATATTTTCATCATGTACACTTTTTCTTCATCACAGGGACCAAAAGTTCCCTATTAATCACTCTCTTCCTTGTAAAGATAAACTATGATGCAGAATACAATCTCTTTGCCAGTTCAAGTAAAGTAGACATTCATTTGTGGGCTGCAAATGAAATTTTATCCCTTTATCATGAGAAAATTATAGTAACGGAGAGCCGATTTCTTTAATGCAGTTTCTTCCCCTGTGATAAGCCCTTCTCCACACGAAGCAAAGATACCACCACAGACTATACATGCACCTTTGAATTCACCTAATCGATCTCCTTCGGGAAGAACACTTAATAGTCCTGCACCTGTACCTGTTTCTACAACTCATAACCACAAAGGAAGAGGAACACCAGAGCCCGCAAACGCTCCATTCCAGCCAAATATATCGGAATCTCCAGGTTGGATAAATTTGCTAATAGTGTATTATTAACTTCCAAAATGACTTAATGAAAAGCCATTTTGCTGGCTTCAGCTCCTTCGCGTCCTCCAGCAGCGTCCCCCAAGAATAATCGAAGGCATCATCCTTCACCACGCCATGCTCAAGGTAGGAACTAGTAAAATTGCTTATATTTGGAGCTTTCATAACATAATTACCTTTGCTTCTAAATTTGGACTGTTCTTCTGTTCTGCAGGCCCTTCAATTTCTCAGGCTCCTTTTCATTCAGCAGATAGTCGACAAGCTCCTTCCTCTTCTCCATCAATAAACGTACCATCTACCATAAACAGACGTATGTTGAGATATTGATTTTCTTTTTTGAAGTTTTTGTTTCTTTTTATGGATTCTCTATCCTTTAATACTTATTTCATTTGCTTACAAAACTCTCATGATGATAGGGCCTGTTCCATCTCCCATGCCCCCTCCCAGTGCTTCCACCCGAGAAAAGCATGAAGCGCCATCACCAGAACCTATTAATACATTACCGCCTCCGCCGCCTAATTTAGGTGTGTTTAAGAATCACATGCTTTCTTTTTTACAAAGTTATAGTGGATTTTCTAATTTGTGCCGCGAAACTTGCCGAAAGATCAATAATTTGCTTTCATTCTCTTAAATCCGACCTTAAAGTTTTTAGTGTTTTATTGATGTACTGTTGGTTTTATGTGCAGATTGTACACCGCTATCATGCTCAGATCCTTGGACAAATAGCCCACCAGGATCGCCATGTGCTTGTGTGTTGCCAATAAAAGTTGGGCTACGCTTAAACGTTGCCTTATACACATTCTTTACTTTGGTTTCTGACCTTGCCCAAGAACTTGCAAATGGAGTGTTAATGAAGCAAAGTCAGGTCCGAATCATGGGAGCAAATGCTGCAGATGAGCAGCCTGAGAAGACTGTTGTTCTCGTTGATCTCGTCCCACTCGGCAACAAATTCGATAACACGACGGCCTTTTTGGTTTATGAGAAGTTTTGGCACAAGGAGATTTTCATAAACGCTTCCAACTTTGGGGATTATGATGTTTTATATGTTAGCTACCCAGGTTAATCATGAAGCTCCCTCATTCCTTATATTTGTGCATTTTGGTTTTCTTATATCGTCCAATAGTGATAATTTAATGTCAAGGTTTTCCCTTGTTACATCTCCTTATACGGATCTTTTTAAGGCTTTTTAGTTGGGGGATAAATTTGGATTAGGGAAATAAGTATCGAAAATGCTCATTCCAACAATTTTGGTTCCGGGTCAAAAAAAAAACACACTTTTAGAGAATGCAAAACCTCAGGTAGCTGTTTTTACATAACCAAAGATGTGGCCATTTACTCGTTCATGACATACGAAGAGATTTTATTAAACTTCGTAAAATGTTTCTTTTTTTAATATTCATAACACATGTTTTACTTGGCTTTTCCTGATTTTTAACTTTTTTAATATATGTATCTACAGGCCTGCCTTCGTCTCCACCTGCAGCACCTGGAGATATGAGTAGTGAAGATGGGGTATTAATAAACGGAAACAATCCGAGGTCTATACGACCTCTTGCCGCCAATGTGAGAAAGCATCGAGAAAAACAAAGTGGCAGCCTGATAGTTATTATTATTTTGTCGGCTGTTTTTGCTCTAGTTTTGTGTGTTGGAGCTGCGTGGATGGTATTCTTGAAGTGCATAGTTCGTTCTCATCCGCTAGGACCAACTACTTCTTTTGCAAAGTCGCAAGGTAGATACATCCTATTCCCTCGGTGTTTACTTTTAAGTCTCTTGCATGTTTTTGGCATTAGGAAGAAAATGCATCTGAATTGATGAGCATATGCATAATTCAAGCTTTCTTGCTGTAGAGACAACATAATGGGTATGAAATCGCGCACTTTTTCTGTTCTTTCTCTATCATTTTTCAATGAACTGCTTGCTCTATTTTGGGTTTACATGTCTGAGTTCCAACAGAATACAGAGTTTAATACGATGCTTTATAGAATTAATTTTTACCTAGAAATTGAATATTCATGAGATAAGTTTGAAATTTTAATCGAGTAATTTTGATCTTTCTCCTTCTTTTTATTTTTTAACACAAAATGAAATTATAGGCGTGGGATCATCATGATTCATGCCTAAGGTGTCATGTTTGTCAACATGAACTTGTTATCAACTCGTGCATCGTAAATTTATTTTCTACCCGTGAACTTTATCATTCCTTGCTTGAGAAGTGAAAGAAGTGAATATAGCTTCCATCGACTCTTTGTTCTCAACCCTAATTGCTGAACTCTTCAATGGAGATTTTATTTACCTATTTATTTATTTCTTAGGGACGGGAGCTCGGGCATTAGGAAGCCAACCTAGCTCAGCATCAGCATCCTTCTCCTCGAGCATCGCAACATGTGCGGGCACGGCAAAATCATTTAGCCTTGCGGAGATGGAAAGAGCTACAAACAAATTCGACGAGTCCAAAATAATCGGCGAAGGTGGTTTTGGACGTGTGTACAAAGGGACTCTCGATGACGGGAGGTGTGTGGCCATAAAGGTTCTTAAGAGGGAAGATCAGCAGGGCAGCAGAGAGTTCTTGGCCGAGGTTGAGATGCTGAGCCGTCTGCACCACAGGAATTTGGTTAAGTTGTTGGGTATATGCACTGAGGACCATATGCGCTGTCTGATCTATGAACTCATTCCCAATGGTAGCGTGGAATCTCATCTGCATGGTAATTGCTAACGCACTTATAAATTGCATACATGCTCTTCAGAATTTTCTTTTCAGATATACATCCCTGCAAATCTGAATTTTTGTGTACCATTATATAACTTAAATGTCTTACATTTATACTCCTAAACTTGCAAAAGTTACTTACCTTTCAAAAGCTTTTACTAATATGAAAACAAACTTCCCCCATGAATTGGATGACCCTGCAACTTAATGTATCTATATTTTTGTGAGGAACAGCGAATTTGAACTGTTACTTATCATACATATATTTTGAGGACACCGACATTACTTCTTTGGGCTACTAGCAGTTTAATTGGAGCTTCTAAGAACTGATCTGAATTGTGAATTATAATCAGGACCGGATAGAGAAACCGCTCCACTTGATTGGGATGCGCGGCTTAAGATTGCCCTCGGTGCAGCTCGTGCTCTTGTCTACCTCCACGAGGACTCCAACCCTCGTGTCATACATCGCGATTTCAAGTCCAGCAACATCTTGTTGGAGCATGATTTCACCCCTAAGGTCTCCGACTTTGGCCTAGCCAGAGCTGCCCGGGACGAGGCACACGAGCACATTTCAACTCGCGTTATGGGAACCTTCGGGTATCTAATATTGTTTAACAAATCATTCTTCTCTTTGTCAACCATTGATGAATTCTAAATATCGCCTAATTTCATTTGTCCTCTTTTTTGTCTTTAGATATGTTGCCCCTGAATATGCAATGACGGGGCATCTTCTTGTCAAGAGCGATGTTTACAGCTACGGAGTTGTCCTTCTTGAGCTCCTCACGGGAAGGAAACCAGTAGATATGTCACGATCCCCGGGGCAAGAAAATCTCGTAACATGGGCGCGCCCACTTCTTACAAGTAAAGAGGGTTTAGAGACGATAATCGATCCATCTCTCGACATTAATAAATTCGACAGCTTGGCAAAAGTGGCGGCTATTGTCTCAATGTGCGTTCAGCCTGAAGTGGATCAACGACCGTTCATGGGTGAGGTGGTTCAAGCCCTGAAGCTGGTGTGCAACGAGGGCAACGAGTACAAAGTATCGGGAAGTTTTAGCCGAGAAGATTCACGTACTCCGGACACGGATTTGAGACTCAGCGGATGTTTGGACATGGAAGCAGACAGGAAATTATCCTCTTCTGATGTGTTGAGTACCTCAGCACGTTTTACGAGGGATGCGACTGGTTCTTTCCGGAGGATTTCGAGTTCAGGCCCTTTGAGAACAAGTAGAGGAGCATGGTTTTGGGATAGAGGGAGGAACTTATCGGGGAGAAGCTCAAGCGAGCATGGGATTGAACAAAGATTTCAAACGGGTTCGGAGGTTGGCGAAAGCATTTTGTAGATAAGATTTCCTTTTCTTTGTCTGCAAGAACATGCGTGCCCAGGAATAAGGATTACCAGCTTCTCGGCATGCTCAATATCAGACATTTTTGGAGAAAGGAAAAGTTGAGGAGATTTGAACATCAATAATGTGCTGTTAAATGGAAGAAGGGCCTTTCTACTTTAAAGCTATACATTGAAGGGCCGTTTTAAAGCTTGATCCGCGAACATTTAACAAGTATGGCTTCTTTTCACAAATAACCCTCGCAAACAGAGAATGTGGTTTCAGCTACTTGTGTTTCCCGTATCAAGTGGGAACTTAATAAAGCCAAGTCACAGATCGACGCACGGCATCTCCTGTTCTTCAGCTTAAGACATGGGGAAGTAATTGCAATCTTCCTCATTGTACAATCATCCAAATGATTCCTTAAAATATATTTTTCCTTTTCTTTTGACCTCTTAAGAGGACCTCAGACATTTTTGTTCTATGTCTAAGCTCAGCAAATGAATTCAATCAGAATCAGTCGAGAATTATCGTATATTTTGATAGTCGTTACACGCACTTGTACTCTTACTGTTTGGTTTGTTTCTGTAAATATTTTCTGGGGAATTTATAATGAAGATCTGATGTGCAGCAAATAGTGATCACTTTCAGATAATTTGTTCAACTTCATTAACAGCAATCTTTCCCCTCATGCAGTTGTCTACTTTGTTTTTCATGGTTTTAACTGATTCATTATTGTAAATGACTCTGTAACAGGATCTGTCAGTGACCTTCAGCAACTATGCATGTTAGATTATGTTGCAATGTACTTTACTTTTTCCTCACAACTTCATCACAGAAAATACTATGAAATTCAAAATGGATCAAGAATAGTTTTCTCACCATCCACAAAATCTTATTATGCAAAAGAATCAATACAAAGTGGCAGGCATTAGGCCGATAATCTGAGCCGGTTACATGGCATGATCATCTGACCCCTTCTTAAAGGATACAAAATTGAGACAAATTTATTGTTGTTGTGGAAAAAAAGAATCAGAAAAGAAAATTCTGGAGAATGCAGTAGTCTAGAGGTTTACAGGTACGCGGAGGCCATCGTAGCTCAATTGGACGTCGAGACCCTCTGCTTCCATCAGCTTGGAGAGAGATTCGTTTACTTTGTCGTGGTCCATCAAATGCATCATACCTAGTCAAATACTCGCAATCAGCATAAACAATGTGAAATATCACCAACAACTGCTGTACAGGTTCATTTCAGGAAATTGGTCATCTTTTCAATCACAAGATTGTAAGATAGTATTATGTGATAAAATTAAGAATCACCACTTTGTGATTTGAAAGCAGAATCAGCAGAAGCATACCAGTGAAAAGAGTTCTCGCTGGTCTGATTTTCCGGATTTCATCCAGAGCCTGAGAATTAAGTAAACAGAGTTTCAGAAAAAAGTATAAATGGCAGAACACAATATAACAGACTAATTTAGATATAGAGAAGATATTAACCCTCGGTAAACCAAAATGTGTTGAAGAAGAACGGTCCGGTCTAAGTGCATCCTAAAAGAAAATTTCATTATTAGATTAAACATGAAGAATTTTGCGAAGATCGATATTAGAGATATTAGAAACTGCTATTTATCAAACTAAGTAATAGTACCAAAATAAGAAGCTTGCAATTTTTGAGAAGCTCGTAAGTTTCTTCCGGTATGTCACTGACATCACTGCATTGCAAATAGCTGTTAAGGAACACAACCTACGAAGGGGGGGCGAAAAACATTTCCATGGTGCATAAAGATGATTTACCTTATATAGCAAATATCACCAAAGCGAAAACCAAGAGAACGATAGCCGCCACCATGCCAAACAGGTAAAGGAGTCACCTGAACCAGTGGAAGCGTTCTTAAGGGAAGAACATAAATCACCATATTCATCTTACGGAGAAGCCAAAACAAATTGTAGCGTATGCCATACAGTTATAATTTGTTAGTTAAGTGGTTTCGGATACTTATTCACAACTAGTTTATATACGTTAATATTCCCCAAGCTATCCAATTGTAAAAACCCCATGTCACTAGATTACGACATTCATCCATGTCTTTCGGTTTTTCCCTTCTAGCTTTTTCTTAATACATCATAGTAACAAAACTAGCAATGAGAACAGTACTCAAATCAAATTGGTTAATAGAATTCTTAGATTAGCAGGCTGATTTACCATATCTGGAGAGCTAAAAGAATGAATGCAGACCTCTAATTGATCAAGAAAACTTGTGTGGCAAAAAAATAAAAATAAAAAAATCAACTGGCAGAGCAGCTGGCATGTAACTTCAAGAATTTAAGTTTGATATTGAAAGTAACCTCCTCTTGCTAAGACCAACCTTCAGGTTATGAACGACAAACGGTTCCTCCTCAATTATATTAAATTGCAACTCTGAAACAGCAGCACCAGGTACTACTACACTTGTATCGACTAAATAGTAATGGGTCTTCTTCATTACCTGAAACACACCCAAAGAACATCATTTCCGCAATAAAATGAAAATAATTATTTAATCAATCACTCGATTTTGATAAGAATAAGACTGATCATATTAGAGAAAAGTACTTTTGAACCTCAAAATCGCGTTTGGACACATAAATCGGGATGTAGGGTTGGACATTGTTTGTCCAGTCACGGAGATCATCAAGACCTGTACCAGAAAAAGGTGCAAAAAGTAATTATGGGAAAATAATAATAATAATAATGATGTCTATCTTCCATCCAAATATTCTACGAAAACATCTTTTCGTAACAAATATGTATTTTCTGAAGATAGAAATTAAAAAAAAATAAAAAACACCAACAACAATTGACAATATAACATGTGGAAAAACTCCACATAAGTAAAGTGTCTAGCGCAAGCGACATCAAAGGTCGTTGGTATTTGGACATCACTCTCAATAGTCTCGACAACTATCAAAAGAAAGAGCTGATCATTCACACTCCATGAAGATTTTTTTTCAATTAGTTTGCCAGTATGATCACAAGAGGCTCTAGCTAAAAAAGAAAACCTTTGCCAACCTTGAATCAAAAAGCATTTTCTAAGTAGAATAAAAGAAATGAGAAACTTAGTGTTAAATAGATACCTCCAATTGCATCTGCATGAGAATGTGTGATAAGGACTGCATCAATTTGTCGTAACCTGACAAATGGTAATTAATAAGAATAGAAGATCAGATGAAGACCATGTTAAGTATAAAGTTAACAGAAGATGCACACAGAAATATATTTTCCAATCCAAACTAAGCCTTACAAGTGAATAAAGAAGAAACTACAGAGAAAACTAAATAAACAGTCAATGGTATTAGCAAATGTGCAGTCATTAGTCAACAGTTCAATTAGTTTTATTGAGCCATGGCAAATTAGCTGGCCAAGAATAAATATGTAACTCTTACCCGAAAGTAGGAAACCACTGCAGGGCACTATGGTAGAAAAATCTGTAGAATACCATTAACAGAGAAACAATATCAGAAGTGAGTTTCTAATAATAGGTTACTCAACAAGTGCCTTTACTGTTTTTGTTATCTTGTTTTCTCCCTAAATGTGTTGTAAAATGTGATGTCGAATTCATAAATTGGAGATGGTTAAACAAGCATCGAGGTGAATAACGACACAGATAGATTAATTACAAGTAAGAAATATTGTGATCTGCAGATCCTCTAGATACTGAAGACGCACTTTGTCCTGATTTTCAGGAACTTGTAGGTAGGGAAGAGGAAAAAAACAAAAAAAAAAGGGAAAAAAAAAGAAGATAAATAACAACATGATGACAATTTGATAAAGCAAAGCTGATTGGAGATTTTTAACATCTGAAATAAGAAAATACATTTGGCGGACATAAATGGCTTGCTAGTTTTAGCAATAAGTATTACACAGCTTCAATCACCTTACATAAGCATCTATATATAAATATATGAAAATTATCAAGATTTACATTATTGTATGTTTCAACCTCTTCAGGCTTCTTTGAAATTCTCAAAAACTACGCCCTTCTGCACCCACTATACCAGACATCCTTCGGATTCTCTTGCACGATCCAGGTTTTTGTATCTTAAAACTTACATGCCATTATAATCACCATACAACATAGAAGATTGATGAGGATTGATATGGGTCCTTTTAGAAAGCTGATATGAAAGAATGGACATTGCATCAGCTAGAAATCCAGTTTATACAAGGGCTAGCTAATCAAATTAACACAAAGCTGGATTTCTTTCTGATAGTTAAATTGAAGACGAAGAATACTTCTACAGAAGCTTTACTGCAGTAAACAAACTATCTGCATTCGATCATTTGCAAAATTAATTAACTTAGAATGAGTTACAATGACTCCTCACGCCAGATGTTTCTTATCAAGAAATAGATTATATATATATATATAATGCAATTAAAAATTAAAAGTTAAAAATGATAATAGTATAATTCCCAGGATGAGATTGAAGCCCGCAGAGAAAGGGTAGGGGGAAGTGGGGAGGTTACATAATGCGTACTTGCCAGCATCAACGAGAATGTTAAATCTTCCTGCAGAGCTGGTATAACGTAAAAGAATGCTCGTGTTACGTCTCCTATTTCTATTGCCTGGTTCAGTTGCTTTTGAGCAAACCTGCGAAGGGCGATAAGAGCCGTTCTATAAAATCTCAAATAACAGCTGATAGGGGGGAAAGGAAAAAAGAAATTGCTCTTAAAAGAAAAGTATATATACACAACTCTCGTAATGCAGATCAAAATTATTGGCGAAAGCAATAAACTTGAAAGGTAATAATCTTACAGGACAGGTCTTCGACTGATTAGTGAGGCAGCTCACTCTAGGAATACCTTCACTAGTTCCTGTGCCTAAAAAGATTATTTCAGACTGTCCCAACGGTTCGTGGCTCTCAGCCTCCGTGCCAGAAAAGTCTGAAACGGACAAAGTAGCGAGCCATCTCACGACAATGAATAAACAAAGTGAGGCCATAGTTTTCCGCCGCCGTTCACAACATTGCAAACATTAATTCTTATTCTCTTCATCTTTTACAACTACAAGTAAAAAAATAATTAGACCACGCATCTCGTAAGCTTAACATTTACCCTCTTAATCACCTCTCTTCAAATTAACAAAACCATTTGTGTTGTTCCTATAGTTCACCATCTGCGCTTACGTACGAAATTTATCATGTCGATTCCTAGTCAGCAAACTCAAAAACATGCATCTGTACTAAACTTCCGGATCCCTCGCATTCAATTAGAAAGAATGATGTGTTTTATATACAATTTTTATATTAGACGAAGAAAAAATTCAATGGATGCTTCAATCACGTAATTTATGATACCCATACCAAATTCACTATTTTTCTAATAATGAATTGTCTATAATCCCCTTCTTTCAGTTTCTTGATACAATATATCGAACCTTACCTGAGCTTTAAAAATTTTGATTTTACTATCCAACTTTACCGCGTTCGTAACAATTTGGATAAGATATTATATATTCTCATGACATATATTATAGAAAAGTTAGGTTGGGTAGTAAAGTTAAAAAATTTTACAAGTTCGAAATAGCTCTTTCAAAAAGTACTACAAAATTAGCTCCTTTAAGAGGAAAGGTAATATTGTTATTTGAATAGGCAACAAAATTGAAACTTTTTATAAAGTGTGGGTAACTATATTAACAAAGCGCTTTGCTTTATGTAAAGATTCGTACGTTCCCACCAAAAGCGTTACCCAGTTTTTTTAAAAAAACAAACGAGCGAGAGAGAGATCTCTCTCTATCTCTAGAGAGAGAGAGAGAGAGAGAGAGAGAGAGATCTAGAGAGAGACAGAGAAGAGCGTACTGGATTGGAGGCGGGCTTGGGGAGCACGCGCAAAGGAGGGGCGGGGCGGAGAGCGAGGGGCCGGGCCAGAGACGACGCCGACGGTGGCGGCGGCGGCGGCGGCGGCGCGTCGGGGAGATGGGCGAAACGCGGCGGCGGAGCGGAGGAGGGAGCGAGCGGTGGAGGGGATCGAGGGGAGGAGTTGGAGCGCTCCTCCTCCCGCCATGGCCCTTCTCCTCTCTCTCTCTCGCGAGCTCCCTCTCTCTCTCTCTCTCTCTCTCTAAAACTCTCGCTTCTCACTGCCTCGGAAATGAAGTTGCGAATGTACGTACCGAAGAGACGAGTCGTTACCCTGCTAATCTCGGCGCCGGATCAGTGCGCCGTCGCCGACTTCATCGGCCGAAGCGTGTTGTTCAATTACCTCGTCGAAGTCGGCGATGCAAGGGCGCCACGGCACCGACTCGTCTGTCGTGCTAAAAATTAGAACCCGGCGGTGTAGGTGTTTCGTTGCCGCTTTCATTCGTGAAGTGGTACAAAAGTGGATGATATGATCGCATTTTTAGGGTTATATATAAGCTCCTTGAATTATTCCCAGTCTCCCAAAAGAAAAAGACTTATATTACTGTACAGTGTGGAACACTCCAAGTGAAGGAACTGGGCTTCAAAAGGTTGAATTGACAGGCAAAAGTGGGAAGGTTCTATGGGCCATGTTTGAATGCACCAATGCCTAACATGGCATTCCATATTCTGACTTTCAAATTATGTTTTGGAATAAGATAATTACCTCTTTCGTAAAAATATACTCTCTCTCCAAATCACTGACACAATAAATTTTCATACCAAATAAGTTGGTATTTAATATCATATTTTCGACATTTTAGAGCCATTATGAAAAATCAGATTCAACACTAAGAGTATTTCAAAATGTGTTGCTGCATACTGTTGATGTGTTGATGTACATGATCTCAACACTCCCATTGATTCTTATAGGCAACACATAAAATACTTGTCGCAAAAAACTCCCAAGTACTTTCCCCTCATTAGTAATCTACACAAGATGCCGAACTACTGGTGCTAGTAGTCCTGAGCTTCAACCTTATTACAACTTACACACCCTTGTTTATCGCTCAGCATATAATTTTTACTCCCTCAAAATCTGTAACACTAGTCTCCAATACTTCTCATGATCATGATATCATCAATAAACATCATTATAAACAGATATAAGTATTTGAATACACGATTCATCATATCCATAAAAACTGATAAAGTATTTGCCAATCCGAACGGTATTACCATAAACTTATGATGTTCATATTCTATTCTGAACACGAACATCTTTGGCAACATTCTGATTGCAAATTTATCTTAAAATGCATAAAAAAATCATTAATACTGATATTTATTCTTAGTCACTCTATTCAACTCTTGATTCATAATTTTTCTTCACAAACAATACCGACGCTCTCCAAAACGATACACTAGGACTAATAAACCCTTTCTCCAATAAGCTTTGCAATTGTCGCTTCAATCTCAGCTCCGCCGGTACCATCCTGTAAAGTGCATTTGAGATGGCACACAACTAGCACAAAATGAGCAAAATGCAAAATCATATACAAGAACAAACTAAGATATGCTTAGCAATTTAGAAGATCAATAGTTATCATGCTCAAAGAACGGCAAACAAGTCCTTCTGTTGCTCCAGAAAACCCTAAAAAAATTTGAAAAAATAAATTTTTTTATAAAAAAAATGCAACATTCACAATACAAAACTCTGTTGCGAATGAATCTCATCACATAACCCGGCCAACAAACTTGGATGTAGAAAGCCATATTTGATGGGGAAAAGAATTATAATAATAATGATGCGCAGATAAAATGATCGAATATAGAAACATCTAACAAGGTAAGAACTATGATCCATCACTCAGATAGCAAAAGAGGTACAAGTTAACTATCCAGCAAAGAGAAACACGATTCCTAACTGCAGTCGTGAACACGTCGTTTTAAATACAATTCCAACGGTTTAACACCATTGTCACACTTTGTGGAAACATCATGGGATGTAAATTCCACCCTAACAAAGAATATCCGAGGAAAATAAATAGAATAATAATAATAATAACGAGGACTGAGGAAATAAAAGAGGAGCTCCAAATGTACAAAACCACCTCCCTTCTCCTCACACCCACCCTTTCTCATAGTCTTATTAGCCATCTCCAGGAAAAATACCTCAGTAAAGCACTTCAAACCCCAACCACATCCCCACCCGGCCTCTTCATAATCCTCTCTCCCCTCTCCTCAAGGAAAAAGGACATACCAAGTATGTAACTTCCTCCAATCAGTGCTGACAAATATGACAATTTCTCATTCAGTGAGTTATAGCTCATTAGTACTTGACCCTCTCATCACCGTCAAAATTAAGGCCTTCAATGCCTTTAAGAGTTGACTCGTAGTTCCTGATGTTGGATGAGTGCCGGCCAGAAGATGAGCGCTTGGGCTCGGCAGAACCAACCGGAGGTGAGCTCCTCTGAGGGCCGGAGAGCTTCCGGAAAGTTCCAGGGCTTGCGTCGGTCGTGCGAGTTCGTGATTGGTCGATTTCTGGACCTGCCACCTCCCGGCTGCTAGAAACAGCAGCTCGCCTTGAAGATCCGCTTGACCGTCCAAGAAAAGTTGAGCTGGATACCTACACCATATAAGCTTTCACAGTCAGGAATTGTACTGCAAACAATAACCACTTGGCATCTCTGAGGAATATCTTGATAAAATAAATTAACATGGCGGATCAAAGTTGAAAAGTTGAGTAGAATACGCATTAGCCTCATAGTTGAGTATCACAGACAACAGATCAAGAAAAAAAAAAATGCAGGACAATACACTTAAACAATCATAAAAAAGGGAAATGCCATGAGCAACAAGGAAACCAGAGATAGCCCAACAATAGTGATTAAATCTCAAATATCACAATAACACGCCAACTAACTGATCTTCTAAAAGCCCAACAACGTCTAATCTAATGATTACAAAATTAAATAGCTACTACATGCAGGAAAAGCCATCAAAACAAAATAAGAACTCACCATGGCATCTTTAGTACCGGATGAATCATTCACCACAGGAGCCTTCTGCTTTGACAAACTGCCACTATTCAGAGCTGGAGGTGTCGCGCGCCGCCTTGAAGGGTCCATTGCTGACCAACCACTCACCCTTGCTTCTTCACCACCTACAACAAAATATTCAACAGCTCAGATTACTCCTCCATGAGGTATTCAAGTTTTCAAAATAAATAATACGATAAATACTTCTCAAACTAAGAGCATATAAATCTCGATTAATGATCACTGGAATCAATATAAATCAGATGCCTAGTAGCCAAACTAAAACAAAAATCTTGAATGACTATGTCTTTAAGAGTTTAACATTTGATCAGTTCTAGGAACAGTTGCTTGTTGCATAAATTTCAAGAAAAAGAAAAAATTAGAAAATAATGAGGATGTTAGATGCACTACCTGATTGCCTATCATTTATCATCGGAGGGGCCACACCAGAGCTTGGTCCAGCACCATGTCCCTAACAATTAGAGGAGATTTAGAAACTTCTAGTGAAGAAAATAAGTAAAATACAAACATATATTAAGCATGTGGCTCACAAGAACACGAGGAGGAGCGCCGGTAATCTGCGACTGCTGATACTTCAAAATGGTCCAGTCAAACACATAATCAAACTGAAATCCTACAAAAACAGAAAAATTCACAGAAAATCATCATCCTCAAGTAGCTAAACTATCCACATATTGTGCAGTTATCATAAATTTTCATCTTTGATATCTTCAAATGAAAATAGTAATAGGAAACAAACCCTCGCGGATAAAAAGATCTCTGAACAATCTCTTAAGGTAAGAATATTCAGGCTTATCATCAAAGCGAATTGAACGGCAGTAGTGAAAGTATGATGCAAATTCAGTAGGGTATCCGCGACATAGAACCTGAAAATCATTCAAAAGTTTTTAATCATCACTGAATTGTAATAGAAACAACATGTTGCGTTCAACTCATCAGGTAACAAAGAGATCACCTCAATTGATGTGGCAACTTTTTTCTCACTAATTTTTTCGTACTTCTGCTTTTTGGTTCCAGCTTTCAAGCCCTGCCATGGAAGGCTGAAGACAGCAAAAGTACCATATGGTTTAGAAAATCTTATTTAACAGAAGAAAAGGAATAAAGGGAAGGAAAATGAATAAGATAACAAACCTTCCTCTTAAGAAATACATGAGTACGTATCCAAGAGATTCCAAGTCATCCCGCCTGCTTTGCTCTTTGCACCAGAGAAAAGAAAGTATTCAAAATATGAATAAGAATGCAAGCTAAACAAAGCATCTGATGAAAGTATCTAATGCAAGAAGAAAAGTAAAACAAAAAAAAAAAGTTTGCAATAATTCAGAAGGAAGCATTTTAGACTGCTTGCTATCCAATAAAATGCTTCAGAAGTCAGGTATAATGTACACTCTACTTACCGATGCCCATATGGGTGTTCACACTGGCATACCTAGCAGTCCCAGTCAAATTTTTGTTCTCTCTGCATTATCAGTGAAAAGTTTATGTGAAGATCTGGTTTAATAGCTAATTAATAAGGGATTGATAATTATTAAGTGAAAAAGCACCAGAAGCCAAGTTAGTGATACCATTATAATAATGTGGTATCAATGGAACAAATTTGTTGCTTCAGCTCTCTATATTGATATTACAACAAACATATTGCATATCCAAGAAGAAATGATTTAGTTTCTGTTTCTCTGTTAACAATCCACATTTTTATGGGGAAAAAGATTTAAACTTTCAAGATTCATACCACTCACAACATCTAAAATATAAAATGAAGTGGTGTATTTAGCTACTTGAATCATCACTCTTTTCACACACTCAAGACAACAAACCAAAGAAAATAAGGAATGCAATAGGTACCTGTATGGTATGTGCTGGTGAGTTGAAGTATCCCTATACTTCTTGGCAAGGCCAAAATCAATAATGTAGACCTGGAGAGGAAAAAAGGAAAGTAACAAAATGAAACAGGTCATAAAATAGTCAGTAAAAAGTGCTAAAAGAGAACTACATTCAGGGAAATTCAATAGGCCACCTGATTAGCTCGCCTTCCAAGACCCATTAGAAAATTATCCGGCTTAATGTCTCGATGCAGAAAAGACTTTGAATGGACGAATTCCACTCGATTAATCTAAGTAGAAAAGTTAACACCAGTTACAAAAAGTAAAATCAACATAAAGAAAATGAAGAACAAAATTATTTGAGCATACTGAGAAGAAAATACTACGATAGACGTGTAATTACAAACGATGTTTAAAAGAGAAGGTGCACTTCCTCACTAAATATGTTAGCATGAAATGAACACAAATGACAAGGCAACAAAGCACCACAAAGAAAAGAGGGCCTTCTATTACATGAGCCAAATAATTCCAAGATAAGAGACACATGTACAAATAAGAAAAACAGTGACAGCAGATTATGCAGAGGCGTATTTGACAAATAAAATAGCACAAGAAAATATAGCGGCTATGGTAAATCACAGCAAGTACAGTATTACGTTACCATCTGATCTGCAAGCATCAGAACAGTCTTTAACGAGAGTTTTCTGCTGCAGAAGTTAAAAAGATCTTCAAGACTTGGTCCCAATAAATCCATCACCAAGACATTATAGTCTCCTTCAACGCCAAACCATTTCACATTTGGAATTCCAGCTGCCAAAACCATGATAAAATGGAAGAGTATATGTATCAAAACCCATTATTTGTCAGTAACAAGTCAAAAAAGAAGGAGAATGTTCTATTACTTCCTCCTAGTAGAATCCTATACAGCTTTGACTCGTATAGTAATTGAGGATGTTTTGTCTTCACATTTTCCTGAAAGAAAGAAAGTGTATGTCATCTTAAACCACCAGAACATTATTACAATAGCAAAAAGCAAATTCAACAAAAAAAATAAAAAAAGGTTTATAATTATAACAAGCATAAGAAACTGAATAATCTACATTAGGGCAAGAAAAAGGCACAAGGTAGTTGCAAGAATTATATACTAGAGATATTCATTAAAAAAATAAATTCAGATACAATTCAGATATCATTCACGAAGACAATAATGCAAGCAGTTTAAAGAGAAACTGTCATTGAAAAAAATATGAAGATATCCTTAAATCTTGACAAGAGGATCAAGGAGCATCTTGTGTCGGTAAATATCCATGCAATCCCACACTAACATGTTATAACCATATGAAAGATCACCTAAAACTGAGCAAGTGCAATACCCCTATAAGCAGCCTAATCCTGGAAATAGCAACAATGCAGGTTTGTGATGTCCCCATCAACAACCTACAGGCATGGTAAATAATACATACTAACAAATAATTACTTCCTCTATGGAATGGCAGTTGGATTTTGCCTAGTCAACTGCTATCTCTAATGTACTCTTCAGTCTAACCCTATAGATGAGATGACACCCTTATTCTGTTTCACCGGCTCTCTCCGGATCTCGAGTCTTCCACTTGACGCGCCTGTATTTTCAGAATGAACTTTTACAACCTCCAACATTAAAACCGCAGCTCAAATAGGCATCCTTGCTAGCTGTTGTCTTTTTTTTTCTTTTTTCTTTTTCCTTTTCCTTTTTTGAGTAGCAACTACTTATTCCGTCTTAGTAAAGACTCATCTAAGGCTCTAACGAAGCAAATCAAACTTGTATTTTGTTTGAATCAAACTTGACAATAAAGAACTGTCATGCTGTTAACATAGGGTGGAGCGCTCGGGGAAGCTAGAAACGAGAACTGATTAAAGCTTGTTCTCTGTCTAACCAACCTTAAACGTAAATTTACTCTGAAAAATAGTTTAAAGCGGGGCAAAAAGTACTAGGATCTACCAATCTCGACTTAAAGAAGGTCGTAAAAAAATTACATATTACGCTCTACATACACCAACAACAAACTAAGGTAAATAATGGAGCAAATCAACATACACACACCTATTTCCTAATTGCCTCGGAAGCAATCTATCAAGCTCGCAAAAGAAATCTAACACCACAACAAACATTAATAATCAAGATTGAACACCTAAAACTGGCACACAACCTAATAGTAGGAGAAAAAGGGATGACACACATAAAGCAAAGATCTAACATCAATATTTAAGCAGGCCCAACACACAAGCACTGCTCTCCCGAAGCTATGATACTTACAAGCTTAATCGCGACCTCCTCGTTCGTCTGAACATTAGTACCTACACAAAAGTAACCAAAACATCATTCAGAAACCCGTAAAAACCAAATCTTTATCCTTCTAAAAGCTCTCAAAAAAGCTACAAAGAATTTCCCAAGACCAGCGCGAACCTAGATAGATCTCCCCAAAGGATCCGCTCCCGATCTTGCGACCGAGGCGGTACTTGCTCCCCACGCGAGGCTCCATCTCCCGCGGATCAGGAACACGAAACCCTAGCCCTAAAACCAAAACCCCGCGGAAGCTCCGATCGGAAGGGCAGCAGGAAGAGAGATCCGAAACTAGGGTTTCGATCGCCGAGGGAAGTCGCCTCCTGATTCGTCTAGGGTTTTTGGTTTTGGTAGCACCGAGGAAAGAGGACGAGGACGAGGACGAAGAGAACGAGGGGAGGGGGGGATGGAGGAAAGGTCGGGAAGCGTCGAATCGAAGCACGCCTCAGTCCAAATCGAACACAGCGGTCCGATTGCGGCACGAAAGAGGCGAAGGGAGGAAACAAAAAAAAAGCCCTTCCTCACCCCATCTTATTATTCTGTCTAATTAATTAATTAATTAATTAATTATTAATTGGGATAATTATTAATTGGGATAATTACACTAGTTGTTTCCGTAGACTTCGTTTTGTTTGGATGTAGGCTTCGTTTGGTATTGCGGGGAGACTGCGTTACGTGCGGTGAGAAAGTACGTTGGGAAAATACTCCGTTTGTTTCCATACGTAATATTGCGTTTCGCATATCGCGATAGTCGATTACGATATATTTTCATACGTTCACGGAGAACGCAGAAGCATATCCCTATATGCTTTTTCTACAACTCCATTTTATCTAATAACGTTAGATAGGCCTCAATACCAAACTAAGCCTAAGTATGAAATAAAGAGTTTATTCCACCTTTATCATTCAAACACAAAATAAGTTTAGTGAGAACTAGTGTTCCCACTAGGGGTGTAAACGAGCCGAACACGAGCGAGCTGGGGTCGGCTCGTGTTCGCTCGTTTTGGCTCACGAGTGAAGAACGAACAATAAATTAAAAAAAATTAGATTAAATATATTAAAAAAATAAATTTATAAAATTTTATCCATTAGACTTTTATTTAATTGTTAAAAATTTATATACAAATGAGTCTTTTTATAATTAAGCTCGCATTTATATTTTTATTTTGCTAAAAATTAAATAATAAAAATATATATTATATATAATTATTTATTTATATATAAAAATATAAATTAAATAAATTATATAAACATAAAATATATCTATTCGATTATCGAGCCGAACACGAGCGGTGACCTCGGCTCGTGTTCGGCTCGTTTATTAAGCAATTTGAAAAATTCGGCTCGTGTTCGGCTCGTTTATTAAATGAGCGAGCCGATCTCGAGCCCATTTCGAGCCGAACACGAGCTGGCTCGCGAATAGCGAGCTGGATTGCCACCCCTAGTTTCCACCCTAAGGTAGAACAAACTGGGATAACCTCATAACCCCGCTTGTTCCATCCGTGAAGAGAAAGAGAGAGAGAGAGAGAGAGTTTTTAATTTATTATAAAATTTAAATTTCGTAAGTTTAAAAATTAAAATTTATAATTTTTAAAATTACAAAAAAAAATGAAAATTTAAATTATTTAATTTTAAAATTTAAAGTTTGATATTTTATTTTTTTTATATTTAGAATTCGATATTTTTTATTTTTAAATTAAAATGTTATCTTAAATTAAATGTTTAAAATTTTAAATTTTAATTTTTTAAAATTGTAAATTTGAGATTTTAAAAATTCAAAATTTAAAAGTTTATATTTTAAATTCTAAAATATAAATATAGAATACAAAAATTCAAATTCTAATATAGAAAAAAGGATAATATTATTATTTTTTACTTATAACTACACACTTTAATTTTTATTCTATCTTATCTAACCAAACACTATTTTTTTTATTTCCATGAATAACCCGATTTTTCATCCAAATGCAACATTAATCCAATTCGCTTACACCTCAATTTATACATATTTATAGAATGACCACTTTTTTAGTTCGGAGTATAAGTGGAGATAATGAAAGTTATCCTTGCTATTATGCCAAACGGGATGATTTTTGACCAGAATAGTTTATTCCGGGCAAATCTTGCTATTCTCGGATATCCCGAAATAGCTTGGGTTTTACTAGTGGAATAGTGCTATTCCACCATTTTAGTGAAATAGTGCTATTCCAATATTTAATTTCAAATTTTATTAAAATTATAAATTGAATTAAAACTTAATTTTATAAATATAATATTTTATATATTATAATATATTATTTTTATTATCAAATTATTAATTGTACTATATTAATACAATATTATTTTTATTCAAATATTATAAAAAATTGGCTTTTTTGCATAAAAAATTCACTTATTTTGGACTTTTGTAAAATCGGGCCACCTTTTTGTTTTTGCGATTCGGTCCGTTTTTTCAAAGAACCGACCAAAATGCCCCCGTACCTTTTTCTCTCTTTTTTTTTGTCGTTCTTTTTGCCTTTCTCTTCCCGAGCAGACGGAGGCGGACACCCTCGCTCGCTCTCCGGCGACGTCGCCGTGAACGAGCACGCCTCACTTGCCTCGGCCCGAACTCTTATTTTTTTCTCTCGTTTTTTTTTTTTTCTTTACGAATAAGGCAACGAGAGGTGGAGGAGGACGAGGCGGAGGAGAAACGGCGTGTCTCGCCTCTGCTCCTCACGCCTTGTCCTCGCGGGCCCTCTTCGCCTCCGACTTCGCGAGACCAGCGTCGTGATTCTTTTTTTTTTTTTTTTTTTTTTTTTTTTTTTTTTTATCCGATTCTCCTCCACCTCCTAACCTCTCGCGCCCACCGCCACCGCCGGCGAGGAAGAGCAAGTGATTTTCGGAGACGAAAAGCACACGGCGAGGAGAAAACTTCGACTTCGCCGACACCGCGCCGTTATAATAAATTATTTTTATTAATTGTTCCACCCCTATTCTTATTTTAAAATTTATAATTTGTAATCTCAAAATTAAAGTTTATAATTTTTAAATTTTTAAAATTTAAAATTTGATATTTGATATTTTTTAAATTTAAATTTGATCTTAAATTTAAAGTTTAAGATTTAAAATTTAAGATTTAAAATTTAAAATTTAAATTTTGAAAATTAAAATTTTAATTTTAAAATTTGAACTTGAAAAGTAAGGTTTTAGACGGCCGTATCCACCGTGCCGTACCGTGCCAATAAGATACCTAAGATGATAGAGATCCTGCACGATGACGTTCAAAACCCTTTATTATTTTAATTAGTAAGTAATTTTCTTAATAAAGTTAAAAATATGTGATAAAAGGATATAATAAACAGTTAGAAAATTTTGTTGCTAAGGAAAATAAATATTTCATGCTATTATGTGTCGGCACAAGAGAATTTTTTTGACCTAAGACGCATCGATACGTCGACGCACGAGCCGTGCATCGTGCAAGTTTCCGCACGACCATCCCGTCCCCACTCGCATTTATATCCTTATTGAAAAATTAAAATTTTAAATTTAAAAGTATAAATATAAAATTTTAAATTTTAAATTCAAATATAATGAGAGGAGTAATATCATTTATTTTTTATTTATAATAATAACTATCAACTATCCTTTTTTATTTCATCTTATCCGAACACGTTTATTCCTTATATCCGAACCAAATGATACTAAAAACATATCGGTACAATCATTGAAATTTAATTGCTAACTTACGATAATTAACTTTTAACTTATAAAGATAAATTTATACATTTTGAAGCTTCAAAAAAATAACTTATAAAGATAAATTTATACATTTTGAAGCTTCAAAAAAAATATTTAATAATTAAAACTTTACAGTAATAAATCCCCAATTTTAAAGTCTAAATTATTATTATTATTATTTATACATATGAAATGGGTAAATTGCACGTTGCCCCCTGAACTTTTGGCGGAATTTCACTTTACCCCCAAACTCTTAAAATGGTTATTTACCCCCTATATTTTAATATTGCATTTTGTTGCACTTAGTCGATTAAAGTTAACGTAGCTGAACGGGAGTTGACGGAAGGGTTAGGTTTTGACTGTTTTTGGGATGCAAAAACTATGAGAAGAAGAGTTGGAGGATATAGAAATGGAGAAAAAAGAGCTTTTACGGAATAAAAGTGAGTTGGTTGGAACAAAGGACAGTTTAGGCGGTAGATTTCCCGCCAAAACCTAACTCTTCCGTTAACTTCCGTTCAGCTCCGTTAACTTTAACTGCCGGAAGGCAAATGACAGATACAATATTAAAGTATAGGGGGTAAATGACCGTTTTAAGAGTTTGGGGGGTAAAGTGAAACCCCGCCAAAAGTTCAGGGGGCAACAGTACAATTTACCCCCATATGAAATTATCACCAAAAAGTGAAAAATTATGAAGTTGAGGAGTAAATGTCGTTGTTTCCCATAGTTGAGGGGTTCCCATACAATTTTACCTCTTAACTACGAAAACGAAACGAACGCTTTCACTCGCCCCTCTCGCTCGTTTCGAACGGTGCGCAAAAGCTCCCGAGGTCGACAATGGCGGGGGGCGGAGGAGAAGGAGGAGGACGACGACGATGGGATGCGAGGGATTGGGACGAAGAACGCTATAGGCGGAGCGTCCTCACGGAGAGGGGGATCATCTCTCGCACCGTCTTTAGAACCGCGTTCGCTCCCTCCCAAAACCCTAGCCCCAAAACCCTAGTCGTTGCCTCCAGCGACGGATCCCTCGCCTCCTACTCCATCTCCTCCTGCATCTCCTCCCATTCCCAGGTTACTTCGATCAATTAACTCTTTTTACTGTTGTTTTTAGTAGTTTATGCAGAATCACGGGTTATTTACTCGATTTTTGGGTTAAAATGGAGGTTAACATGTTTGGAAACCCCTTCAAATATCGATCGCTTTGAATAGACACTTCATTTATTATTATTATTATTATTTTTTTGAGATCACCTTCACTTCAACTATATATTTTTAATTTGAGTTATTATTGTTAGTTAAGTAGAAAATTTGGTCAACTTTAATGTCTCTAAGAGCTATTAGCTGGGTACTGTTTCAGTTTTATTTGCTAATAAGTCCTTAAAATTATTTAATTTGATGGAATTGCTAACTAATTTGATAATCTCCAATTTATTTTGGCTAAATTAAAAAAAAAAAAAAGTTAAGTGGGTGTGTTGGCGTAAGAAAATGTGATAAACTGGTAGTTGGCTCAGCTTGTGAGGTCAAACAAAAAAAATGATATGTAGTACACCAAGAGCCAGAGAAAGAGAGCCCAAAAACAAATGAATTTTTGGCGGGAACGGTTGAGAGACGAGGGAGTGATTTTGTAACTGAAAGAAAATGGCCAGAGCATTCCCCACGAAGCGACAAACGTCCAATAACTAACTGAAGATTGATAGTAAGTCTATAAATAGTGGAAAGTTGCCTACAATAAGTCTTTTCCCGTATTGAAGACCATTGTTTCTAAACTTCTTTCCATTCTCAGCATTTATAGCTTTTCCTAAGAATGGCTATAGTTTTTAGAGTTTAGCTTTTAGTTTTAGTTGAGAGACTGTAACTTGAGCTCTAGCGCTCTTTTCTTTGTAACCTCCAGCGTTCTACTTACTATTTTAATGAAATCCAACTAGTTTGGCTCTAGCTTGAGCCGATTCGGTACGAAGATCTTGAGTTCGTTTCATCTCTGAAGAGCTTTTACACGTTTGAGAAAGAAACCGGTTGAGCAGATGCCTCCTCAACCTATCTTGATCTCATTAATCGAGGGTCATCTTCTGAGCTGATTCGTAAGTCAGAAGTGTTTTGACTTGGTCAACAGTTTGACTCGGTCAACCCATCTGGGACACTCGGCAAACAGGGTGTCAAGACATTTAAAAAATGGCCTACAGTTGAGGGGGTCTCCATTCAATTTTAGGTAAAATTGTATGAAATTGTATGGAGACACTCTCAACTATGAGAATTTATTGCATGCACCTGGTGCGACGTGCGATGCACACCCTAAACCTACCATGGATGCCTCAAAATTAGAATTTAATTCATTGAATGTGCTCTATCATACTCAAATGGCCTACATAATCAAAAACTACAAATTTTGTTGACTTATTTTGTATGAACTAACAATGTCCTTTTCTGTAATATTGATTTTGGCATTACTTGACACCTAACCAATATGTTTTCAAAATGTATCATCCATGGGACCTTTAGCACCTGTTTGGTTCGGGATTAAGGGGTGGAATAATTTCTTTACTCCGAAGTTATTTCCAAACACCCAATTTGGAGGGTGGTGTTAGCTAACCTCACCCCAAATAGGCTATCCCGGGATAGCCCATTTGGGGTGGGCCCCACCCCACTACTCCAACCAAACAAAACACTATTTTACCCACTATCCTTTTTATCCCACCTACTCCAACCAAACACAATTTTACCCATATCTGGACTAAATCCAATTCTCAACCAAACACAAAATTACTCTAACCCCACCTTAACCCTGAACTTAACCATATCCCTGGAATAACAAGTTTTTACTTAACCCCGAACCAAACGGTGGCTTAGATGTTGTAGATCACATCTATTCGATTTAATTTGATTTTAAAACATTCATCAACAAATTCTAAGCGTGGTTGATGAGATTTATGGGTATACCAGGTGCAGGCATAATACCTCAACTATTTTTCTTTTGATTCTCAAGCCTAGTTAAGCACACAAAGTGTTTTCTATGTTATTTAGCTACAGTTATTCTCAATTGTTTGGGAATTAAGGGACAAAATGAAATGTTATTGGGCATAGAATGTTCTTCTTTTCTTTTTGCTGGTAAATGAACCACCTGTTGACTTAGCTTCTCTTTTGCAGCCTATGCATTTTAGTAGGAAAGTTGATCAACAGTAAGTGTTACTAAAATGCCCCAATTTGCTTATTTTTGTCCATTAACAATTAGTTCTAAATTATTCTTATTAATCATGTGAAGGCATCTTTATGAATCTTCATCTGTGGATCCACTCTGCATCATTCAAGGGCACAAAGGCCCTGCATATGATTTAAAATTCTTTGAGGATGGAGAGGAATCTTTGTTATTGAGGTTCGTACTACGCTCATCATATACCTTCACATGCTTTATTTCGTACATTAAAGATATGTCTTTTCCATTTCTATCATCATAATAAACAACCCAAGTTATTTGTTTATGTAAAATGACCTTGTCTAATGTTTTTATTCTTTTCAAGAATGATACTTCTTGCGAATTACTGCTATCTTCTCAGATTATCTGAACGCTAAGCTTACATTGCATGTTCTATGCAGTTGTGGTGATGATGGCAGGATACGAGGCTGGAGATGGATTGAAGTACTAAGTTCTGATGTTCCTCTTTCTCTTCAAGGTATCTTGCAAATCATTGATACATATTCAATGTTCCTTTCTTTGGAAATATTTGTATTTCAAATGGCCACAGATTTCTGAGTTAGTGAGTCTCTTGACTCTTCTTAGTGTTGCTCTAAGAATGGCCATGTGTTTACTGTGCCTTTCTATGAAGAAAACTGTTACTGTATTCCACGATTGCAATGTAATGACAAAGTCAATGAGCAGCTTTGGTGATATTTGGATTCTCAAGACGCATTGAGTTTTACCCCTATAATTTTGTTAGTTCTGTCACTATAAATTATAAATACTTATGTTGTTTATGGACTTGGATATGAAAATTAGAAAAGACACATTTATATACTTAAATTATGGCTATATTTACTTTCTCATGAACACTTGCTTTGCTGTTTCTTCTATGAAACTATGATAGTTCCAGTGACAGAATGGTCTTACATGAAGTAATTTTGGGCTGCATTGTGAGGCTTTGAGCATTCTTGTTTTGCAGGTAACCATCTGAAGCCAATACTTGACTTGGTGAACCCTCAACATGAGTAAGATTTCTACAATAAAATTTTTTTAATCTTAAATTAACTTCTGTATTTTGTTTTTGTTCTTCCTATTTAGTGCATCTCCGTTAGTCTACATTGAGGTCTGATATGATAACATATGTTCAGAGACTCTTGACTCCGTTGATATTTTTATCCATCTTGTATATTATACCCATATAAAATATTTTTCCTCTTGGATTATTTCTAATTTATATCAGATATCCTTTGATAGACTAAAATCGATGTGAAAATCCTCTTATTCTTTCTCCTTGACACACATAACCTTTATTATTTGGCCATTTATGCCATCTTCACAAGTACTCATCTAGTTATCCTTTATCTTGTTGTAGTAATTTTGCGCCAGATGTTACAAAAGATTGCATTATATATGTAGCGTTCTGCAGGGTTAATGTACTCTTTTATCCCATTTACCTAATCAGAACAACGCAAAGCTTTTAGTAAGGTGAAAGGTGTACCATTTTTTGTTTTATTTATTGTTTTATAACCTTCATTTATTATTTTCCTAGTTAACTTTTATAACTATTTTTTTGGTAATTTGCTTTGTACTAACTAATTTTCATCTTGCTGTTTACCAAATATTATGTTGTAGCTTGCACAAGAAGTAGCATTCAGAAGAAAATATAATTCTGCTCCAATTTCTTGTTTCATACCATGTCCATGATTGAACTATATAATTATATAAATACTGCTTCAGTTATGGACCTTCTAATGTAGAGACACTTCTGGTACACGGACCTACATGATAACACTTGCTTTGCTTTAGCATCTTATGCAGTGTGTGATTCTTTCCTTAAATTGTGCTTTTTGAACCTCTGGAAAACATGAAATAGGAGTATCACATTCCCTGCCTTTTGTAACAGTAACATGCTTGAAACTAGTTCAGTACCTTGAAGCTACAGTCATCCTTTCTTTTGGACTTCCATCTTATTGCTACATCTGCTGGTTAGGTGTTTTGATTTCTAAGTGTGGGTGATATGATTTTATCTTTGTACAGTCGGCGATTATTCTAAGTATGGGTAGATATAACATATATGATTGGGATTACAGACGTGATTATCTCCCAATTTTTGAGCCCCGCTATCAACTTATTGTTACCCTCTACCTCCCTTGTTGTGAAGCAGGCTTGTGATAGGCATCAGTAGTTTGCAAATATATGTACCTTAAAAATGCTTTCTTAATTATATGTTATCTCAACATGGGGTCGTTTTAACTTCATGTACGGCCATGATTTTGATTGGACGAGTAAATATGAAACGCAGTTTTAGGGCAAAACACCTAGGAAATAAAAAAAGGCATCTGAAGTAAAGAAGGATTAAGGAGTCATCTGAAGTAAAGAACGATTAAGGAGTTACGAAGCATCATATATTGCATATGCAGTGATATATGCAATTCTCTCTCTATCTCTCTCTGATTAAAATGTTTCTGGAGTCTAAATTTTCTCTTTTCCTTGCTTTATAGAGGTCCCTGGGGCGCCCTTTCTCCGGTACCTGAAAATAATGCCATTGCAGTTAATAAGCAGGTAATACCTTTTTCAGTTTTTATACTCGTGTGGTCCCTTTTGCAAACTCATTAGAAACTTTGAATATTTTGTTACTCGCAATGAAACTAGTAAACTAAAGCTAAAATTAACAAAACTGGAACAGCTGAATCTCAAATTCATTTGGGCCGAACTTAAAAGGTATGTGCAAATCAGGAATATGAACCTTTTAACTGATCTTATATGGAGAGTAGGAACTGAAGCTTAGCTCTGAAACCTTCACCAAAGCTCTCCTTTTTAAAAATAATCAGCGTTTCTCCTCTCAGCAGATGCATAAATCTTGTCCCCTGCAAAATGTGATATAAAGATAATAGAATCATTTTTGAAGTTCTTTAGGGCATATAATAAGGGGCAAAGATGATTCTCCAAATGGCATAGATCGGTCTCCAGAAAATGACTGTGTTAATACTTCGCATTTTATTCAGAGCCCATGAAATAAGAACTGATCTCTTTCACTATCCTTTCATGTCCGTAAGCGACACTCATTACTGGCTAGTTCTTTTTCTCATTTAAATGATGTTCTTTCTTCTTGAATAGGATGGTTCCATTTATTCAGCCTCTGGTGATGCATGCGCATATTGTTGGGATGTGGTATGTATCTCTGTAAGGTAAATAGATTAGGTTGAAAGCTCATTTTAAAGAGAGAAAAATGATCTTGCTTGACATTAGTAGAAACTTTGACAAGTTGTAAACTTATAAACCAAGCTCTTTCTCCTGTTGTAATTTATCATTACTGCCTATTCATTGGACATAATTGCTGCTGCAGGAGACTGGCAAATGTAAAATGATTTTTAAGGGGCATTCTGAGTATTTGCATAGCATTGCAGTTCGAACATCAAGCAACCAGGTTAGTTCATTTCCTCGTTGTTTTTATCAATTTCACTCAATGTAAAATGGATTCAAATTTGAGAGACAGTCTCTATTCATGTGGGGATAAGGTTTGCGAACATTTGACCTATATGGTAAGTGACACTCTCTTCATCCTCTGTTCTTCCATCAGTAGATAACATAGGCATTGGTTTGTTTCTTTCGATATCGAGAGGTTACATGCAATTACATTTTTCTCGTTTTCTTTGTTGTGTCGCGAAGATGAAGAACCCTATGTATAGGATATTCTACTTTTCTTAGGCTCTTAGCTGATTTTGTTCCTAGTATAACACATGGAGTCTGCTACTGGGTTATATGAACCTTAACTGGAACTGATAAGTTTGGTAACCCTACCTGTCATTTGTCTAGCAAATTTCTCACAAGCACCTTGGTATTGCATTAATCATGTGGAGATATACATTTTATATTTTCTTGTTTGCTAATGTTTTTTTTTTCTTGTATCAGATCATAACAGGTTCAGAGGATGGAACAGCCCGGATATGGGGTGGGTTTATATTTTTCTACTTTTCTTAGTTTGTATTAGTTTTTGTAGGTTACAGATCCTAAAAGCTTTTCCACGTCAATCTAGTTAGTGAGGTTTATATCTTATATTTTAGTTGCAAGAAGACTTTATTGTTGCTTCTTCATTAAATTTATTAAAGTCAACAAATATCCATCTGTGACTCTACCAGTATGATAAACAATATTGGTTTTTGGATTATCGATCATGGCCTGTAAAAGATTGAAGGTACTCTTGCTAAAGGAATAATTTTCATATTATGCCCCAGAGAATGCATTTCTACTATTTAGTATTAACTGGTGTTAGTATAAAATTTGTTCGTTATCCTGCTGCCTAGTTACATCTCTTTGTTAGCTTTCTTGACAAGCTTGTCTTGTTGCATTGGCCCTTGATAAGACTTACCGGGGCATCTAAATTCATGCATGAATGATGCTTATCTATGTTTTCTCGTATGCACTTAAATACAGATTGCAGAAGTGGAAGATGTACTCAAATATTATATCCAGACAAGAATCGTAAGCTCAAGGAGTCTGCATGGGTTAGTTCCATTGCCATCGACAAGAGCGAAAGCTGGATGGTAAAAGTTTTTCCAACTAATACAAGTTAGCTAATACTTGTTTCGTTTACTCAAGGTGTCTAAGCTCATACAACATACTGCTAAAAACTATTAAGCAAAATTAAACTCCATGCTTTGCATTTTTATCATTTCCTTTGTCCATTTGAATTGATACGCTATGCGGAGTGTTCCTTTTATTTTCGTTTGGACTAGCAGCGAAATTTTTACTTCATTCCTTCTCTCTATTACTAAACTACTAACCGTTTTCAGGCTTGTGGCACTTCTAATAGTCTATCAGTTTGGAGCTTGCTGTCAAATGAGTGCATTTTTAGTGTAGATTGCCGTGCTCCTGTTCAGGATGTACTGTTTCATGGGAACCAAGTAAGATGTTCCCTACTAACAGCTTGTCAATGCAAAACGGTTTATTTGCATTTGTAGGATGGGCATTTTCTATTCTTGTTAATTTAGGCCCCTTATATATTATATGCTTTAAAAAAGGGATGCTGCAATGCACAGGGCTTCGTAAATAATTTTTAATACTTGATACTGCAAATGAGAAAAACAAAACTTCCTATGTGTTCATGTTTATCATTATCTATGTGTTATTATAATTCAGTTTTCCACTGTCTGCTTTAACCCTCAGATTCAAATGATTTGCACTCTTTCCATATAATTGCCTTTTGATTTTGTTGTTTTTTTTTGGGGGGGGTGGGGTGGGGTGGGGTGTTGTACTTATTCTGATTGCTCTTCAGTTTTTATGTTTGCAACTCTGGTCACTTCTAGTTCGATACCTTCATTTACCGACTATTACTTTTCTGAATTCAGATTCTAGCAGTTGGTTCAGAGCCTGTGCTCTCACGTTTCACATTAGATGGGTCGATTCTTTCACAAATAAAGTGTGCTCCTCATTCAGCCTTTTGCATATCAGTTCATCCATCTGGGGTAATTTCCATCTCTCTTTCCTTAATTTGTAGCACGAAAATATTTTGCGAATTCAGAACCTAGAGGCATGCCATGTAAGGACCATCAGTTATCCTGTATGTTTGATTAATTTATTACTTAGGTTAATTGACTAACCAAGATTGTTTTTCTAATTGACTGCCAATATTGTTTTCTTTCTTTGCTGTGTGCCCTGGCGAAGGCAAAATTAGGCGATCAATGAAACTGCTTGCTTCAATTGAAAATTGTAAGGCTTGTTTGTGGCTGTAGCTAAACTCTCATAGGAACTTGAAAGCAACAACTCCAGAAAATCATGTGGAAATGAGAATGATCTAGGCGATTGCAAAGGATGAAACTTTTGATTATTAGTCGCCTCAATGTCGTGTTTGAGCCAGAGGGACAAATGCTGCTTAATTCCATAAATCAATCATATGAAACATTTTACTTTCTCAAATGATACAGTAATTGCACTGAGAGAAATCGATGTTGATAGAACTAGCATTCGAATAATGGCCGGTAATTTGGTAATGTTTCGTTATCCGGTCATTTAGACCATCGAAACCTCTGTAAACTACTCTTCTCCATTTATAATCTTTAACTGGATGATTTCTGTTTGATGATGCTCATATGAAACCAAATCGATGAAGCCGATCCCTCAATCTCCTATGTTGCTATGCAGGTAACAGCCGTCGGCGGCCACGGTGGACTGGTTGATGTGATATCCGAATTCGGGAGTCATTTGTGCACATTTTGCTGCCGAGGCTTGGACATCTACGCATGAGGTACTTTTCAGTCAAAACACCTGATGAATCTCAGGTTTCCATGAATTTCCCTTTCTTGTCATAGGAGCAGTAGTTTACTTAATGCGCTCGAATTAAGAATTGAGATGTTATTAATGTGATCAAATTCTTGTTTTGCCTTTTAGATTGCATTTACTCGACGAAAACTCTATGCAAACCCTTTAAACTAATGGTTGTTTTCAAATCCTAATTACATGTTACCACTTTGATGTAAACCTTGATGCTTTTCTCAGGATTCGATACCCGACCAGCATAATCCTTCATAAATGGGATATTTTTCTTACAAGATGTAATTTAAGATACATGGAGCTTTTATAAAAAAAAAAATGTAAAATTAATCAATTTTTTATATGCAAAAAAGGAAACCCTTTCATCAATTTTTTATATTACATCTCTACATCTCATGGCTCCTGTTGAATCCACACCATCGGTTTAGGGTTGTAGAGGTTGATTCATGTGTTCTTGGATAGTCATTGAAGATCGTCAAACTCTCCAAATCCGCGATAAATCAAGTTAGCGCGGACAAGCTAGGTTTTAGTCCACTGTTCAAGATTCTCTAGATCATTAGACTTATGGAGGATGTGGATATGCTAACTTATGAGATAACACACAAGTTTCTTACAAATGTCTACAAAATTTCTTGCAAATTTTTCGTGTGTTTGTGAGGGTTTTCAACACCCAGAAAGGTAAGTAGAAGATTAAGCTGAATCAGTTTATTTTTCGTCGTCATCGTAATTTAATTAGAAAATATCTCTTATTAGTTTTACAAATTTATAGCGAGATTAAATTTAGTCTAATTGGATAATATAGTAATCATCGGATTGAGCCTGATTATAAAAATTTTAGGTCTCGTTTGGTATCGTGTTTTTGTTTTCTTAAATAGAATTTTTTAATATTAAAAGGCGAAAGAATGTACAGTGGATTGCTTACAATTTTTTCATTCCAAGTGTTTACTTAGCAACAAAAAATAAAATTTAATTTTCGCTTTCAATTTTTTTATTTTTTTTATTTTTAAATAAGGTATCGTTTATTGCTTAATTGAATGTACTGCAACTTGATCAATTTATTATAAACAATAAAAGTTAATTTTTTCTTCAAACACATCAAATTATATAAAAGGGGCAATTGCTTATATACTTCTGAAAAGTTTCTGATTTTTCGATTTACCCCTCTTAGAAGGCTAATATTGAAAATATCCCTCCTACGTTCCAACCTATTTTTAATATACTCTTAGAGTTAAAATCTGTTAAGTAATTCTATTATCTCTGTAAAATTACTATTTTGCCCTTTTCAAATATACTCTTCTACCATCACTGTCTTTTTTATTTGCCCTTAAAGTCAGGGGTATAAAAAGTATTTTGACTTTTGATCTTTTCCAATATATCTTTCTACTATTACCAACCTTTCTTATTTGCCCTTAAGTTAAGGGAAAAATTGGTATTTTAATTTTTTTAAACTGTGGTAGATATTTAACTCACGTTTAATCCAGATTAACTTAACAGGAGATAATTGTGGGGGTATTTTGCAATAGCGGTGGAACGTATGAGGGGCATTTTAGAAAGAAAAAAAAAGTAGGGGTAGATCGGATATTTTTAGACGCACGAGAGGTATATAGGCAATTATTCCTATATAAAATCAGTGTTTAAAAAAATAATAAAAGAATAATGATACCAAACTAGGCTTTAGTTTTTTTTTTTTTTTTTTTTTTTTTTGCTCTGTTCTGAGTCAGTCCATGGTTTAACCCATAAACTTATTTTAAATTAAGAAGGCAAATTTTAAAACTGGGTAGATTTTATCAATCTATTTATTAGACAGTTGTGTATATTTTAACTTACGTGGATCGTAAGCGTTCAAAAGCATGTACTGATAGAAAGGGCGCACTTATCGTATTTAAGGGCTCAACAATAGTGCTCACAGGCTTCGACCCCTCTTAATTCATCTGAATATTACGTTTATTGTTGGATTTTTTACCATTAGGTCTATTGTAAATCGCATTACACCTTAAATTTATCAGACTCAATCAAATTTAAACAAATCTATACAAATATATTAATCCGCAATGTTTAAGATGACGTGGCGCTTTCTCCTTAGTTTAGGGCTTTTTTATTTTTTTTTCGCTTCTTTCAATTATGTCTTTTTGCCCCCTCATCTACCCCATGTAATTTAACCCCCTACAATTTAATACCCCATACAATTTAATTTTCTTTCTTTTAGTTAATGTTTAAGATAACGTGCTTTCAATTATACTCTTTTTGCCCCCTCATCTACCCCATGTAATTTAACCCTTTACAATTTAATTTTCTTTCTTTTAGTTTAGTAGAATATTGTTATGAACGTTTCATTTAAGCAATTTTTATTGTTATAATTTTGCAAGTGGCCTTTGAATTTTCTATATCACGTTAAATATAATTAGCTAATTTAGTTAATTAATAATCTTTATTACCCATCAAATATTTTTTTTTATTTTATAGGCTGATATTGCCATTATCATTCATTTTTTTATTTTTATTTCTTTTTTATTTTACGACATGAGTATCTAATTATCATTAAAAATCTCAATCTAATTTTTCTCTATTATTATTCTAATTTTAATATCCAATTTATACTAACCCTTTTCAAATTCCAAGACTTTGTAACCTAAATTAATTAGTATTTCTTATTTATTACAATTTAAAACTTGCTAACTAATTAGAATACTAAAAGTCTTTATTTCTTAAAATTTTCACTTATTATGGCTATAAAGCCTTCTCCGAAGTTAGAGAGTGTTTTACCATAATTTATTTTGATGCAAAAGTTATAGAAGGTTCAATAAAACTGCTTAACACTCCACAAGAGTAATAAATCATACTTAGGTAAGTTTTTGGCATAATTTATTTTGATGCAAAAGTTATAGAAGATTCAACAAAACTGCCCAACACTCCACAAGAGTAATGAATTATACTTAGGTAAATTTCAGCAGATTGATCATGTACTATTTAAATAAATTTTTAACAAAATTATGACAATGTTTATATATTTTTTTCGTTTTATATATATTTTCATATTATTTTTTGATCTTGAATAAAAATTTAGCATTTAATCAATTTTTTACCAAGCTGCCACGAAGCGCGGGTCCTATATTATATATAATATAGATATATAAATGTATAACTTTCACATTTTTTGCCATTCCTCTTTTCTACGCTTCTCTTTGTTTCTTTCTTTATCTCCTCGCAGTATTTTTTTTTGTATATATATAATTTCATACTATTATCGATGATCAATAATAATAATAAAATTATTTCGATAATATCTACCCGCTGCATTGCGCGGGTATTACACTAGTTATATTATGATAAAAAAATGTTTGAAGACCCCTCAATTTTTAGGCGATTTATGAATCAGGTCTCTAATCATATCATAAATAATATGCAAAATATTATTAATTAATAAATTTTTTTTAGAATATTTTTTTTCTACATATTATTTAGTTTTCATGTAAACCTTCCACGTTAGAGATCTATTTAATTAATAATAAATTATATAATTTATTTAGATAAAAATGTACGAACTCTCTCTCATTCTTTGACAATTTCTCCTAATTTTTTTTTATTAACACATAGCTACTAATTTAGTCAAATAAACTAAAAATTTAATCAAAATTTTTAAATCCTAAACAGTAAATACTAAATTTTAGAAAATAAATTAACTACTCTATATCAAATAAAATTGAATTAGTTAATTAATCTATACATAGAATAAAAGTTGAACCCTAAATATGCTACGTGTCGGCTCCCCAGCAACCCCCGCCCCTGCGCGGTTCTCCTGCCATCTATCGCCTCTTCTCGCCTCTACGTTCTCTCCCCCTCGCCCGGAGCCGTGTTCCACCCGCGCTCTTACGTGGCGTGCCCCAGCAAAGCCCCCTCTCCTCGGCTTTCCTCCTGATCGGGGGCCCACCTGCTATCTCCTCTTCTCTCCTCTCTGCTCTCTCTCCTTCTCTCCTCGAGCCGTGCCCCACCCGCTCTCTCTTCGCCTCTATCTGCGACTGGCCCCACGCGTCGGACCCTATCGTCATCATCGCTGCTGGCGAAGGTACGCCTGTGACATCCTTGCTCTAGGGTTTGCTGGCATACCTATACCTGCAACTCTACTCTGTACTCTACGATTCCGCCCTGGATGCATCCTCCTCGGTTGGGCCAGCTTCCTGCAGGAAGTGCCTATAAATAAAAAATTAAAGTTAGAAAGATATCAATTAAAAATAAATATATAATTGTTGAGAGCTCTATTTCAAAGTCATCTGTAATGAAGGGGATTTTATTTCAAATCACCTATAATTATATGAGTTTCTCGACCTTGAATTATATGATTCAATTTTTTTATAAAAGATGTATGGGTCTGCTTGGAAATCATCTATAGTGGAAGAGGATTTTCTTTTTTCTTTTTTGTCTTCAATCAAAGGTAGAATCTTTTATGAAAGATATGTTGTTTTATATTTTTTAGATAAAAATGTATGATGGCTCTTTATCTTTAGATCATTTACGAATTAGTCTTCTAAATTTTTTTTTCAAATTTTTTTTTTTTTTCATTGAGACAAAAAATACTAAATTAATTAATCAGTAAAACAATACCCCCGTTTGGTTGGGGGTTAAGGAGTGGAATAATCCCTTAACCCCTATTTTATTCCCAAACATCCTCAAAAATGGGTGTGGTTAACTAACCCCACCTCAAATGGATTATCCCGGTTTAGCTAATCCCATCTAACCCCACCAAATCTCAATCAAACACTATTTTCTATTCATAATAACCCACTATTCTTCTTATCCCATCTACTCAAACCAAACACTATTTTTTATTATTCTGGACTAACTCAAATCTCCAACCAAACACAAAAATGCTTTAATCCTATCTTAATTCCAAACTTAATTTTATTCCTGGAATAACTAGTTTTTCTTTGAAGATTCTGAATTAGATAGGATATCGATTTTTAAAAAATAAATAAAAAGTTGAGTGGCGTATTTCAAAATTATCTACACTTGAGAGGGTCTCTTCATCTCTTTCTACTTAAAGGAAGTCACGGAGTTCGGGTGGGGACATCAGCCTCCCGTGCGTGAGAGCGAAAACGGAAACATGGTTATTTATTTTTGAAAACATGTGAATTAGGTAGGAAATTATATTATAACATGTTAAAATGAATTAAGTGGAGCTAAAATATCTTTCCAACTGTGGCTAAGGTGACAGGAGATTACGATCGGGAATGAATAAAATATTATTAAAATAATAATATATTTGAGGAAAATTTTATATGCGAGGGTATTAAAATATTTTCTATATTATGCGTAGGTGGTGGGTAGGTATTACATAGAAAAAATATTGAATATTTCGCTATAATTTTTTGTTTCTAACGAATTCAAAATTATATATATATATATATATATATATATATATATATATATATATATATATATAGAGTAGGCTACTATACTATTATGAGTATAGAGCCCCTACTACTCATAAGTTGTTTTTCGATGTTGGGATTTTCGAATTGGCGATCCAGACCGTTAAACATGATCTAGAGTATTTGAAACTTCTAGAAAATAAATTTCGTAATTTTTCGAAATCATTATAAGGTCCATCAAGCGGGTATAAAATGAACGGTCAAAATCGAACGACATCCTAAAAGGATGATCAGATCTTTCAATTCAAGATCGGAGTTATTGATCTTTATCTATGTAGTGAATAGAATTTTCTTTCAAAAATTCAACAAATTCCGATTCTTTTACACCGTTGAACTAGGAAGTATTCCATACCGCCATTAAAAATTGTCAATTTTGTGAGCTTTTGATCGTAGGGTAAATGATATCGAAAAATTATAAAATTTTATTTCTAGAAGTTTTAAATGCTTTAGATAACGTTTAACGGTGTGGATCGTCGATTCGGAAGCTCTATCATCGAAAACAACTTATGAGTACGAGGCGATCGTATCATAATAGTATATAATAGGACTCTATATATATATATATATATATATATATATATATATATATATATATATATATATATATATATAGTCATTACTATCCTATTAATAGGATATGAGCACTTGTCTATCAATTTTTTAAATTGGATCAATTCTTTATCATTTCTAATCATTAGATTAAATATTATAACCGAAAGTGGGGACCACTCAACCCTAGGACCATTCAACTCTAACCGACTAATATCATCATAACCCTACAATTTCTTATCCAAGGGTTAAAAACTTGATAGGACAAGTGCTCCTATCCTATTAATAGGATAGTAGCATATATATATATATATATATATATATATATATATATATATAGTTATGCGCTTATCAATAGCACGAAGACTCGGTACTACCAAGTTTTCCACCGTTAGATCCACCTTTCATGATTTTCATCGGTTAGATCGTATTCAACTAGCCACTTAACTACAGGGGCCCACATCATCCTAACCACATCTCAATCCAATAAAAATTTGGTAGCACCAATAACTTTGTCTTTATTAATAATAAAGTAGCCTAGTTTATATATATATATATATATATATATATATATATATATATATATATATATATATATATATATATATATATATATATATATATATATATATATAGAACTAGGCTACTATGCTATTAATAAGACTAAATCATGTACAAGTTTTTAGCCATTGGATTGAGAGATGGTTAGGATGATGGGCCCCAAGAGTTAAGTGAGTGGTTGGTTGAATTGTATAATCTAACGGTTGAAAATCATCAAAAGGATGGATCTAATGAAAAACTTAGTAGACCGAACGCTTTGTGCTATTGACAAGATAAGCATGTGACATATATATATATATATATATATATATATATATAGAGAGAGAGAGAGAGAGAGAGAGAGAGAGAGAAATTGATGAGAAATTAAAGGTTCTCAATTAAGTTTTTTTTTTTTTTTTTTTTTTTTTTTTTTTTTTTTTTTTTTTTTTTTTTTTTTTTTTTAAGAAAAAAACTCATTGGTTGCATTCGTACAGCTTTTGATTTTTCCACTGTATGATGGCATCTTGTGTTGCGCCGAGGGAGACATTTTTTAAACGCACGTTTTTTTATTAAATGAAAATTATTTCGGGGGCCCACAAAAAAATTTGCCAGATCGGAAAAAAGCGACGCGTAATATGGGGCTTTTTTTTTATTTATAAAATAACCCTTTAAAAATTTATAATTGACAAAATAATCCTATACAAATTTATTTATAAAACTAATTATCTTTTCGCCACGTGGGTGCCACGTCAGTATTTTTCACAGACGGTGAATCGTTCACCGTTTTTGTATATTTTTTGTGAAGGCGGTGAATGGTTCATCGCCTTCTAAAGACGATAATCGTTTTATGTGCCCTCGAGAGAGCGGTAAATGATTCACCGCCTTCTCGATAGCACATGAAAAAATAAATGAAAAAAGACAAAGTTGAGAATGAAGTCTTAAAAAGAAAAGCGGTGGGGTTTTGCACTAAAGACGGTAAATGTTTCACTGCCTTCTAAAGACGGTGAACCATTCATCGCCTTCACCATAAAATCACAAAGATGGTGAACGATTCACCGTCTTTGTGAGGAAAATCGACGTGGCGCCCACGTGGCGAAAGGAGGGTTAGTTTTACAATTTTTTTTTTAATAGGGTCATTTTGCCAATTATAAAATTGTATAGGATTATTTTATAAAAAAGCCCCGTAATATAATTCCTACGCTCAAGTGACCCCAAAAAAAAAAAAATTAATATGTAAAATTTTATTTTATTTTTTACATTTCTAAGCTAATTAAAGCTTAGTTTGATATTTAGGTTTGTGTAACGCTATTAGATAAAATAGAGTTGTGAAAAAAGTATATAGGGATATCTGTTTTTTTCATGAAAGCTAGGAAAATATATCAATATTGTCTCATCGCGATATACGGAATGCAATATTACGTACGGAAACAAACAGAATATTTTTTCAACATGCAATCCAAATGAAACCTAAGGGGTATTTGGTTGCAGACAAAATGGTAAAAAGTAATTTTTTATAATATTTTTTTTATGGAGTTGTAATGTTTGGATTTATAGAATTTTTTTTTTTATCAAAATTTGTTTAGTTGAAAAAAAAATGAATTTTTTTTTAAAAAAAAACTAACATTTTTAAATTTTTTTTTTCATATTTTTATGAAATTTAGTATTTTTTAAAAAATAGGAAAGAAAAATATTTGTTTTTATGAAATATAAAAATAATTTTTTTTTTGAACCAAACAAACAAAAAATAAGACAAAAAAAGATTTTTAATAGAAAACATTTTGTTGGAAAAGCCTTTTCATACTTTTTTTTTTTTTTTTTTTTTTTTTTTTTTTTGGGAACTAAGCAGCATTTCTTTTCTTAAGCAAAGAGACTAGATTGTGCTTTTGATCTCAAATTATGAGGCCGCGTGACATTTTAGTTCATAAACTTTAATTTATTATAATTTTTTGATTCGAATAAATTATTATAATTAAGATAAAAAATCGATCTATTTTATTTAGTTAAATATTAATGAATTACTGATGTGAATTTTAATTATTATTATATTGTTAGTTATAATATTGCCACATCATTTTTGTATTAGTGACACAACAATATTTAGCCAATTAAATTAAGTTATAGATCTTAATTATTGCAATTCAGAAAATTCGAACCAATAATTATAGTAAATTAAAATTTGAGAATCAAAATGTTCCGCGTCTTAAAATTTGAGGTCCAAAAGTGTAATTAATCTATAAAATGAACGCGATAGCTCACTACTTTTCCCTGTCAAAAAAAAAAAAAAAAAAAACAAAAAATAAGAATTTGTTGCTTGTTTTATGTGAGCCACAAGATTGCACCTCACACGTAGGGTTGTTCACAATTGGGGTCCAAACAAAGAGCCAAGCCGAATCAAACCAAATAAAGTCTATTTCGTTCGGTGAAATTGATTTTTCGGTTTGATTCACTTGAGATATTTTTTGAAATTTGAGTTTTCGGTCTCGATTTGGTTTTGACTTTTGGACTAATCGTACCAAACTGCAAAATTAAATAATAATTATATAATATGTATATATATATTGGCTGGTTTCGGAGGTTCTTTCTCTGAATTCGTGGTCGGTTGTTGTGGTTCGGATTCGAGCAGTGGGGTATAGGGCGTGACAGCTTTAGTGGTATCAGAGCCTGATAACCAGCCGGAAGTGTGAGATAGATCTCACATCGCCGGGTAAATCTGGGACTATATAGGTCGGGCTGACGAGGACGTCCGGACCTCTAAACGAGGGGAGTATGTGACATCCCAATAGTTCTACATCGGATAATGTGGGATAGTCTAATGTGTTTATAAGTAGCGGACACACTAGACATAATAACTGGGCTTAAGCATTTTGGACTGGTGATTTGGGTCCAACGAGTTATTATTGCTAGCGGGTCGGGTCGTTACATTTGGTATCAGTGCATGATAACCAGTCGGAAGTGTGAGATAGATTTCACATCGCCTGGTGAATCTGAGACTATATAGGTCGGGCTGACGAGGAATGTCCTATATTGGATAATGTGGGATAGTCTTGATGAGTTTATTACTAACGAACACATTAAACATAATAACTGAGCTTAAGCATTTTGGGCCGGTGGTTTGGGCTCAACTAGTTATTATTGTTAGCGGGTCGTTACAGATAGATATAGTGATAAATTTGTTGAATGTGGCCCACGCGATATATTTAAGGCGATCCTTAAAGATACAGTCAATATATTTAAGTCGATCTATAAAGATACGGTAGATCATACGATTAGGATGTATCAGGACACGTCATTGATGGACGGACGTGATTTAACATCCTTATATCAAGTTATATATAAATATGTAACATACGGGAGTCCCGGTCTAACCCTAATCCAATTGTCTGTGACGGCTCCATCTCCGGGATAAAGAAATTAGACTCGAAACATCCCGTCTTTTTGTAAATCCCACGAACAAAATCGCCGCCTACAAATCGGGTAGTAGGAAATCGAAATCATGGCAGAAGATACGATTCTAGTTTCTCATAAAGTTTCAACATGTGGTATCATAGCAAAACTTTTTGCCGGATTTCGTTTCTTTTAGATTCCTTTCCATAAAGAAAAAATAAATAAATATATTCACCGATTGCTTTTGCGCTAATCGTGACCGTCGGCCACCGATTGCTTTTGCGCTAATCGTGACCGTCGGCCAGCCTCAATTGAGACAGGCGTGCCTGTTCGGAGGAACGACGTCGCTTGTCTGGCCGCAACCGAGATCGACGAAATTGCACCGCCTCAATAAACATCCCTCTACAGGGGGCCGCATAAAGCAAGCCCCATTAGGGGGATGACTATGGAAGCCCATTGGGTTCCGGCTCATAATTTAAGAAAAAAAAAAAAAAAGAAACAAAAGAAGGCGGCACATGAGGCCAATTTCTGAAAAAAAGGGAACTTGGCAGCATTGTGTGATCAGGAGGGGTCATGTAGGCAACCCCACATTGGGCTGCCAGGAGCACCCACAATCTCGTGGGATACGATCAACAAATAAAATAAAATAAAATATATATTTATTTATGGGACAATTGTTTATATACTCCTGAAAAATTTTCGATTTTTCGATTTACCCCTCTTAAAAGGCTAATATTGAAAATACCCCTCTTACGTTCCAACCTATTTCTAATATACCCTTAGAGTTAAAATCTGTTAAATAACTCTGTTATCTCTGTAAAATTACTATTTTGCCATTTTCAAAATATTATTTCGACTTTTGGTCTTTTCCAATATACCCTCTCACGTCAACCTTTCTTATTTGCCCTTAAGTTCGGGCAAAATTGGTATTTTAAATTTTTTTAAGCGTGGTAGATATTTAACTCACGTTTAACCCAGTTAACTTAACAGGAGATAAGTGGGGGGGTATTTTGCAATAACGGTGGAACGTATGAGGGGCATTTTAGAAAGAAAAAAAAAGTAGGGGTGGATCGGATATTTTCATATGCATGAGGGGTATATAGGCAATTATCCCTTTATTTATTTATGAAAAGAAAAGGATACATATAATGCATGTATATCTGAATTGAGCTTCTATACTTTTAAAAGTACCAAGTTATTGGTGCTTGTAAGTTTTTAACCCTTGGATTAATAGATGTGCGATTAGGATGATGTGGGCCCCCTTGGGTTAAGTGGGTGGTTGGTTGAATAGTATAATCTAACGGATGAAAATGATCAAAGATGTAGATCTAACGGTAAAAAATTCACAAGCACCAAGTGCTTGGTGCTTTTACAAGCACCATAGCCGGGCTCCGAATATCTTTTATAATTTTTTTTGTAACATGACTCATTCTTGATGAAGTCTATATATTAAAATTATGTATAACGTTTGGTATTTATTATATATAATTGTTGTTCTATTCGTTTGTTTATTCATTATATAAAGTAGTATGTTTAGTTTAATATTTTACGCTATATTCTGCATTATTACTCTAAACATATATAAGGTGATCATGAAAATTTAAGAGTAGAATATATAGACTTCATACGGTTTATAAATTTTTTGAGTTACATAAAACTGTAAAGAAAATTATTTTGGACTTTATTTTTTCACTGTATTTTGGAATAATATGAAATTTTCAGTCATTCATATCATATACGGACTTGTGATATCAGCTATGTTTAGGAATAGCCACAGCATCCTAGTTATGGTATATGATCTCTTACGATATTTTTATAAGATGATATTGATTTAAAGTTAATTCGAAAATTCATATGGATTCTCAATTTATTTTTAAATAGTCATTCAATGTCAAAAAAAGTTATTTGTATTTTTTATTATACTCAGGAGTAGCCACAGTATCCTATAGATAATGAAAAATATATAAGGTATTACTGATATTGAAATAAAGTTTGACTATTTATTGCAGTCAAATAATATAATTTTCTGAATTTTGACTGGAATAAGATAGTGGATTGAATTTCTATATAGCGAGTTTTCTTTGTTTCCCACAGGTACAGAAATCTTGTTGTTTAGAAATTAGTTTTCTGCCAGTCTTATTATTAAAGTAGATGAATTCTATGCGTGTAGTACCTCTGCCCACAGGAAGATAGAATTTATCTAATCTAAAAATTATTATTTTATAGTAGGTGATAAAGTTCAATATTTTCTTTGTTTTGCAACTTCTTCCTCTACCGAATTTTTTAAATATGTTTCTCGTATTTCTATACTTACTGGGGACAATTATACTGATTGGAAAGAAATTATTTCTTTTACTTTGGATTATATGGATTTAGACTTGGCTTTACGCGTTGAACAACCACCTAAGATAGTGGGGTCAATGACTCCCCAGGAGGAATCCGTACAGAAAAAGTGGGAGCGATTGAATCGCTTAAGTTTGGTGCTCATAAAGTCTAGAATATCAAAAAGTATAAGATGATCGATTTCAGAATGCGTTAAAGTCAAGAATTACCTAAAGGCTATCGAGAAGCAGTTTGTTAGCTCCGATAAAGCTTTGGCGAGCACGCTGATAAAACGACTTTCGAGCATCAAGTATAATCGAGCCAAGGGTGTGCGTCAGCATATTATGGAGATGCAAAACATAGCAGCTCAACTAAAGGCTTTAAAAATTGAGACCTCCAACACTTTCTTAGTCCACTTAATTCTAAACTCATTATCGTCTGAGTTTGATCCCTTTAAAATCTTCTATAATACACATAAGGATGAATGGTCAATAAATGAATTATTGATCATGTGTGTTCAAGAAGAGGAGAGACTTAAGTAGGAGAAGCCGAAAATTATAACAGAATCTGTTAATTTGGCGACTCAGCGCAAAAGGGAAAAGAGTAACGGTGCTTCTAATTACAAGAAATTAGCTCAATTGCCAATAAAAAAATTCTGGCAAGAAACACCAATGCTACTTTTGTAAAAAGAAATGGTACATGAAAAGGGACTTTTTGAAGTATAAAACTTGGCTCGAAAAGAAAGACATTGAAACTATCTATATTTGTTATGAATCTCATTTAGTTAATGTTTCTAAAAACACATGGTGGATTGACTCTGTAATTACTGTACATATCTCAAATACCATGCAGGGTTTTCACAACCTAAAGATGTTGAAGCCAAATGAAAGAATTTTAATTAGCGAAGAAGGAAATAAATCTCAAGTAAATATTTTAAATTTTTATTTGATTAAAAATATATTTTAATTTTTGCACATATGTGCATAAAGTTATCTTTTGTACATTAAAGTATTATTGTGCACTAAAGTGAGACTCTTAGTTGAACTTATAATAAGTTCATACGGTTGTAACTCATAAAGTTTCGTTGCAGATCGCGAACGAGGACGAACCACGAACAAAATCGCCGCCTACAAATCGGATACGAAAATCGAAATCATGGCAGAAGGTACGATTCTAATTTCTCATAAAGTTTCAACAAAATTATCCAAACCCAACCTTGTTCACAAACATCTCTATTAAAATCTGTTAAATTCCAATAGCTCAATATCGGAAGAAAACAGAATTCTAACTAGTAATATAAAGGACTTAACCATTTTTGGTCGTAGGTTGTATGTGTGATTGAGCTGACGTTGGCGGGAGCCCGCATAAAGCAATGATAAAAAATGGCGAGCACCGGTGGACTAAGCTTGTGGTTCATTTAATTTTACTAAAATAATTTTATTTAATTTAAAGTCTTTTTAAGCTACTTAAAAATAAGATATCTATATATAATTATTTAATCATTATTAAAAATTAATATGCACATAATATTTCTTTCAACTATTTATTTACAGAATCGAAACGAATCAGATTGCATATAAAACAAAATCGAACAGACAGATTTCGCCGCATCACTATGATTCAGTGATTCGGTCTGAACCGAATAGGCGACTCGCAGTGGCGACGACGGGAAAGCGACCGTGCCCGTGCCGTACCGTGCCCATATTTTCTACTGCAAACAACAGGTGTTATCAAAATTTGTTTTGATTTGTTTCATTGACTAATAAATTTATTGTGTCTCATCTTTTTCAACAGGAATTAATTGCGTCAGTTAATAAATAAATAGCAAGCAACACCACGAAGGCACCCAATTTTGCGCACGTGTGTCACGTGCGAGAAATTGTTCCGTGTAACGCTTTGTCGGTATTAGGGCTGCGGAAGCTGACATGCGGGCCCCACTTCACGTGTAACGGTCGCACCCGCCGATGACGTAATCAGCCGCAACTCCGACGGCGTTTAATTCCGCACGTGCCGTACCCTCACTATTATTCCCTGCACCCGGTGCCCTGTTATTCCCTGCACCCGGTGTATGCATGCACATACAATGATTTTTTATTTATTTAAAGATGAAATGCAATATGAGAGATGAGAATTTTGGAATATTATTATTTATCATCATTAATTTATAGAACTAGTTGCCAATGAGCCGAACTCGAGCGAACATAAGTAAGCTGGTTAAAATATCGAGCTAAAAAATAAGCTCATTGTTCGGTTTATTTATTAACATATCAAATTAATACGAGATTACTCACGAACAGCTGTTAGATTGTCAACCATACTACTGGATGAAAAGTTAAAAAAAGAAAAGAAAAAAAAAATTAGAATCTTAATCTAGCAATTAAAATTTATAAAATATTAATCTCTTTACATTTGAGTTGGCCTAAATTACAAATAATAAAAATTTATAATATATATATATATATATGTATATGTATATATATATATATATGTACGGTTAGGATGATGTGGGTCCCCTAGAGTTAAGTGGGTGGTTGGTTGAATAGTATGATCTAACGGATGAAAATCATCAAAGGGGTGGATCTAACGGTGGAAAACTTGGTAGCAGAGAGTCTTCGTCTATTGATAGCATAGCAATGGGACTCTATATAGAACTAGGCTACTATGCTATTAATAGCAACCAAGTTTTTAGCCGTTGGATTGAGAGATGTGCGGTTAGGATGATGTGGGCCCCCTAGGGTTAAGTGGGTGGTTGGTTGAATAGTATGATCTAATGGAAGAAAATCATCAAAGTGGTGGATCAAACGGTGGAAAACTTGGTAGCTGTGCTATTGATAGCATAGCAATGGACTATATATATATATATATATATATATATATATATAGAGAGAGAGAGAGAGAGAGAGAGAGAGAGAGAGAGAGAGAGAGTCTATGGTGTTTGTAAAAGCACCAAGCATTTGGTGCTTGTGATTTTTTACCGTTAGATCTACATCTTCAATCATTTTCATCCGTTAGATTATACTATTCAATCAACCACCCACTTAACCCAAAGGGGCCCACATCATCCTAACCACACATCTATAAATCCAAGGGCTAAAAATTTACAAGCACCAATGACTTGGTACTTTTAAAAGCATAGGAGCTCATATATATATATATATATATATATATATATATATAGGATAAATTACCTTGTTGCTCATGAACTTTTGGCGGAGTTTCACTTTACCCCCCAAACTCATAAAACGGTCATTTACCCCCTATACTTTATTATTGCATCTTGTTGCCCTTAGTCGATTAAAGTTAACGGAGTTGAACGGTAGTTGACGGAAGGGTTAGGTTTTGACGGTTTTTGGGATGCAAAAACTATGAGAAGAATAGTTGGAGGGCATAGAAATGGAAAAAAAAAAAGAGTTTTTAAGGAATAAAAGTGAGTTGGTTGGAACAAGGGACAGTTTAGGCGGTAGATTTCCCGCCAAAACCTAACCCTTCCGTTAACTCCCGTTCAGCTCCGTTAACTTTAACTGACGGAAGGGGCAACAAGATGCAATATTAAAGTATAGGGGGGTAAATGACCGTTTTATGAGTTTGGGGGGTAAAGTGAAACTCCGCCAAAAGTTCAGGGGGCAACAGTGCAATTTACCCTATATATATATATATATATTCGAGATATATTGAGCCGAATAAGAGCGATCTGATCCTAACTCGTGTTCGACACGATAAGATTTCGAGCTAATTAAAAAATCTAGCTTGTATTTATCTCGTTTATTAAATAAGCAATCGATCTTGAGCTCATTTCAAGAGCGAGTTGGATTACAGGACTATGTTTTGGAGTGCGGTGTTTAATCGAGCCGGTACACGAGGTGCAGTTAATAATTTCTTCTCAAACAGCTCCCGTTCCCTGCACCGGTTCTAACCACCAGACCAAGACCCAAAAATGGAAAATTCTGAATTTTTTTTTTAAAAGATTTTAATTTTGATTGGTTGGCTATACATACGAGTAATGCACGATTTTTGAAAATATTTTTCCAATAGATATTTTAATTTTTACAACAAAAAAAATACAGTTACAGTGTAAATTAAAGTCTAATGATAAATACATATTGACAATATTATTTTCGCTGCTAAATAAACAACACATTTAAAATTAGAAGCCAACTGAAAATGGTCCATAGTTAAGATAATTTAGATGTTTCTATATATGTAAAAAATATTGTACGTCCAATAACATTAAAAGTATTGGTTACCTGTTATATTTGATGTATTGTGCATTGTGTCATTCAGTGTCTTAGGAGTGTGTAGAATATGTAATTATTTATGAGAACAGCTAGTTGTACGGACACATGCATCTGATTGAATATATATTGTGAGTTGGAGTACGGCTGGGATACTATCGGTAGCACGAAGTATTTGGTGCTATCAAGTTTTCTGCTGTTAGATTTATCTCTTTTATCATTTTCATCCGCTCGATTATACTATTCAACCGACCACCCACTTAACCCTAGGAATCCTTCATATCATTCTAACCGCACATCTTTTAATAAAAGGACGGATAGTATCAAGTCATCGGTGCTATTAATAGTATTCCAGCCTAGTTCTCCTGAGTTTTTTTTTTTTTTTTTTTTTGAGAGAGAGAGATAAGTAGCACGCCATCCGCTTCGTTTATTTCAATTAGAAATAAACTTAGCTGAAAATGTGAATCAACTAGGATTCGAACTTGGGACCTCGAATACCAATTACTATGCCCTTTGCCACTTATTCTAGTATGGTCGGTGCCTAGTTCTTGTGAGTTGTTTATATATATATATATGGACAAATATGATTAGTCCGCTATGTAAATAGGGTTATTTACATCTGGTCTTGTAGTCGATTGCGAAAATATTCTGCAAAAGCGAAACTAGGTGAGATGTCCTGCAAAAGTCAAAAGTATGCGAGATATGTCCTGCGCGCCTTTTGCGGGGACATATCTACAAAATAATGCAGGGACATATCTGCATACTTTTGGACTTTTGCAGGGACATCTCACCTAGTTTCGCTTTTGCAGGAATATTTTCGCAATTGACTATGTTTGCAGGGACCTGTATGCATTTGACCCATATAAAAAAGACTATGTCCATACGGATAAAGAAACACTCTATATTTGCGACGGATTTGTGTGTCATGTGGATAAGACTATTATTTTTTGTAAAAAAGAAAAATTAGATAATTTTCTACGGCTCTGATTTTAAAACTATATTTTTTAATAATTTTTTTTTTTTTTAATTCTGAGTATGAAAGATTAAGATGGTATTAGCGTTGGGGACGAATAGATCTGCCCTGCTGTGGTGTCACTTTGTTAAGTTGTTCTTATCCAAAAAATAAAAATATGTGAAAAAGAATAAGGACCCTGTTGCAATATAGGAATAATTCAAGGACTATCCATAAATTTTACTCCCTTATTTATTATATAAATACACCAGGAAAAAAATTAAAAGAAAAAAAATAAAGAAAAAAATTCCCTCTACAAAGAGCCTCCCTCTCTCTCTCTCTCTCTCTACAGAGCTCGAAGGGAGAGAGCTCAAACCCCGATTCCTCGATCCCCCTCACCATGGATTCCCCCTCTTCGTTGCCCTTCCTCGTCCTCCTCGTTCTCCACCTAGTGCTCCTCTCGGTCGCCCCCGTTAGCTCTGCGGCGCCCTCATCGGCGGCGGCGGAGGAGGAGGAGGATACGGCGGGGTTGCTGCGGCGCGCGAGGGAGGCGGAGGTCGTGGAGTGGATGGTGCGCGTGCGGAGGCGGATCCATGAGCACCCGGAGCTCGGGTACGAGGAGGTCGCCACGAGCGAGCTCGTGAGGAAGGAGCTCGACGCCATGGGGATCCCCTACGACCACCCCTGCGCCGTCACCGGCGTCGTCGCCCGCGTCGGCTCCGGCGAGCCCCCTTTCGTCGCCCTTCGCGCCGATATGGATGCCCTAGCCATCCAGGTCCCCTCCCCCACCCTTTTGTTTTTTTTTTTTTTTTTTTGAAGTTTTAAAGGTAAAGATGTATAGAGAGAGACCCCCTCAACTAATTTTTTTGGGTGGAGACTCCGCAACTTCTATTTTTTTGAATTAAGCAGTTTTTAACTAAAAAATTTAGAAATTTAATCAAATTTATTGATGATTTTACCAAATTCAATGACTTTAACCATTTTTTTAGTACTATTAGGCCAATTAATGATTAATAACTAATAGAATCATTAAATTTGTTAAAATTTTTAACTTAATTGAGTGTAGAAGTTCAAATTAGAAGTTTATCCAAAAAAAAAAAAAATTGTGGGGTTTCTTTCAGAATTTGTGGAGCGAGTCTCCATACACTTTTAACTCTGTTTTAATTTCTCTTCTTTTTGCATCTTTTTCTTTTCTTGGTAACATCAAAATCATGGAGAATCCCTCGCCTATAGAATTTTTTTTGAGAAAGTCCCTGAACGTTATGAACTTGTATTTTCTTTGATTTAAGTTGCTTCAGGCAATTGAATTATGGGGATTTCTTTAAATTACTCTTTTGGTCATTTCCATCAATTTTTCGCATTCAAAATATGAATTTTGTTACTAATATATGATTAGTAGTTAATTGAACCATTAATTTTAACTAAATCTTTCATTTTAACACCTATTTAATTTTTATTTGATTGGATTTGAAGTATCTTAATTAACTGAATTAAGAGTTTTTTTTAGTTAATCACTCAGTTCATCAAATTTTCACTCCTCTGACTGGTTTTAGATGAAGAAAGTAAAATTTTCATTAATAAGTAATAATCAATAGTTAAATATTTTAACAATTTTTATTTAATTGATTAAAAAAATTCATATTAAAACAAATGAAGATTCAAGAAGTGTCAATAGTATTGAAGGACCCATTTCAAAATGGCTGTATTTGAGGCTCTCCATATATTTTTACCTATCCCTCTCCATTTATTCTTTGTTGTTTGTTTTTAATTTTTGTGGTTCTTTTCCTTTTATATGTGGAAGTTACTGTATTTTCGATGGAAATTTTTTTTTTTTTTCACATGAGAGATCTTATTTTCCTTTGTCTTCATGATCTGCTATCAATGTTCACAAATTTTGATTTGGAAATCATTATTGTCACGTTGCCCCCCTTTTTTTTTGTTTCCTCCTGATTTTGGACTTTCTAACTTTTTTCTATTTTTTTTGGCTAGAAATTGATCCCTATTCCTTCAGTTTTTAGTTTTATTTGATGTTTTTGTTGTGGAAATTTACCAACTTTGTTTGAATGGATAGGAGAATGTGGAGTGGGAGCACAAGAGTAAAGTTCCTGGGAAAATGCATGCATGTGGACACGATGCACACGTCGCGATGTTGCTCGGCGCCGCTAAGATTCTTCAGGAGCATCGCGATGAGTTGCAGGTTGATATTAATCTTTTCGAATTGTCTTAGTGATCGGAATCTAGTTTGCTACTTTTATGTTTTCTAAGTAAGGACACACAGATTTAAAAATACACTGCTTGCAAGGTATAATATTGTTCTGTCGTCTTCAAGTATTTCTTTAAATAAAAATTTGGATGGATGAATCTGCCCACTTTCATGAACTATAGTAATCTATTCAGAAGATTCCTTTTCTCTATTATTAGTTTACTTGATTTCCTTGTTAATTGTTTTCTTGATCATTTCTCGAGGCATCATAAAAGGCATTCATGTTTGATATCATATAGTTTAATGGCACTCCTGCCAATTTGCTTATGTTTATGTCGTAAATGATAAGAGGTCTCTTCCCAGGAGTGTATAGATGTATAATATTTTATTTGTGCATTATTGGTGTACAACCTCATGTGACTGATTATAGTGTCCTAAATTTCAATTGGCCCTAGTTTCTAGGTTTTGCAGGGCCACCACCTATGTGAAACACTCCACAATGTTTTGTTTTATATTTATTTATGCCTCTGTGTTAGATCATCTGGTTCGCTAGACTCTGTATAAAGGAATAAATTTGAAAAATGAAATAATTGGAGTCATGATGTTTCCTTGATTCCCTCTTGTAAGAAATTAGATTTCTGGTCTAATTAAAAGGTGGTGATCATAGCGATTGTTCAATTACTCAATGGACAACAAATGATTAGGAAATAAGCATGAATAAAATGCATGGGTAATTAAATATTTAAAAGTTGGATAGGTGGTATTTAACAAGTCTTGGGGCATACTTTTGTTGAGTCTTTCACTGTCTTCATAAAACTCGAAACTAACTCTACCCTTTCATCTTTGTTCTTTCTCATTTGGCAGCCAACCTTACACTCCATTAAAGGAGGCTTTCCATTTGGTAGCTTGTGTAAAATAAGTGCACAAGTATAATTAGCTCTTGTATGATCTGTTTGATTTGAATAACCTTACATCCTATTTATTCTTTGTCACCAGGTTGTGAGGACTTAAAACATCTTCTTTAACTTCTCAGTGATTTTGTTATTTGAGCTTTCTTCCTTCAACCTATCATTCATTTGCTGCAGTGATCTTGTAACAGAAATTCCACTCCTTTTTATTGTATTTCTTGTTCACAATATTTTGGCCGAAATATTGTATAATTAGGATTAGATTTGATATTTCTTTCGCTAGTCACTTGTGGAACAAAATAAAAAGTGTCTCTTTTTCCCCCCTTTTTGTTTTGGGAAGGCACTAGCTAGTGGTATGTTATGTTATGAAAATTGCTTCATAATTTGGACTGTTCTCTAAACAGGGCACGGTCCTCCTCCTTTTCCAACCAGCTGAAGAAGGAGGCGGCGGCGCAAAGAAAATGATAGAAGACGGAGCTGTCAAAAATGTTGATGCTATTTTCGGGTTTCACATAACTGGTGATCTACCTATCGGCGCGGTGGGATCCAGGCCCGGCCCTATTATGGCTGGTAGTGGGTTCTTCGAGGCTGTAATAAGCGGAAAAGGAGGCCACGCTGCAATTCCTCAGCATGCAATAGATCCAATCGTAGCTGCGTCGAATGTGATTGTTAGCTTACAACATCTCGTTTCGCGTGAAGCTGATCCCTTGGATTCGCAGGTACTTATTTTTTGCATGTTCTCATTACACAGACTTGTGTTTTTTGTTCTGGCACTCGGGTTGTTTTTTACTCATTTTGTTATCACTTAACGGTCCCCGTAATATCCTTTATATTCTCCCAGAGAGTACATTGAGTAAAAGATAAATTCATTTCTCTTTGCATGTTGTTTTACCTAAATGTCTTGAGGAGATATTTGTCTCCTCAACTACAAAACACGCTAATGCTTTCTCTATCTCGGTGTCCATTTAGATTGGCGTCGGCCTTAATATGTAGAGCTCTTGTTGGAAATTAAAAGTGCTCTATTTAAGTTTAGCTTGAAGAGTATTTTTTTCACAAGCTTAGCCTCACTGAGAGCTGCTACTTTGAAGGGTTTGCGGGTCACCTGGTTGCGGTTAGAGAGAAATTTCGAATTTATGAGCTTTGAGTTTTCAAATAAAAGCTCTACTTGATGTCATAATATGTATCACATAATCAAAAAATTTTCATTATCTATTGATTTAGATATATTATAATGTTTGTAAATATATATATATATTTTCTGAAGGCGAGGGCCTCAACCTATTTGTAAAACTTCAAATATGACTTTTAAACTTCACCTTGTCTAATAAATATACCCCACATGCTCTACTTGATACATAAGCCCAAAAATTGATGACATGGTTACAAGACAAGCGAAAGATGATGACCAGTTGTTGAAGTTGAAATTCATGATCCAGGCTAAGACCTAGGAATATTTATTCCTTCTTTTGGGGTGGGGATTGGGGCTGAATTTTTGTACTTCAAATTAAACTTTGTTTATAATCAACAAATTTCTTGTCATCCTCGATGGAAGGTTGATTCCATGTTATCCATTTCAGGTGGTAACAGTTGCAAAATTCCAAGGAGGTGGAGCATTTAATGTCATTCCCGATTCTGTTGCCATTGGCGGCACTTTCCGAGCCTTTTCGAAGGAAAGCTTTTCGCAACTGAAGCGACGAATAGAGGAGGTATGAAACAACTAGTACAATATTCAATGCGATTTTTTCCCCAGTTGCTTCCCAATAATTAATGAAGTTTTAAGACAGTTCCGATCATCATCCAGCTTAAAGTGGCGCAACCAACTGTCATGTAAATCAGTTATTATAGTCTAATGAACAATTCATGTCATTTATGCCAATATCTATGAACTTAATCCGAGACAATTTTAGTTTATTTATTAAATCATCATTGAAACTAGCCATGTTAACTGCATTACACTCACTTTAAGGAAAGAAAATACCTTACAAACTTGCTATGGATTCCCTCCGGTTCTGATATAAAAAGTTGGCCTCATACATACATTGAAGGCTCTCGAAGCTCTTCCTTCGGTTACCTTAGAAGGGGATTTGGTTGCCCCGTAAATGAATATGTATATTCGAATATCTCTTTGGTTTGATTTCTGAGATAATATATAAGTATGTTCCGTACTAATATCTTCAAAAACAAAAAAATGGCGTCTAAAATTTTGCGATGCAATCTATTATTGTTCTACAACTTCTCTCTCAAACTTGCGGACCCGAGCGCCAGTTCTTGTATCTGAACTGGCGCTCGAGGTATAAGAAGGTAGCAACCCTTGCATGTTATAATTCAACACTAAAGAGTTAGATGAGAAACTAATGTTCTTGATTCTCGTAACGGCAGGTCATTGTTTCGCAAGCATCCGTGCAAAGATGCAACGCCACCGTGAGCTTCCTCGACGAAGAGCGCATGTTCTTCCCCCCGACCGTCAACGATGAAGGCCTGTACGGGCACTTCGGTAAGGTGGCCAGGGAAATGCTCGGCGCCGATAATGTGAGGGACAGGAAGCCGGTGATGGGGGCGGAGGACTTTGCGTTCTTCTCGGAAGCCGTGCCGGCCACGTTCTACTACTTCGTGGGGATGGGCGACGGGACGATCGGTCTGCCGCAGTATACCGCGCACTCCCCGTTCTTCACCGTCAACGAGGAGGCGCTCCCGTACGGCGCGGCCCTTCACGCGGCTCTCGCCACGAGGTATCTTCGCGAAAAGCACGGCACAAGTAATCTTTTTTCCGAGGGAGAGGTCCATGATGAGCTCTAGTTTGTGTGTGTGTATATATTCTTTCTTTGCATTTTCTCCCGGTTTATTGTGAATTTTGGAGAACTAAATCACCAGGGGCACCTCCTAAAATGTATATGTAGTTTAGTTGTTACATTAATGTTAAACGAGGGAGGAAAATCTATTTTATTATTGTTTCTTATCATTATTATTTGGGAAAACTTCAAAAACCCCCATTGTGGTTTCAATTTTTTTCATTTTAGTACCCTGTGGTTTAAAATGTATTAAGTTAGTACCCTGTGGTTTCTCACTTTATCACTTTAGCATCCTGTGGTTTAAAGTGTATCAAGTTAGTACCCTGTAGTTTGAAACTTTATCACTTTAGTACCCTACGATTTCATACTTTATCACTTTAGTACCCTGTAGTTTAAAAAATCACAGGGTACTAACTTGATACAAAATTAAAACCACAGAATACTAAAGTGATAAAGTGCAAAACCATAGGGCACTAATTTGATACACTTTAAACCACATGGTAGTAAAGTGATAAAGTTCAAAACTACATGGTACTAACTTAATACATTTTAAACCACAGGGTACTAAAATGAAAAAAATTGAAACCACGCTGGGGGTTTTTGAAGTTTTCTCTTATTATTAGCTACCTTCTAATTGTATACCGATTGGATGCCAAAAATCATATGTTGGAGAAAAACATGGCAAACTTCTGTTTTTATTTTATTTTGGCTAAATTACAGAATATTCGCCTGTCAAAATCTTCTTTTTTACTTTTCCTCCCCCACTTTTGAAAATCTATATTTTGTCCCATCAAAAATTGAAAAATATTTGCATAACCCCTCACCTTTAGGATTTTGGTTATTTTTTTATTATAATTAATACAGTACTTTTTCTGAACATCTTTTAATTTTTCAGAGGGCAAAATATAGATTTTTAAAAATCGAAAAGAAAAAAAAGTGAAAAAACGAATTTTGACGAGATGATTTACTGTAATTTAGCCTTTCATTTTTTCCTTTCCTTTTTTTGGCAAGCATTCCACTAGCACTCAGCTAGTTAGTTGCTTGCACTTTCAATTGCATAAAATTTACTTTTTTAAAGAGGAGAATGAAACGGGTAAAACTAAGATTTATTATGTCTCATTGTGAGTAGAGATTAAATATAAAAGATTCAATCAGTTAGCAATAATAACTCATTGAGTATTCTCTAAAAAAAAATAAATAAATAAAAAACTCATTGAGTACAAACCACTACAAAAAATGCTTAAGCAGGTTCTTATATTTTCAATCATAATTATTTTCATCTAATGTGAAATTATTACGGTGTCACAAACTGTCACTTATAATCTAAGATTATCCGGCAAAAATTACTAGGTCCGCCTTACACTTCCGATTATTAGGCGAAAATTACGGATGATGTGAGGTCCGCCTCACACTTGACTCGCTGACAATAATAATTCGTTAAACTGAAAGTACTTAAGCTCAGCTATTATTAATAGAATTTATGGTCTCTTATATTCTTAATTACAACTTTATTTTCATTCGATGTAAAATTTATTAGAATGTCACAGTAATTTTTTTTTTTTTTTTATAAATAGTAAAATTTATTTTGTAGAAATTAAGATAGATATATAAATTGATGGAGATGGAGAGAGAGAGAGAGAGAGAGAGAGAGAGAGAGAGAGAGAGAGAAGAGGATCTCTAGTGATTTATTTGGGGGCTTTTTTTGCAAATAGCCCCCTAACAAATTTTTTTTTTTTACAATTGGCCTTGTATAAAATTTATTTGCAAAAATGGCTTTACTCCGGCCACGCAAGCGCCACGTCAGCACCACGCGGGCGGAGCTGGGCGAAGTGTTCAAGTTGAACACGGTGAATCATTCACCGTGTTTAAGTTAGACACGGTGAATGATTCACCGTGTCCAATACACGTAAGACCCACAAATACCTCGGACCCTGGACTTAGCCAAAATATGACTAAATTCAGTATATTTGTATTGGACACGGTGAACCATTCACCGTGTCCAATAAAAATATTCTGGCCTGGCCCCGCCCGCGTGGCGCTGACGTGGCTTACGTGGCGGAGGTAGGATCATTTTTGCAAATAAATTTTACACCGGGCCATTGTAAAAAAAAAATTTGTTAGGAGGCTATTTGTAAAAAAAACCCTTTATTGGTGGAAGTCAAGACCAAGCAGCCTCAGAAGCTCCGAAAAGAACAAAGGAACTGCAACCTGCAGCCCATACTTCACTCTCAGAAAAGAACACAGCAAACGATGCATCACCATTCATCAAAAGGTCGCGATTCAATTAATTTATTAGTAGGGGTCACATCGATCATTAAAAAAAAATATATAGATAAAAATATATCCAACTTATCTAAACTATAAATAAATTATTTTAATTTGTGTTCAATTGTTCAAACTACAAATTTTATTATCTAATCTTTTAATTTATTTAATTTGAATCAGGTGACAATACTTTGATATTAAAATTTTACTAATCATTAAATTTAATAAATTAATAATTATTTATGTTCAATACACTAACTAAATCACTAAAGACAAATTATGCATTTAAATTTTGAAGATACAACTAATTGAAACATCTTTATTTCTCTCTCTCTCTCTCTCTCTCTCTCTCTCTCTCTCTCTCTCTCTCATTTTTCTCCTTTTGCTTTGTCTCTCACTTTCATGCTGTTCCTTTCTTTCTTTCTCCTCTTTCCCGTCCTCCTCCACCGCCTCCATATTGATACGGTACTTTTCTCTCCTATCTTATCACATTTTTGCTGACACCGACGATGGCAACGTGGACTCGAATATAATATAGATTACGGATGTGAAGCTGTAGCGGAGGGTGTGGTCATGGGCGGTAATAACGATAAGGATGCTGTAAAATCTTCTTCGTATGATTTGAGGACGACAGAAAGGGCGAGTACATGTGGGCAGGGGTGGCGACAAAGGGCGAGGGAAGGAAAGCGGTAGCAGAAAAAAAATACAGAGGGTGAAAGGAACAGAAAAACATATATTTTTTTTCTCTTAGAAATTGCATCATATCCCTGGCTGCCATAGAAAAGACTAAGAAGTAGAGACAAAAAGAGAAAAAAGTAGAAGTTGCACGACTAAATTATATTGTTTAAGGCTAAATTGCATCGTTTAAAACTATTTAAAACTAAATTGCAACACAAAGAATAAAAGTTGAAGTTGCACTATTCAAGAAGTTGTACAAATAGTCTCAAATAGTGCAATTTTTTTTTTTTTTTTTGGGATATAATTTGGTCTCAAATAGTTTCAAATTATGCAACTTAAATTCAAACAGTATAACTAAATCTCAACCAGTGTAGCTTAGTCTTAAACAATATAATTTTTATTTTTTGTGGTGCAACTTAGTTTCAAATAGTTTTAAATTGTATAACTTAGCCTCGAATTGATATTTATTCGATGACGAGGAAGGGAAAAAAAAAACACACACAAGAGAGGAAGAGGAATAAGAGTATATTGGTCTGTTCACGAAAAAGCTGGACCTAATCTGCAGAACCTAAAAAGTGAAATACTTTTAGAAAAATACAAAATCAATGAATTTTTTTGGGCAAACTGGCTAATAAAAAGCCATTCACCTATAAAGTTGTAAAGTGGGTGTAAATCAACCTCTCCATACAAGGACTAATATTTTGCACTATTTTTATCAATCCTTTTTTTATACTAAACATCCAAAAAGATTGTTTAAACTCTTGGATTGAGAAATGTGATCTGTCACAGTTAGTACAGGTGATTATCTAGACATTCCTATTTCCAGGAAAATATGATTTGCATGTCTCTTGTATCATTTTCCATGCCTCATGCCTATTCACTCATTTCTTTCATGCTTTTTGTAGGCATAAAGTTTCAGATTATTCAATCCATATAATACAAGTATTCCCATTCTAGATAATTTGAAAATATGTTTAGGACAATTTGATTGAAGATTCTGCAACATGTGAGAATGATGCAACTTAACATCAGCAACTATAATGAGCAGCAAAAGCAAAGTATGAGAAAGAGGATCAAAATTTGGACCTCCTCCCTTTGATGAGTAGATTGTTTATGAGAGAGTTCACAAGAACAGTTGAACTGAGATCCACAATCTCCAATGCAAATAATACACATCTATTTTCACACAATATGAAAAGCTTAGTTGAATGTTTTTTTTTTTTTTTCTGACGAATGGGTATGAGCACGGAGCTCATATTTCTGAGTTCACCGCACAATTCTTGTGAAGTGTGCGGACGGTGGAGCAGGCGCATGCACAAGCATCAGAAAATATAGAGAAACAGATCACACCTTGTGAACATGTTGCACCTGGCGAGCTCATGGAACACGTCCTAATACTCGTTGCACGGCTTTCTTTATGGCATCCTGGTTGAGTGTAGTTGTCAAATAGACCTCTTGGACCTGCAACAAAAGAAGAGTTTCATCTGTAGATTCACTAAAAAGTATTGGTCATTTACTTTATTTGGATTGCAATGTGCTGCAGCTATTTCAAGTGTTCGAGATTGTGATTAGGATTGTGGTCGGTGATTTATGCAACACTCCAATAGTCCCATCAGCTGGGAAATGGGTTTCTGATTTGGTATATAAGAGGCTTCTATGCTAGTAATAATAATTGGACTTAAGCATTTTGGGTAATGAGCACAGAAAATGGGAGAAGCACAATTAGAATACCAGAACGACTATCTGAGGTTGACGCCAGATGGATTCTAAGTGCCATTTCTAAGTTTCAAAGACTAGTTATGGAATTATTTAAACTGAAAGCTTCATTATGTTGCATTGAAGTCACTTTAGTCTTCAGGCATAATGTAGAGATTGTAAATATTTAAACTGAAAGCTTCATTATGTTGCATTGAAGTCACTTTAGTCTTCAGGCATAATGTAGAGATTGTGAATATTTAAACTGAAAGCTTCATTATGTTGCATTGAAGTCGCTTTAGTCTTTAGGCATAATGTAGAGATTGAAGCTTCCTAACAAATCAACTAAAAATCTAAGTGCCATGGCATGGGATCATGCCAAAAACTTGTTGACATGGAGCAACACGCTGTTTACGATGCCGTCACGCCTGCATTACAATCACAAAAGTACCTGTGTGCCGAGGCACACTATAGCATGAAATAAATTTCTTTGGCACCAACATATTATAATAGTTTATTATAATTTTTATCAAATCTTTCGTATTTTATTGAATTAACACCTAACTAATTTCACAAAAAAGAAGGTTTGAGCCATGCTATCGGCACGGGGAGTCGTATTTTGTCGATATCTTATTAACATGGTAAGACACTATAGACACTATAGCCATGGCCCGTGCCGATATCTTGTTAGTACGGTAAGACACTATAGGCACATCCCATGCTGATGAACACTTAAATCCTTGAAATCAACAAACACTAACCTGCCGTCCAGCTCGAGCAAGCAGTGTGAATTGTTTGTCCTTGGCTGGTACCTAGGTGAGAGCAGCATTAACATCTCAGCCCGTATTCGTTTAACTCTTTGAAGTATATTAGTAAAAGGAATCTAATCTTAAGATGAGATGGCCTCTTACATTGGAAAGCCAAAGCTCCAAATCTTGTGAGACAACACGCTTCTCCAACCCTTGGCGTCCAAGCTGTACATCAGTTATGCTGTACACACAATAGGAAGTTCCACATTCTTAGCATAAAATGAAAGAAGAGGCCTTCTACAATACAATTACATGACACATATTCACACAAAATTTGCTATCAGCCAGAAAGTAGGAATTGAATTTTCAGTCATATATTTCTAAGCTTACTTTACCAGGCGAAAGATATTTCCTGTATTACAAAATACATGACATCGAAAAGTTTAATACAGCTTTAGTTAAAAAACAAAAAAAGAAAAAAAGGAAGCATAAAGTTGGACGATGCTAATCATTCATGATATGTGTGATTGTCAATAGCCAAGTTAAACTAGGTTAAGCCCAAGCAGAGTATCTAAAAATTATCTAACCTACGAAGTGTGTTGGCCGCCATATCAAGATAGAAACAGCTAATATAAGGAAGTATAGATTTTAGATAGAACCAATGATCTCTTATAAAGTGACAATCCTGGCTATAGAAACAAGTCAAAGTATCTAAAGTAGGATAAACAATAATGTTTTGTAGTTTAGAAAGTGTTAGAACAGATGATTTGCATCAAAAGATAGTTTTCGGCAGGAAGTAACGGTTTTTTCTTTACAAGATGTTCCTACTTTTGGAACATCAGAAATTATACCGGATTACTATATAACTGATGGAACTATGCAAGCTTTAGCAACTATGTATTAAATTTAAGAACGGCGATAGACTGGTAACACACCCTTCCTCCTGTAGTAGCTCATTGCATATGCTCTCAATTCCTGGAAGAGGTTCAATGGTACTGGAAGACAAGCTCTGAGCTGTAGGCATTTGCTGGTCCTCCTATAAACAATATAATATTAGACCACAAGCAACTTAGGAGTGGCTAAAAGTGGCTAAAAGCACCATTAATACCTCTATACTAAGTGAGAAACCGTAGGTGTACTATGGTTGAGTCATGCCGCCTTCTTGAGAAAGAGTTTCTAAGACTCATATGTGTATGCTAGAACATTGGTTCACATGGGTGTGGTCTCAAAATTACTTTCCAATAAGAGTTAATAGTTTAATAAAAATATACTTATTACATTTAATGTAATCCAAATATCCACTGAATAAGTATTTCCAAGAATTGAGTATATATCTCTACGATGGGACCTCCTAAGATTTCTTATGGGATTGTTTAGTACAGAGCATATTCTCTTTTGTTCCCTTCTATTCTTTTAGCCATGTCATTTTTTATTCCTCGCCTCTCTACATATATGTGAACCCTTAATGTTCATTGCCATTGGATGGCCGCATGCGATCCACCTCTTCTACCTTTATTAAGGTGAGAGAACAACACTTCCCATTCATTTTTTAAGCTTGTAGTATTTAGTTCCTAAAGTTTTTACTCTAATTATAATATTAAATAAGCTACTAAAACTTTGAGATAAATAAAGGATATCATGACTCTTTTGACTCTCAGTTAATGAGGGGTGACGATTGTGATTTACCTATTCAAGCATCTGGTTTGACCAAAAGACGATGTTTATAATTATTAATTTTTTTACTAAATAGTTCTCATGCTTATTTCAACATATATCTAAAATATTATCTATATGTATGTAGTTTGAAAGTCGGAGAAAGGGACAAGCAGAATTAACATCGACAAGAAATAAAGTTGAATAGATCAGCCATAATATGAAATATGTTTTGTTGTTCATATTTGCATTACAAACTACATATTATTGCAATAGATTATATATGTTATTTATTTATTTAAGTAAAATAATTATATATATATATATATATATATATATATATATATATATATATAGAGAGAGAGAGAGAGAGAGAGAGAGAGAGAGAGAGAGAGAGAGAGAGAGAGTGAGCTGGTATGCTTTTGGAAGCACGGAGCGCTCCGTGCTTCCAAGTTGTTTTCGATGTTGAGACTTTCGAATCGACGATCGGCTTCGTTAGAATTGATCTAGAGTATTTTAACTTTTTAAGTACCTAAGAAATAAATTTTGTGATGTTTCAATATCATTTGCCTAGTGATCGAAGGGGCTCAAAATCTACGGCTGAAAAGAAAATAAAAATCTTACAAAATATGATGATATGACATTAAAATTTTAGATCAAAAATATTAATCTTGTTCTATATAGTATAAAGAATTTTCTATCAAAATATGAACTTGATCTACGCTATTGGAACTATCTAGAAACCAAATTTCATAATTTTTTGACTTCATTTGTCTAGTGAGCGAGTAGCCTCAAAATGAACGGCCGAAAATGAAAATCTCATAAAAAATAGTGATAAAGGACTCAAATTTCAAATCGGAAGTATTGATCTTGCTATTAATGTTAAGTATAATTTTTTATTAAACTTTCATGTAATTTGGATACTTCGCACCGTTGAACTTAAAAACGTATCACATCGGCCGTTAAAATAGTCATTTTTGAGACCGTGATCGCTTGGTAAATGATGTTAAAAAATTATAAAATTTGGTTTAAGTTCCAATAGGGTAGATTATTCCTAACGGAACCGATCGTCAAATCGGATGTCCTGTCATCCAAAACAACTTACAAGCACGGAAGCCTCCGTACTTTCGAAAGTATAGGAGACTTACTCTCTCTCTCTCTCTCTCTCTCTCTCTCTCTCTCTCTCTATATATATATATATATATATATATATATATATATATATATATATATATATATATATATATATAAATGATACTATCGATAGCACGAAGCATTTGGTGCTATCACGTTTTCTGCCGTTAGATTTATCTCTTTTATCATTTTAATCCGTTCTATTATACTATTCAACTGACCACCCACTCAACCCTATGGGGACACATTATCCTAACCACACATCTTTTAATCACAGGGCAGAAAACTTAATAGCACAAAGTCATTGGTGCTATTAATAGTATTCCAGCCTAGTTCTATATATATATATAATTGTGCTATTATACTATCAATAGTACCAAGCACTTGGTGCTATCGAGTTTTCGGCCGTTGGATGAAAAAATATGCGGTTAGGATAATAGTGGTCCCCTGGGGTTGAGTGGGTGGTTGAATATCATAATCTAACGGGTGGAAATGATCAAAGGGTAGATCTAACGGCAGAAGCTCGATAGTATCAAGAGCTTGATACTATTGATCATATAGTAGCTGGACTCATATATATATATATATATATATATATATATATATATAGAGAGAGAGAGAGAGAGAGAGAGAGAGAGAGAGAATAGAGCTCCTATGCTTTTAAAAGTAACAAGTCATTGGTGCTTGTAAGTTTTTAGCCCTTGGATTTATAGATGTGAGGTTAGAATGATGTGGGTACCTTTGGGTTAAGTGGGTGGTTGGTTGAATAGTATAATCTAACGGATGAAAATGATCAAAGTCATAGATCTAACGGTAAAAAATTCACAAGCACCAAGTGCTTGGTGCTTTTACAAGCACCATAGTCGGACTCTATATATATATATATAGAGTCCGGCTGGGATACTATCGATAGCATCAAGGGCTAGGTGCTATCGAGTTTTCCACCGTTAGATTTAACCCTTTGATTATTTTTACCCGTTAGATTATACTATTCAACCAACCACCCACTCAACCCTAGGGAGCCCACGTCATCCTACACCGCACATTTCTCAATCTAAGGGCGAAAAGACTAATACCACCAATAGCTTGATGCTATTGATAGTATTCCAGCCTAGTTCTATATATATATATATATATATATATATATATATATATGCTTTGATAAATAAATATAACGATATAGTCATATTATTACATCCTCCCACGAAGCTTGGGTTATTCTCTATTTTTTATACCACATAAGGCCCAAAATTTAGAAAGCACTTTCAATCATCCTTTCTTTTGTATTATAAAATTTCAGTTGCAACAGAAATTTTAAAGCATTGGAGAAGAGAAGATTGTAAGCGTTTTTGGATTTTTCTTACCTTTTATAATATAAAAATGGTGCTTTTAGACACCACATCACCAAACTAGGCTTGATATGCAGAAATAACCACAAAAATGGTGCTTTTAGACACCACATCACCAAACTAGGCTTGATATGCAGAAATAACCACAAATATAGCTCATTTGGACATAAACCAACCTGAGGAATCACTTTCTCCAATGTCTCAAGAAGAGGATCATCCTCTAACTGCTTTATTGATAGAGTAATCCTCGACTTTTCCCTGATTGTTGAAGATGAAGAACAATCACAATAAAGAATTTCAAGTAAATAAGCTAACTCAATATCAAGTAAATAAGCTAACTCATTTCTATTTGGGAATAAAGAATATGACAACTTGTATAGTAAAAGAATTTGATTTCAGTCAAAGCCATGTAGTTTAGCAAATTCCACGTAAGAGAGATGCCAACAGCAATTCAGTGGTGAAATATTCAACAGAAATAATTTCAAAAGCAAAATATACAAACCTTGGCTTATTTTAGGGTGATATGAAGGTGTAAAATGTATTCAAGTCTTAAAGAAATTGGCTTTTTTTCATGCAATGTACATAAACCTAAATGCGACTAAGCTCCGATCCTCATATACAGAGACTCTTCCAGTTCAATCAGCTAGCTAAAGTATATTTATTTGCACAAGCCTGTATATATAATAAACCTTGGCCTCTTGTCTTAGCATAAACAAAAAGAGTCGAATATAAAGACCATTCGGTCATTTCAGTCAAATGGTTTAGTTTCATCAAAAACTGCCAAAATTTGATAATATTAAAAGATAAAACGTTCATATAACCAATAGACTCATAAGACACTTTAGCTAAGTTTAACAAAGCCTCTTGACAAATGAATTGCTAAGGCATGACAATTGTCTAATAAACATATATACATAATCACCAATAAATGACAGATTATTTGTGAGCTAGACATCTAATGTTTTGCTCCCCAACCTCTCACCCGCACACCTACCACCCCAAAAGAGTAGATGAGCTTGCAAGGTAACCAACAATAATAAGAATAGAGAAGTGTATCCACCCAAGCTATCAATTGCATAAGAGTAGATGAGTTTGCAAGGTAACCAACAATAATAAGAATAGAGAAGTGTATCCACCCAAGCTATCAATTGCATAAAATTCAGATTTTGAAACTAAAGATCTAAATGCACCCATATGAAATCTGTATTTCTTCAAGCATCTCTTTTGATTTTGTATTTGAAGTTTGAACATGGTATAAGAAAGCATATTAGATTCCATGCATAAATCCATTTTTCTTCCCTAGAAGTTCTTGTACTTGTAATCTTTTAGGAATTATATGTCCCTACCACTACCACTTTGTTGTCTATGAATGATGAGATTCCATTGATATAGGGATGATTCCCCATTATATTTCTTGAACATTCTAGTTGATATATATCCAAGAGGAGTTCTACGAGGTTGCCAGCTATAAGTTGGTCACATTACACATTTATCCATAGAAGTTTAACCAGGATCATTGTACATTGTGAATAACAAAGCTCCAACTGAAATGAGATCTTTATTATAATATTATATCCTTATTTTGCATATTTTGCTATATCTATATATCCATTTCTTGCCATGTCATTATCACATATCCATAGTACTGTGCAGTGGTAATGAACTAGCTCAACTGATTAAGAAACATTTTAATTACAACTCAGCATTCTAACCTGTCTATATTAATCACTTTGACCTTGACCTGATCACCTTCATTCAGAAAATCTCTCACATCTTGAACCAAATCCCAAGAGACCTCAGAAACATGTACAAGTCCAGTAAGATGATAGTGTCCTGTCAAGAAAAATTGGTATCATGTTTAAATCCTTGATCAAGAAATTTCAGGTAGTAGGAAAGGACTACTCATTACTTCATCTTGAAAAAGAGGTACCGTCAGGAAAACGTAGATGAGCAAATGCACCATAGTCTTCCACTGAACCCACCACGGCATCAAAAACATCCCCAATCTTGACTTGGCTTGAATACTTAGACCAACAAGCATCCTTTTCAGAGAAAATAAGCTTCTTTTCCTCCTCGTTTGCTTCAATTACCTGCAGGATTTACTGAAGTGGTGATTTTTTGTATTCAAAATATTCAAATGCATAAGTAAACTTTTCGAAGCTCAAAACATGAAACTTTGACAAGTTACAACCACTTGTTTCAGCAGTGGTGGTTCCCCACATCATTTTATAGCATTGGAGGTCGGGAACTCTAAAGCACTTTCAAATTGTCTTGGCCTTTCAAAGCATGAGAGAGGGTGCATAAGAGTACAAGATATGTGTTCATTCTAGTAATATGCACTTTACTAAGTAACCAAGCAATAGATGATTAAAAGTTTTTAGTTTGCTAATAAACGAAGGAGGGAGAACCTGACAGCACAATTATCAATGATGTACGTATCTATGATATGAGATCTAAAGAAGTGATAAATCTTAAAACTATCTCAAAGGTCTTTACATAAACTTCTCCACATTGTTAGAAATTTTATACAAGAAGCAGAGATAGTTTGCTTGATATTCATTTAAATGAATGTTTGAAGAAATCAATATCATGTGGACAACTCTTTCATGACATTGCTTTCTTGTGAGAGTTCTAATATATTTACCAATGAATGTTTGACAATATGATATATATAATTGAAACAGTGATATACACAGTACCTTGCTTAAAAGTTCTGATAAATATAAGTCAATTAAACTTTAATCACATGACTGACATATTTTGTAAGCCCCTTAGATAGTTGCTTCTGGGAATGTCTCTACGAATGTCTCATTCAGGTTTATTGCTTCTTTTCAGCATTTAATATTTGAGTAATGTCGACAATAATAAAAAAATAATAGTTCATTTGCTGCCTCAACTGCTACTACCACTCCGTAAACGGCGCTGATTTCTTTTACTTCACTATGCCCACTGGATTTTTTGCACCATTGTACATATATGTAGGGAGTTCTCAAATTCATTCACACACCAGGTCAGTCTTACGCTTCATACACTCTTTTTATAAAGGTCATGCACCAATTTCTAGATCAGAATATCTTCTTAGATCATACGGATCACACGTATTAACTATTTGTAATCGTAACAGACGTAAAAAAAAAGATAATCAACATCGTATACAACCTTGAACAAGAAACTTTATTACCTTTACAGCAATAGATGAACCGACTAAATCCTTCGCTGTTTCTTGAATGGTTCTTAGTGGATCTACAGGCAGAACCATTTATCAGGGCATAATTTTGGGAAGTAATCAATAAATAGATCATCCATAGCATACTAGCTCCCACGCAAGAAACAATACTAATATACGTCTTATGGATAAGTTTCACCAAATATTGTGTAGTAGTGTTCAAGTCAAAACTAATAATTTATCGCAGCACTTATTTTGATGCCAACATAGCAGTGGCAGCAGCAATTGGAGTCAGACACCATGATATGGACGATTCACAAATAGTAATTAGATACATACCAAACATGAAACTTGTCACATATCCCATTACTTGGAAAGCAATATACAAACTTAAATAACCATATCAAAACTTAATAGACTTTTATATAGGTAATAATGAATTATATCAATAGAAATAGTGCAAAACAATGAGTACCTCTGCAAGAATGAGATGGGCTCAAGAGAGGGTAGGGAAGAAACCCGAGAAGTGAATAAAATCGCAACAATAAGCCTCCGTTGTTGGATCCTTCAACCCTCCCTTGGAAGATGACGCCGCTTTCTTTGTACGTCCGCGCCGCCCTCCAATCGGCCGCCCTCTATTTCTTCAGAAGCAATCTCAAAGTGAGATATTAACAACATTGGGGAATTAAAAACAAAAAGAAATATAAATATAAATGCACAAGAACCACCTCAACTTTAGCCACCTGTAGAGATTTACCATTTGACACCAGAACTCTCAAAATTAGCAATTGACTGTCAAATGATTAAGTAGTGAAAACACATGTCGGCAATATAGATAGGTCTTTCTTGATGCTAAACTTCAGTTTTACAATTTGAAACTAATTTCTAGCATTTTGATTACTAAAAATCAAGTGCGTCAATTATGAATCTATGATCTATTTCACTAACAAGATCGAGTTTTTGCATACCGTTTTTGCTGTTCCCTGACAATTTTGCTATCATTTGTCACCTCCAGCTAATAAGTTCAGGTAGTTAATTACAATAATTTGAACTGGGTGCCAAACATCAAACTTTATAGGTCGTTCATTTCACCGGTCTACAGCATTCCAGAAAATACTGCACATTTTATATTTAATATTGCAATTTTTCTACAAACTAACCATACCACTTGGATTGGGAGGTTGTTAGGGCCTTGCCTATTCTTGTTAATGGACAAATCATCATTCCCGTCAATTATGGAAATGACAAAACCCTATCCCATAGTATTATAATATTCCTACTAGTTGGGAATCTATGATGATTTCACAACTTTACAAAAATCGGTTACGACTCTCCAATGTGAGCTGCATGACAATAATTTGAATATTTTTGAATAAAAAATATGGAGGATTTTCGGAATATTACAAACCGAGAATCAAACGATTTGTTAAAGTTTAGATTGCTCTCTGCAAACTGAGATAGCAAGAGGGCTAAAGTTTCCATGATTTGCAGATAAAACATAAATTACACCATTGATCACCGAACTTCGATTTCTTTCAATGAAGACACAAAACTTTGATTTCTATTTCAATTGATTCGCTGTTCAAATTTCGATTAATCATTATCATACGACCATTACGTTGCTTCGAAAGAGAAATTGGTTTGATATGATTTGACAGCTAAATTATCACCCATCAATCATCATTGTACCATTTTGTTCGAAAAATATGGAAAACTTGCTAAAATGATCCCATCGAAATAGAAACCGAAACAAATCAAAGTTGTTCGATGGGCCAAGAAGAAGAAAGGATGATTCAGGAAAAAGCCAAGGGGCCGGGGGGGCCGCACCCGATCGTGGCGCGCCTCGTCTTCGTTCTTCTGATCGAGGCCGCTGCCGGAGGAGGCGAGCTCGGCGGCGCAGGCGAGGGGGAAGAAGAAGCTGCTTCTCCGGCCATGGCCATGGCCATGGCGGCGGCGGCGCCGACGAGGGTTAAGGAAGGGGAGCGAGGGAGACGACGATGCGGCTGAGGAGGGATCGTTGCTGTTGCTGTTGCTGCTGCACAAAGAGTGGGGTTTGGAGAGGAGGGAGAAACCCCCGATCGCTCCTACGGTGGAGAACATGGCGAAGAGCGAAGGGGGAGAGGGGAATGAATGAATGAGAGGCTGAGGAGGACAAAATCCAATAACGGCTATTTACTTTGGGCTTTTTTTGAAAATAGCCCCCTGGCTTTTTATATTTTGCAAAATAGCCCTACTGTAAAATAAATTGCAAAAATGGCCCTACCCATGCCACGCCAGCGCCACGTCAGCGCCACGCGGGCCGGGATTGGGCCAGGTGTTTAAGTTGAACACGGTGAATGGTTCACCGTGTTCAATTGTATTGAACACGATGAACCATTCACCGTGTCAAATATATTAGTATTGGACACGGTGAATGGACACGGTGAATCATTCACCGTGTCCAATACAAATGTAAGGGTCTAGCCAAAATGGCTAAGTTCTGGTAGTTGTATTGGACACGGTGAATGGTTCACCGTGTCCAATACTAATACTAATGTATTGGACACGGTGAATGATTATTGAACACGGTGAATCATTCACCGTGTTCAACTTAAACACTGCCCACGTGCCACCTCGGCGACGTGGCGTAAGGCAGATTTTTGTAGTTTATTTTACAGTAGGACTATTTTGCAAAATATAAAAAATCAGAGGGCTATTTTCCAAAAAAGCCCATTTTTTGAAACAAACACACAAAAAAAAAAGAAAAAAAAAGAAGAAGAGAGTTTGTGGATATGGGGGGAAGGGGGTTAGGCTTTTTTTCTTTTGCTTTGGTGTCCTCTTCGGAGCACACATAAAAAAAAATTGCTTTTTTTTTTTTTTTAACACCAAATTGATAAAAACTTTGACACTGTAGAAAATGTAAGAATAATTTCAAAAGAAATTAACAAAAGGTAGAGATGTACAAAATTTGCAAGAATTACGATTATTTTGAATTAGTCATCTATTCTTTTAAAATTTTAATTTTATCATCCAACCTTTCAAAATAAAGAAAAAATAAAAAAATAATTGTAAAAATCATCATGTGCCGTGATCGCTACAGAAAATATCAGAAAGTAGAGAAACAGAAGAAAAAGATAAAATTACAAAGTTGAACCATTTTGAGATAAAAATTGCACTATTTAAAATTATTTGAGACTAACTCATATCACATGAAAGAGAAGTTGCACTCTTTAAGACTAAGTTACACTGTTTGCATTAAAACTAAATCCCAAATAATTGCAGCGTTTGAGCCTAAATCTCAAACAATGGAACTTAGGCCAGTTGCATAAAATTGTACAACTTTAAGTCTTAAACCGTGTAATTTATGTTTTATATTACGCAATATAGTCACAAATAATTTTAAATGGTGTAACTTTCATCTCAAACATTACAATTTCGTCTTCTTCTTCTTTTTCTCTAATTTTTTTAATCTTTTTTTGTAGCTGTCACGACATATAATGATCTTTCCGGAAGAAAAAAAAAAAAAAAATTCTCTTTATTTTTTTATTTTTCTTACATCGTCTGTATTTTTTTTTCCGATATGGCATTCTCTCCCTCGCCCTCTACTGCAGCTGCCGCTCTAGCCTCAACATGCTCTCTCTTCCCGTCATCCTCAAATCCTGTAGCACCCTCGTCACTCCCGCCGTCTACCGCCATGCGGTCCGCCGCAGCCTCACTCCACAATCTGTGTCGTATCCGAGCCAGCATTGATGGTGATGTGGGCCATACAAGAGAGCAGAGCGTGACGTCAAAAAAATCTGATAAAATCCCCCGGTATCGGAGCGACGATCTTGTTTACGAACCACCTTGATTACTTAATTCCAAACAATTGAAAGCTAAAGAGGGTCATAATCAAAATGGTTAAACTTGAGGCGTCTCCATACATTTTTATCCATTTTCTAATGTTTACATTTAATTTCAAAAATCTTGCACTACAACGGATTTTCTATTTTCTATTGAATGGAACATCAAAACTTAATATAGATGATAACAAGTTAGTAGAAAGAATAATTGATATTACGAACTTGATCATAGTAATATCAACAACTTAAGCAAGCATAATTCAACTTTGTCTCTTTTCAAAATTCAATGCAATTCACAAACAAACTAGAAATATATTTACTCTATACCATTTACATCACTCCATAGAGTACGAAGAGCAGTACACTCACAAATACGATGAAGTACGTAAAGGCGATAATTAACTTTACTTACACATTAATCATGTTTATTCCGAATACCGTTTCGCTTAATTAGCACAATATCATATAACTTAATAGAGTGGAAACCCTAATCTTATTTCTGATACAGATGACAGTGGAATATAATCTTAAACACAAATATCCCTCCAACCCTGTGAGATAAAAGCGAAAACTATGACAATCTAATGAGATATGTTCTTTTTGTGCTTCACATCAATGAGTAAGTGAATCAGATTTCCATTGCTTGGCCTTCTCAAACCCATTCCTCCCCAGATAGTAATCCTCCATGGCCTGCCGGATCTCCGCACGCGTGTTCATAACGAACGGTCCGTGCTGCACGACTGGCTCGTCCAGCGGCTGCCCTCCGACGAGAACGAACCGCAGCGGCCCCCCCGATTTGTTCCAGACATTCAGGCCGTCTCCGGGCCCGAGCACGAGGCAATGGTGGCTTGTCACCAGCGGAGAGTCCTCGCTCCCGAATATGCCCTCGCCTTCGATGATGTATACGAAGGAGTTCCAGTTCTCCGGAATGGGCTGCTGTAGCTGGGCGCCGGGATTCACCGTGAAATCCATATACATTGTCGGAGTTCGAGTGTAGACCGGGGATCGGACGCCGAATGCTTCCCCTGCAATGATCCGGACTTCGACCCCGTCCTTCTCGGCTCGGCTTATGTCCTTGCCCTGCAATTCTTGATATTTGGGCTCGATCCTGCGATGCCAAGAGTCATTGAGCTTTGCAAAATTGATCAAATTCGGTTAAAATTGAAGCTAAAATACGGAACTCTCGAAGATTCATACACTTGCACTTTACCCCTCAAATTAGACCTCCTGTCTCTCTCAAATTATACATTCAGAAAAATGTAATGATAATTCAAAGTGCGACGAGAACTATTAAAACAGTTATGGTGGATATTTTAAAGCATATTCAATCTCATTTGACATGAGGGGGGGGGGGTTATGTGCTAACAATCTAAAATACGCGAGTTAAATGCAGGCTATGTTTTTACAGGCGACAGAGCGCAAATACGCAACTCCTCAAGAGAGACACAAGAAATTATAATAACTAAGCATCGAAATTGCTGACTTACATCTTATCCTTTGAGGAGAGATTGATCCATAGCTGCAATCCCTTCTGGACCCCTTCGCCTGCAGGCATTTCCGAGTGGACAATACCCCGGCCGGCCGTCATCCACTGAACAATGAAAATGACGATTGACGAAATTTTTAGCCAGTTGGTAGCAACCAACATGATCAAACAACAAAGTTCAATTGCAATCGACGAAGATTGATGAATATTTTTTATGTGATTAATTAGTCGACTTAATTGAGAATTTTATCAACTAGAACAACTAACAGTTAATAGCTAATAGAGCCATTAAATTTAACAAAATTTACAATTTGATTACGCGTAAAACTCAAATAAAAAGAATTGTTACAAGTTCAAGCAAGTGTTAATTGAAGAAAAAAAACAAAAATTGAGGGCCTATTTCAAATGGCTTATAGAGGATCTCTCAGTAAATATTTTTACCAATCCTTTTGTAATATTTTTTTTTTAAAAAAAAGCCAAATAAAGCCAAACCTGCACATCTCCGGGCCCGATTGTGCCCTTATGCCCGGCGAAATCTTGATGAGTGAATGAACCCTGAAACCCCACAGAAGCAATTCAGTGAACACTTCATGAGCATCTACCACAAACCAATCTAAATTATAAAAGAGATGTATAACTTGAGTTACCTCTAGCATGTATGTAACAGTCTCAAATCCTGAAAAAAAGAAAAAAAGAAAAAAAAGAAACTCAATTAAACACAACAACTCCTGAGTGAGAGCAAATACCCTATAATATAGGATCATCAATAATAAACTGTGATTTTTCAAAACCAACCTCTATGAGGGTGATCAGGAAACCCAGCGGGAGGAGAAACTGGAACAAAACAAATTGTAATCAAAGTGAAAAAAAAAACCAACTTAAAAGAAAAGAAACAGTGGAGGAAAATCAAGCAAAATCTGGAAGAATTTAATGATAAAAATTCTAAATTTTTTAACCAAATCGGAAAAAAGAAGAAGAAGAAGGGTTTTCACATCTTTCCGAGAAACCAAAATACCTTCAAACTCATCCAGGAGAAGAAAAGGATCCAAATTTCTCAGCTCAGACCTGCAAATCACACATAAACCCCATTAAATTAACACCCAAAATAGAAAAACCAAAGAACGGATTCATAAAAGAGACTTTTTTTTTTTTTTTTTTTTTTTTTCACAAGAAGTAATCGATTCATCTGAGAGTTCGATCGCAAATGATTCAATGAATTACAAACTTTTACGCGAATTACCTTCCAATGCTTCTCCTCACGGTGGCGCCTTGTCCCTCTTCCTGGGACTCGGCGAGGAGCTTCCTCACGACGACCCGGGGCTTCTCTACGGCGGCCATGGCGACGCTACTAAATCTGCTGCTGCTGCTGCTTCTGGAAAAGCACTTTTGCGTGAAGCAGAGAGGGGGAGCGCAACGCAGTTGTTGTTGTTGTTGTACGACGAAGAAGGGATTGAAGAGGAGGAGGCGACGATATATAGTGGTGATAGGGGAAGAGGAGGAAGAGGAGGAGGAGGAGATGCGCATGAGAGAATTTTTTTTTTTTTGATTTGGTTCTGAGGATTCGCCCATTTTTTCGATTTATATTTGCAGCAGACGAAAATGAGAAAATTTGCAGTTAGCCCCCTCTCAAAAAAAAAAAAAAAAAAACAATTTTACAAATAGCTTTATAAAATTTATAGTAATTACAAACCTGCCTGCCACGCAAGTACCACCTCAGCAGTTTGTGGAGGAGTAAGTTGAACACGATGAATGACTCACTACTGTGTTTTAACACGAAAAATCATTTATCGTGTTTGGATGACTGAGTAGTACCCAAGCCCTGCAGTGCAGAAGAACTCAAATAACTCTGCAGTGCAATTTAACTTAAACACGGTTAATTATTCGTCGTGTCTAAATACGGTGAATGGTGTGAAACAACCGTTGTATTTTAAGGTTTTGGAGAGTATAACGGTTGTTTCACATGATATCAGAGCAAAAGGTCCTGAGTTCGAGTCACACCAGGCTCCTACCATATTAATTTTCTTCTATTTAATTGATCACGTCGTGGGCCGATTAAAAGTCTGCCGCGTGAGAAAGTGTTAAATATAAAAATGTTTAAACACCGTTCTTCAACGGTTGTTTCACAAATGGTTCGTCGTATTCAGCTTATGCCACCACTCTAGTCAGCCGTTGATGTGGCGTTTGCGTGACAAGAATATTACCGGTTTTATAACTATAAATTTGGCCGGGATAATCTGCTAAAATGAATTTTGTGAAGGTGCTAATAAATGTCCAAAAACAAAAAAAACAGTTGGGAAAAGGGTTGGGGCCTGGTGGAGGGAGTTGACCCTTGACCCTGCGATGTTGGCTGCTTCCAGAATGGGAACGGTACGAATGGGCGGACGCATTTTGTTCCTTCATCGTGTGCTGACGTCGCTGTGACCTCATTATGATGTCAACAAACTGTTCGTTTGTTTTTTAGGGATATGAATATTCGAAATTTTATTTGAATTCGAATCCGAATGAAACGGATTTATCCGATGAATATGAATATGAATTCGGATATGAATATTAAAAATAAAAACCCGACGGATATGGATTTTGATTGTACCCGATCAAAATCCGAACCCGACCCGAACCCGAATTTATTATGTATATATATATATATATATATATATATATATATATATATATATATATATATATATATATATATATATATATATATATATATATATATATATATATATATTTGATGTTATATTTGAATTTGTGTTTTAAAAATTTAGATTTAATATAATATATTTTGAAATATTGAAAAAAAAATAATTGTTTCGGATTCAAATTTTCGGATTCGGATTCGGATTTCGGATTTTTGGTCAGGTTCGGATTTGGATATGGATTTTTAAAATTCGTCGGGTTCGGGTTCGGGTTCGGATTTTAGGTTTGGAGTCGTATTCGGATTTTTAAAAATCCGCCCCAAACCCGACCCGTTGACATCTCTAATGCTTTTACTAGGGCGGCCAATCCAGCTCACTATTCTCGACCTAGCTCGTATTCTACTCCAATCATATTACTCCTTTAATACAAAGCATTTATTTTAGCACTATCATTCATATGCATATATCACAGTGATATCATCATAATGTTAATAAAATATTATTTTTTAGAGAATACTTTTATTAGCACAGGCAATTCGCAAATCAATTCGTATTCGGTCCCGACCAGATCGTTTATTTAATAAACAAGCCGAATATGAATTGAATTTTTCAACTCAAAATTTTAAAAAGTAAAACACAGATCAGATTTAGCTCACTTCGTGTTCAGCCTTATAAGCTACTATGCTTTTTTTTTTTTAATTTTACACTAATTTTGGGTAATTATTTGACCAGATTAAATTTTATGCTATGTTTTATTTTTTTTTTTATTTTTTGTCTTTTGAATAAACTAGCAAAGTGTGAACACTACGATTGGATGGTCATTGCTGATCTTGTGCTTACGTTGCAGTGACCTCATCATAATGTCACTAAAATGCCCTTTTTGGGGGCATGTTTAGTTAAAACGAAAATCGGAATCGGAATCGGAATCAGAATCAAAAACAGAATGGATCGAAACGAACAATGAAATGATAAATTTCTTTACTTGTTTGATTCACAATAGAACTTGGAATCGAAATTATTTGGTTAAAGAAAATTTTAATTTACTATCTAAGTTCATAATCAAAATTCAAATTCAAATTCATAATTAAACTTTAAATTTTAAATTTACAAGTTCAAAGTCAAAATGTAAAACTACATCTAAATTCAAATATTACACTTCTATTGAAATCTAAAAGTTAATAAAATTTGAATTTTATGTTAAATTTAAACTTAAAATTTAATCTAAATTTAAATTTATATATTTGCACTTAAATAATTTTATTGATAAAAAAAAAAGTTATTTTCTTGCTCCCTCTCGTATTTTGGAGGGATTTTATTCTTCTGAATAGGAATCGAAATGTCAATCCCTCGAACCAAATACCAATAATAGAAATAGCCCATTCCGATTTCCATTCCAAACATGCCCTTATTAGAGTATGCTAGTACTAGAGCACGCAACCTAAGGCCGTGTTTGGTTCAAAATGAGAAATATATAATCGGAATAGACAAAAATCAAAAAGAGAGAAAAACCTCTCAATATGTTTGGTTCGGTATAACAATCGAAACAAGTATGGTTGATTCATGCTTTCAATATTTAAAAAAATTTTAATTATCAAAAAACAATTAAAATTAAAAAATAATTTAAAATTAAATATGTAATTTAAATTCAAACTAAGAATTAAATATTAAAAGTTTACATCAAAATATCAAAATATTAAAATGATAAGCCAAAATTTTAAATATAATATTTCAAAATTTAAAATTTAAAATTGGACAATTCAAAATATAAAACTAATTTTTAATTTGATTCAAATTCAAACTTCACATTTAAATTTAAATTTAAATTTGTAGATCAAATTCAAAATGCTCTGATTACATTTATATTTTAATTTAATTTCTAAATCAAAATCTAGCATTGAAAATTTGATTTCTAAATTTATATTTATATTTTAATTTAAAATGAAAGTCAAAAAATTACATTTAATTTTAAATAAAGAATATAGAATATAACTGATTTCATAAAATGCATTCTCGGGATTTAACTTCCACTCCGACTTACTAGACCGAATTAAAAAAGGGTGATCGAAGGATTCTCATTCATTCAAAAATCAGAATAGAACTCCCACGTACCAAACACCAATAAATAAATTCTTCTATTTCGATTTCGATTTCAAGGTAAAAAAAAGAGCGAACCAAACACACCTAACTCGCTTTTTATGAGTTAGCTTGTGTTTGGCCGAACACAAGCCGAATCAACTCAAATATATATATATATATATATATATATATATATATATATATATATATATATATATATATATATAGAGAGAGAGAGAGAGAGAGAGAGAGAGAGAGAATTAGATTATTATACTATTAATAGCACCAAATCATTTGTATAATCAAATTTTTGGCTCTTAAATGAAGATATGTGCGATTAGAATATTAACAGTCCCCTAGCCCCCGTTTGGTTAAGGGTTAAGGGGTGGAATAATCCCTTAACCCTTATTTTATTCCCAAACACCCTAAAAAATGGGTAGGGTTCGTTAACACGACATCAAACGAGTTATTCCGACTTAGCTAATCCCACCTAACCCCACCAAACATCAACCAAACACTATTTTCTATTCATAATAACCCACTATTCTTCTTATCCCATCTACTCCAACCAAACTCTATTTTCCACTATCCTGGAATAAATCTCCAACCAAACACAAATACTCTAACCCTACCTTAACTCCAAACTTAACCCTATTCCTAGAATAACTAGTTTTTCCTTAACCCCGAACCAAACGGGGGCCTAGGGATTATAGGTGGTTAGTAGAATAGTATGATTTAAGGAGTGAAAATAGTTAAAGAGTGATAAGGCATCGGGTCCCGATGGTTTTTCGCTAAGCTTCTACCAAACATTTTGGGACACCCTAAAAGGAGATATTTTGAATCTTTTCCACGAGATGTTCAAGGGAAGACTGAACACTTGCCCTATTGATTACGCTTTTATCTGTCTAATCCCGAAGAAGGATGGGGCTAAGAGGGCGAATGGCTTTCGTTCCATAAGCCTTTTGAACGGGATACAGAACATCCTTTCGAAAGTGTTAGCTAATCGGCTAGAGGGTGTTATAAATGAATTGATTCCTCCCAATCGGCATTTCTGAAAGGGAGGAACATCACCGATGCCTTTGTAGCGGTTCAAGAGTTGATTGGCTAGGGTTGTAGGCAGGCTGTTGAGGGAGTTGGGGTAAAGGTGGATTTCGAAAAGGCGTATGACAGAATCTACTGGCCCTTTCTATTTTGCATCTTAGCCCGGTGGGGCTTTGACGACAAATGGTGTGATTGGATGAGACTTTGTATTTGCAACGCTAAGGTTGCGGTGTTAATCAATGGTGAACCGACTAAGTGGATTAAGGCGAGAAGGGGGATAAGGCAGGGGGATCCGCTATCCCCATTCCTTTTTTTATTGATAGCAGAGTGCCTGACCCGTATGACGAACGAGGCAATTTCAAACAACCTCATTAACGAGCTTGGACCATCTGATGAGTCCAGAATTTATATTATTCAATTTGCGAATGATACTTTTTTCTTCGCGGAGGACAAGAAAAAATATATGAAAAATCTAAAATTTATATGGCAGCTTTTTGAATGGGTATCGGGGATGAAGATCAACAGAGAAAAGTCAGAGCTCTTTTATATTGGTCAGGAGGAGGGGAAAGCGACGAGATTAGCAAACCTTATTGGTTGTAGAGTTGGCTCCCTTCCTACCCGATATTTAGGCCCGCCTCTCTCCATTAGACCACCCTCTAAGGAGGAGTGGAGAGGGTTAATCCGTAAATTACAAAGTAAAATCGACAGATGGCAAGCAAAACTCTTGTCGAGAGGGGGTAGGCTCATCTTAGTGAACGTTGTTCTGACGAACCTACCAATTTACTTCCTCTCGGTTTTCAAAGGTCCAAAATAGGTTACCAAACGTATTGAGGCACTACGGAGATACTTTTTTTGGAATGGAGGAATCAACTCTCCGAGTAAAGAGTGCTTAATTTTTTGAAAGAGCGTTTGTAGGAGTAAGAAAGAATGAGGACTTGGAATACAGGACATTGCCACGATGAACCAAGCCCTTCTAATCAAATGGTGGTGGAAATTCCACACTGCGCCCCAGTTGCATTGGAACAAGATTATCCATGCATTGTTTTATCTCAGAAAAAGACCACTAAAGGAGGGAAAATTTTTCAAACCCCCTTCGTTTTGGTGGAAGGGAATCCTTTGTCAAAAAGAAATTTATAAACTAGGAGCATTCTGTAAGTTGGGCAATGGTAGAAATATCAATTTTTGGACTAACGTTGGTGTGGGGACACTTCTTTGCAATCGTCATTCCCGGAGGTGTTCCAATTATCGAATCCCAAAAAGTTGAAAATTAGTGAGTGCTAGCGAAATAATGAATGGAATTGGCGCAAGATACTGGGTTGTGACAGCAATATTGATCACCGATTAAATTCTACGATATCCGAACTTAAGGCTGGGGTGTCCATTTTCAGAACTGAAGAAGGCCCTGACAGTGTGCTCTGGCAATGGACTACTGACGAACATTTTACGGTCAAATCAACCTATTCTGTGTTGTGCGATAGGAGTACTAGAGATGCTTGCACAAGTAAGATTTGGAAGTTTCGTATCCCTCTAAAAGTGAAAGTATTTTGCTGGCTCATCCTCAGGAAAAGAACATTTACTGCATAGAATCTACTTAAGAGAGGATGGGTTGGTAACACATGCTGCGTTTTATGCGGAATGGAAGAGAAAACAGTTGATCACTTATTTACTTGGTGCGTGTTCTCCAAATTTCCAATGGTGAAGACATTAGACAACGTCCAGCCAAGAGATTTGGGTGAGGATGTGTTTCTTGTTTGGGACAGATGGAAAAATAGAATGGGTTCATCATCGTCAATTCCTGGACTAATCAGTTTAATAGCCTGTTGGTGGATTATTTGGGAGGTCTGGAACAACCCAATCTTCAGATCAATCAAACCAGACCCTTTTGTAAGAATCTATAAGATTAAACAACTGACGAACTTGTGGGAGCAACTCCTACCAACAGTTAGATTTAATTTTACTGGATAACCTTATATATATCTAAAACTCTGTTTTTTCTTTTTTCTTTTTTCCTTTTTTTTTTATTTTTTTATTTTTCGCGTCCTTTCCGAGGCCCGCGATGCCTTACCCATGTAGCTTAGTTCACTCCTTCAATAAGTGAAGGAGGTAGCATACTACCTTTTTCTCAAAAAAAAAAGCTAAATTACGAAAAACCTCCTGTCAAAATCCGCTTTTTCACTTCCCCTCCTGTCATTTAAAAACCTACACTTTGCCCCCTTGTAAAATAGAAAATATGCATATCACCCCTTACCGTTAGGGGTCCGTTAGGGTTCCGTTATTAAATTTTTTTTTTATGCCAAAAATACCCATCCGCCTATTTTCCCTATTGCTTCAACGGCTTCCGGGACGGCACCCTCGCCCTCCTCCACGACCTCAACCTCTTCTCCGACCGCCCCCTCGACACCATCTTCCTCAACTCCAACGGCCTCCGCCGCCGCCGCCCCATCCCCACCAACCTCGGCGACTCTCTGGCCTCCATCGTCGTCCTCGCCCACAACAAAATGGGCGGTTGCATCCCACCCTCTATCGACCGCATGGCTGACACCCTCAACGAGATCGTGTCCCGCCTGAGGTCAAGGTCGGCCTCCTCGACCGCGGATGAGGAGGATAAAGGAGAAGACGAAAATGGTGAAGGACAAAATAGTCATTTTGTCACACCGTACCCCCCGGTGCACATTTTCTATTTTACAAGGAGGCAAAGTGTAGATTTTTAAATGACAGGAAGAGAAAGTAAAAAAGCGAGTTTTAACATGAGGTTTTCCGTAATTTAGCCAAAAAAAATAGTTAAAAAATTAAATCTTAAGGTAAAAAGCTTTATAGCACAAAATGCTTGATGCTATAGATAATATTATAGCACAAAGTCACCGTCTTGTTGATTGCCAAACATCAAATAAATTGAAAACTTAGACAACAAAATCAAAATTTTGAAAGATTGAGGAGCTAGTCAAAATAACCTATAACGAAGGTAAGTTTTGTGCATTTTCACCTAAATTCTCTACAAATAGCTCATTCAAATCTAGGCAAGTAGGTGTATCCCCAGGTTACTTTCAAACTCAAGACTGTCCATCTCATGCCAGAATAATCACATTCACTTTTCAGAATGATTTTCCAAATGCTTCAGTTCTACCTTCAAACAAAATAACTCGAAATTAAGCGAGCATTGACAACGATGAAACGAATTGACTAACAAATAGTGTTTAATTAAGTGCACTGCATTGTAAACAACTTTAGTCAAATCTACTAGGACTAAGGTTGTAGTTTGGGGCTAAAATAGTTTAGCTTTTTTACCTCTCTCTCTCTCTCCCTGCAACCTGAGCCTGCTTGGAACCCACTTCTGTTTCTGCTTACTGAAGAAGCACCAACCTCATACTGTGTTTACCTAAAAGAAAAGTCCAGAAATCCTACTGCAACACAAAGCGGAAATGAAATTCTAATCAACAAAAATAGGAAGCTCAAACTTTACACTGCCAATTTTACCACATTAAGATGTCGAGGGCATAATAATATAATGCTTCTCTTAATGGCACTAATCAAACAGCACTACTAGGCTGTAAGGGAGAGTACTCTCTTTTACGTACAATAACAGGCACGACGGAACAAATAACAGACACACTTCAGCGAGCAATGACACAAAAAAGCAAGAGACAACGAAATACAGCATATCCAAATATTAGCTACCGCATTTGGCGCCAATATTATAGAACACAGTAACTGGCATCACATAGGGCATGCAATTATATTATCAAACAGTAATAACCAGACATACAATGATTAAAACCTCCTTCGACATAAGTTGACCCATCAAAAATCTTTAAGTCGCTCAAAATCAACACCAGTTACCAACCAAAAACAGAAAATGCACGATGTTTGTGCCTCGTCAATAAATAAGTAGCATTTTTGCTGTATCATTTCCCGGATGATATCCTCCACTGGAAACTCTCATTTGCTATACCGGATTAATTAGCACTATTGCCCTGTCCAACCATCACAAAACAGTCAGTTTAATGCAAGTTAACAAACATTGAAATCACCGCGGTGTTGCTCAGAGTACATGAAAGGCTAAATAGACACCTTTGCTTTAGTCTTCTTGGATTTCACTTCCGGGCTTATCTTGAAAGGAAGAAACTCTATCCCCCCCATGTATGGTTGTAACACTTTTGGGATCTCGACACCATCGTTTCTCTGACAATTTTCGAGAATGCAACAAACGGTCCTCTCTGTTGCCGTCAATGTCGAATTGAGCATATGCACATACTGCTTTGCTTGCTCATCATTCTGCACAAAATGACAGAGAGACAAGTACAGCCATTTATATACTGGGTGTTGGATAAAAAAATACCCATAGGCATAGCAAATAAAGGAAAAGTGAAAATCTAAGGTCGGCTTCTCACTTTCTTCTGGCCGTATCCAATTCCTAATCTCCGTGATTGGTAATCTGTGCAATTTGAACACGAGACGAGCTCTCTATATGTCTTTGATGCAGGAAACCATCCTTCTAAGTCATACTTTTTAGCTGCCGCATCATTCAAAGCACCCGATACAATGGCTACTACTTGATAGGGAATGTTCAACTGCAACAAAAACCCCCCAAAAATAAAATTATAAATAAAAGGGGAAAGGGAGGAACTGACGAAGTGTGTATTTGCAGGCAAGGTATTCAAAGACATAGTCAATGAAGAGGAAGAAACTAGGAAAAATCAACAACACTTTCAGAAGATTTACCTCCTTATAGAAATCCTCAGAATTCTTTAGCATTTCCTCATGCATCTCCCAAGAGTCATTATCATTCGGACTCGTTATGCAGAACTGCTCTACCTTCTCAAATTGATGGACTCTGAAAATGCCTAATGTGTCTCTACCATGTGAGCCAACCTCCTTGCGGAAGCAGGTAGAATACCCGGCATATCTAATGTAACAAAAAATAGATCGCTTATTTCTAATTCTGAAACAGTTGTAAATATTTCCACCAAGAAACACAACAAATGTTAGAGAAACAAAAAGGCCAACCTAATGGGCAAGTCTTGGGGGTAGAGTCGATCATTTAGATGATAAGCACATAACGGCTGCTCGGCTGTAGCAATTAGATATTTGTCATCCCCCTCTCCTGTAACCTGTTGCAGATCAACTGACATCATAAACAAATTTCTAATTGCATTAAGTTCTGCAGTATGTATGAGAAAAAGCGGCCATTATGAGCATCAAGAATCATCAAACAAATCAAACACCTCCTCAAATAGACCTCTGAGCTTTTAGGATGCAAATGAGAGGAAGTACAGTGTATGTCATATGAAAGATGAAAAATGGATTTCAAAAGTGACAGAAGAAAAAAGAAAAAGAAAAAACAAGGTTCTTAAGCAAATTTTGAGTTCGACCCGAGTAAGAACAGGCTCCATTAGGAACGTATGCTCGACTAATTTGTCAATTCGCATTGGCTCCTATTCTTGGCACTGCTGAAATGTGATCATTTTGTTCCAAAATCTTGTCATCAGACTATTCCGCAAACATGACTTTGTAATTCATCTCTTGTGTACATTGTAAGTCATACAACAACAAATTTGCACGACAGATGCATTGCAAGTATTCTAGCAGATAGTTAAGTATTATCAGTTAAAATTTGCACAACAGATGCATTACAAGTATTCTAGCGGATACGACAGATGCACCACATATTTATTGACTACACATGCATTGCACAACTAAATTACATATGAGAGGACAAACTATTCACGGTGGGAGAAAAGAATTTCTTATCGGAAAACCATTATCAGTTAGTTATTTACAAAGAGAATGCCTTGCACATCACAGACTTGTCACACAGATGGCCAAGATTTTTCTATTGCTTTTCTTCGAATGGGTTTAGATGCTAGATGGTATACACGGGTTGCGCTATATATAGCACTCTCGATGGGCTAGATCAGCCCAAGCAGGGCCTAGGCTTTGATTTTTGTTCTTTTTATAGGCCCAAGCAGATGAAGGCCTGTGGAACAGCCCTTTGCACCTTTGGTGTGCCTCGGGCTTTTTAAAACATGGCTTCATCCTAAAGGGCTGGGTCTGGGACTTGATTAGCACCCCTACCTAGTGCCACCCCAAGTAAGCTAGGATTTGTATACATGGTGGTACCAATTCAGTGTAGCCAAATCAGCAAGAGAAAAAGAGTTAAAAGGCATCTCAACAGTGTATACGAGTGTCATCTGCAAGATCATCTGGTTAACTGTGATTCTGCTAAAATTATTTTAATATTATAAGACTAATGGATGTTGAGTATAATGAAACCTTCACTTAATCATTTTACGAAGACTGTTCTGGGATTACGATTTGAATGCAAAGTTATCTCTGCGGCTCTGCCAATTCACCATCTTTTTTTCTATGAAGACGATCTCTGGTAACATTCAATCTGGGGCAAGCCATCCGTATAGCAATGCATCAAGCAATGGCACCATTAGCATGTATTGTAAGGCTTCATCTAGTAATGCATACAAATTTGTATACCTGGCTAACATATAAGATACATTTATACCTTCTCTTCATTCATTGAAGGGAACGATGTAAACTTTACAGCAAACAGCAGATTGAGAACTAAAGGAAATATAACTACAAAAGACAATAGATAGCTAATACTTGCCTTGTATAATTCTTCATCAAATTGAGCTAGCTGAGCGCATTTTGCCATTATATCTTTTCTCATAAAAAATGGAGTTTGCATTGGCAAGTAGTTCCGTTTCCTCAAAAATGCTAATCCGAAGTTAACCAGTGCCAGGTTCAAGAGGACACCCTCGCCCTTCAAATAAAATCCTCTGCCACCAGCCACATCAGCACCTACAAGTACCACATATAAATGTAAATAACATGCCAATTTGTACAACCGACCAAAATCGTGAAAGGGTATCTTAGCTTCATAACATGTTTTGTCAAAACGTGAAATGTGCAATTTGAGTAGTTTTAATACATTTCTACTTCTCAAAAGAAACATATGAAACATGGCAATTCGAAGGGTGCCCTGCCGGAATCAACAAGAGCAGCAAATATCATGGCCAATGAGGTATTTGCATAGTACACCCCTACACCCTTGGCACAGCTCCAAGCCCTCTTCCTTTCAATCTTTTCAAGTAAAACAGAATGAATTTTCTTTTGCAAACTCCTTAATTTTCCTATTCATGCACAAGGAAAATCAGAATTTGAAAAATGGAGGGCTGATTATGAGAAAATTTTACTTTGCCAATGTTTAACCGTAGAAAGTTGATGACATTAATGACAAAAGATGGATAGATCTTTTATGTAAAGCATGATTCGCATATTTGCATGACAGATTTCAATGCAATTGACAGTTGATTTTGAGAAAACTTGGTTCCCAAAATCACAAAAACACTCAATTATTTTCAACAAATTTCATTGGATTGAGGAGAACTTCCACCTACAGAGGACAAAAGGTTAAGAAATTCACAATTATGAAATATTAGAGTACAAATGGCATACCCTTATCCAAGTCAGCAATATCAAGAAGCTTGACGAGATCCACATGATTCTTTAGCTTCTCCTCAGTCCTTCTCTCACCCCACGTCCGAATCACCGCATTGTTCGCCTGCAAAATTTTGCCAAGCATTATCAAACCACTCTTTCATCTAATGTGTCATTATCACAACAATAAGGCACACAGTTACAAATCAGCATTCAGAAAGAATCCAGCAAGCCAAAAAAGCTTGCATTTCACGAATTTGGAAAAAAAAAAAAAAAAAAAATCAATTGCAGCTCCATCAATGAATGACAAAAGATCTATAAAAGGAATTATGCTGTCCCCCCCTCAACTCTTGATAACAAAGGTTATTATGATCATAAATGGTCTCTATAGCAAGTTGAGCATTGGGAATGAACTCGGCAAGGCCGAAAAGTTTCCATTCAGCAAATTTGGAAAAAAAAAAAAAAAAGAAGAAAATTTTAACCGCACTTCCATCAAATGAATGAATCATAACGATCTAAAAATAAGAAATAAGAGTTGTGTTATCCCCAAGGTTTTAAGTGCCCATCGGCATGGGCCGTATCCACCGTGCCGTACCGTACCAACAAGATACCGACACGATACAGACCCCGTGCCGATGGCACTGCTCAAAACCCTCTATTCTTTAAATTAGTAAGTAATTTCCTCAATAAAGTTTAAAAGATGTGATAAAAAGACATAAAAAATAGTTAGAATATTTTGTTGCTAAAGAAAATAAATATTTCATGCTATTATGTGTCGGCACACAAGAATTTTTTTGACCGGCACGCATTGGCACAGGTCGGTACGCACCATGTGGTACCGTGCCGGCAAGTTTCACGACTCCGTGCCACGGCACTTAAATCCTTGGTTATCCCTACTCAATTCCTGATAACAAAGCTCACCAAGATCACAAACAGTTCATATAGCAAGTTCAGATTTTTTAAATGGATTCGGCAAGACCAAAAAGTTTACATTCAGCCAAGGATTTAAGTATCGTGGAATGGAGTTACGCTGAAAACTTGCTGCCTCGGTACGACACATGCATGTTGTGCTGTTCTGATGTGTGTCTGACTGTCTGTCACAAAAAAGACCTATGTGCTGACACACAATGTGTGTCGGCATGAAATATTTATTTTCTTTAGCACCAGCATATTCTAATTGCCTACAATATAGGATCTTTTGCACTTTATTAATGTACCTCCTAGCTAATTTTTTTTAAAAAAAGAGTTTTTGAGCTTTGCCATCGACAAGGGAACCGTATCATGTCATAATCTTGTCGACACAGTATGGCACAATGGACATGGCCCCTGCCAATGGGCACTCAAATCCTCGCATTAAGCAAATCAACAAAATAGAAAACTTCTAACTACAGTCCAAAAATGGACCTTCAACTTGTTTGGAAGTCGGAATAAGATATCCAACTATAATTTATTCAACATAAAGATTTTCTTGCGCGATTCATTGAAAGCTAGGAGCTTGATTTTGGCTCTTTGAAAAGGTATTGGCATCCATTACTTGGCAAGGGCGATTTATCTTATTCCAAGAAAACAACTCGAAAGTCGAATACGGTATATATCCATTCTAAAAAAATCAAGAATTATGCTACACACCCCGCTTCAGTTCTCGATAAACAGTTGTTGAAATTCCTAGTAGATGAACTCAAATTGAAGCATCAAAATGATAATAATAATAATAATGGTTATGATGATGATAACAACAAGAAGTGGACCTCGTCGTTGCTGACGGGGACGGAGTCGTGGACGAGGTTGCCGACGGTCTCGAGGCGGGCGTCGAGGGCGGCCTTGGCGTCCTGCACCTCGGCCTCCTTGGCGGCCGCCAGCCGCTTGTTCTCGTCCGTGCTGGCGATCACCTCCGTCGCGTCCAGCTTCAGCATCTTCAGCCGCGCCACCTCCTTGTTGATGCGGTTGAAATCCTTCCGCAAACCCTCCAATTCATACTGCCCTAAAAACCAAACCAAACCCAAAATAATAATGATAATAATGATAATAATAATAAAGAAGGAGGAGGAGGAGGAGAGTAGATGAAGTTAAGATTGATTAGGGCACTTTGTCGCCATTCTTTGTCGAGGCGGATGATCTCGTCGACGATGTCGACGCTGGCGAAGCGGCGGCGCTGGGACTCGCGGACGCGCTCCGGGTCGAAGCCCTTCTCGCTGCGGAAGATGTTGATGTCCAGCATCTTAACCCCCTCCTCTCCTCCTCCCTCTCCCTCTCTCTCTCTCTCTCTCTCTCTCTCTCTTCTTTGGTGTTTGATTGGGTTCTTCTTCTTTGGCTGGGGGCGAGAAGGGGAGAGAGAGAGAGAGAGAGGAAGGGGAAAGGGGTTCAGCAGTGGGGGAAAACCCTAGCGTGCTTCCACTTTCCTACGAGGTGAAAAGTGCATGGAGACCCCCCAAGTGTAGCCGATATTGAAACTGCCCCCTTCAACTTTCTTTTCTTTCTTTTTGGGGGAAAACTTCAAAAAACCCCCTGTAGTTTCACATTTTCTTACTTTAGTACCATGTGGTTTAAAGTGTATCAATTTGCTCCCTCTGGTTTCATTTTTATTTTTTCGATAGCTTTTTCATTAATATTTCGTTAAATTATATACAAAAAATTTCAGATGCCCATCTAGATTTATCGAATATTCTCTTTGGTACCCTTTAATTTTAATTTTGTCAGATTTAAGAAAAAAATAATGAAATTAATAATAAAAAGAGAAAAATGAAATCATATGGAGGCAAATTGATATACTTTAAACCAAGGTTTTAAGTGCCGTCGGCACGACCGTATTTAAATCTTAAATACGTTATGATCTGACACGATACGGACAAAATCTTAGATGCTTTGATTTAAACTCTATTCTTTAAATTACTATGTAATTTTTTCAATAAAGTTCAAAAGATGCGATAAAAAAAACATAATAAATAGTAAGAATATTTTGTTGCCAAAAAAAATAAATATTTTATACTATTTATTATGTGTCGGCACACAAGAATATTTTTGACCGGCACGCATCGGCACAGCTCGACACGCACCGTGCCGTACCGTGCCGGCAAGTTTTCGGTACGATCCTGTGCCACGGCACTTAAATCCTTGCTTTAAACCATAGGATACTAAAATAAGAAATGAGAAAGTGCAAAACTACAGGGGTTTTTTTTTTAAGTTTTCCCTTTTTTTGGGGGGGGTAAAAATGTATTGAAGTTGCTGAAGTATAGGTCAATTTGTGAATTGATTACTCAACCTTTCAAAATTTGGATTCTATTATTTAATATTTTAATTTATTTAATTTAAGTTAGTCAATAATACTTTAAGCTTTAAACTTTAAATTTTGTTATTTATTTTTACATATTTTAATTAATATATTTCATGCTGACTTTCGCAATTATAAATTCATTAAAAAATATAGTTAGCTTAAAGTTTGAAATCAAAGTACCGTTCCGATTCAAATCAAATAAATTAAAATTTTGAATTGTAAAATTAAAATTTTAAAAGGTTAAATAGTAAATTTAAAATAGTCTATGGTTCAAGTAAGTTAAGTACTTTTTTTTTTTAAATTTTGAACTGGGTAATTTTAACCAAGTACCAGTTAACTGTAGTGGCAGATATGATGTGAAATGGGGTTTTAAATGCTTAATTAATAGTTTAGGGAGCACCAAATATTGTGAAAGAAAATATTGATTATCCTTAAAGCAATTGGTTTTATTTGAAAAGAAAAGAAATATTGATAACTATAAACTAAGGTTGGGTTAAATTTCTCTAAAGTCACTCAAAATTGCAGTGAATCGTCAATTTAGATGTCCAATTGTCAAAATGATGCATAAATAAATGATCCTTTTCTATTTTTAAAAATATTTTAGCTCTACACAATGTTATTTTTTATGAAAATACATGGAAATCATATAAAATCATAGATAAAGTTCCAATTTCCATTTAGGGCATGTTTGTTTCAACGTAAGTAGACTTGAAATGGAAGTGGACTTTGGGTTGAAGTGGAGTTAGGATGAAAATTAGTTCACTTCTACTGTTTGTTTTCAATTGTGGAAGTACAATTACGAGTTCATTGTTGTTTGTTTGGTAGGAAGTAGATGACGTAAAAGTATAGTTCTCCACCCCGGTATACTTACCTCCAAAGTAATATTATTATCTATTTTGTAACTTATAGTGATTAATAAATTATAATAAATAAAAATTAATATATATATATATATATATATATATATATATATATATATATATATATATATATATATATATATATATATATATATATATATATATATATATATATATATAAAATAAAATTTTAAAAAATTATATTATTTGTTTGCGTATAAATTATAGGTAATAATGCAACAAATAAAATTTTAAAGTTAAAAAATTATTAAAATTTAACAAATTTATTTTTCATCATTTTCTAAATATACAAATTAAAAAATATATATATTAAAACTTACCTAATTAAATTTGATCATATTTTAGAAGAGATAACCCTAACACATTAATCCATTCTTGTCTTTTCTGCACTTCACCGTAATTGACTTCGCTCCATGAAAGGGCGAAGTCAAGTTCATTATTTTAGGTGAACTGAACTTTCAAGCGTAATAAAGTTACAGTGAACCAAACAGCGAAAGTGATCAGTTTTCACCGAAAATCACTTCCCCCGTCCCACTTCCACCCCACTTTCGGCGAAACAAACAGGCCCTTAGTAAAGCAATGAGGATCAGATGTACAGCAGCATCTCTACATTGAGATTCCACACTTCAATTCTAATGCAACATCACTTAGATCAAAATACAATGATTCTATCTATATAACACTGTTTAGCCATGAATCAGCAACCTCCAATTCTTTGAAAATTATTTGATTGAGAAATGATAATTCCAGTTGCTTATGGTTCCGTTTGATTAAGACTATTACAATACATGATACTGATTGCAGCAAAAAAAGAAAAAGAAAGGGGAAAAAAAGAGAGGTCCCACTGCAAAGCAGAGGCTCTTCACTAGTTCAACACTTTTGTTTAGATCGTCGTCGTGTGCACTGCAATGCGCAAGACGAATCAACACCAATTATAAGATTCATCACTCAGCACAATTACAACATTTATACTCGGCGATGGATCTACCGATGTTATGGGAATCCTTTTGAATTTACAGCTCTAGCTAGGTTGAAGATTGAAGATGCCCATCCTTCGGAAATGCGAAATCATGGAACAGGCCCTGCACATGAAACAAATGAAATTAGCTCATTAGGAATATAAAAATTATCACTTCTTTACATCAATTATGCCAAAACATTACCTTCCAATTTTGCAGCTTTAGTTTAACCTGATGTTCGTTAATCTATATGTAATTGCGGGAATAAATTAATCTTAAAAAAGTCATTGTTTATGTGTTTATGTGTTCTGGGTGGAATACTGCTAAATATTAAAAAAAACTGACTAGAAATACATAATCCCACCAATCATCTCTTTTCTCTGCAGTATACATTTGACACAAAAATGAACATAATAGGCGCATCAAAATGTTTGGCCCACGTATACACAGAGAAACAATAATCATCTAACAGTGCATGGTGATAGTTGTTGCAAAAGTATAACTAATAGGTACGGAATTATTTCCATTTACCCAAGGAGAACCGTTTGTCTGTTCCTACTCTTCGTCCCACTTTCGCTCAACAATCCACGGAAATGCAAAATCATAACCTATCTCTTTTTATGGACATTAAAATGAATAGAATGAATAGGATCTTCCCTATACCAGCTAGTTTAGGTCCAAACTAAACCCTCTTCCTTTATGGCAAAATGCAAACGCAGAACGTGAAATAATATAACATGTCCAGGAAAAGCAGTTTGCCAAAATGTATTGTCCACTGACCTCAGCATCATTAATTGCGTACGCCACACAGTAATGTTCCTGAGGAAAAGAGTGAATTAAACTCCATGATAAAGGTAAACCGAAAGAAGCAAAAACTTATTAGAAGGGAACCCCGCCATAACCATTATAAAATATAAATAAATTGGATGATGAACTTGCCTGCATCATATACCACTCTTCAAACTCATCAAACAACTCGAGTCTCTCAATCCTGTGACAAAAGAGTATATGCAAAGATTTAGTGGCAAAGAAAACAAATTTCGGAGTAATCATTTGATTCGATTAAATCATCGTTTTGAACCTTCGGTCAAAATAAGCAGGTGATTTCTCTCATGAACTAGGTTGAGTTTCAATCCATTAAAAGACAAAAGTTCTGAGAACCAAGTTAACTAACTTGTACTCTTTCTTTAAGTCCCCAAGTTAATACAGTTGTAACTGTGGCTAATATATATATATATATATATATATATATATATATATATATATATGTTTATTTATTTATTTATTTATTTAAGGGAAGCAAAACACACGGTTTATTTGGATAGGCAGGCTGATGTGCTTATAGCCTCATTCACATCACAAACATTCGTTCATGAACGCATCTCGGGGGATGCTTTCTCTGTTATAACTATCAGTGCATTGGCAGGACCTTCATGTTTCTTACTGGTGCTAAACAGCTTGCTTCTTTCTGATTTCAATAGAACACCGCATATTGGGACAAAAATACAGAGACAAGCAGGCCATAAGAAGCTATATCTGCTTTTGAGAAGAAACTTTTTTAAAAGAATGAGTTGAGCTACCAAATGCACTTGAAAATGAGATGCACTTGAAAATGAGAAAACTTACAACTAGCACTATTGCAGAAAAGTAAAGAAATGCATTTTTCTTTTCGAATTATATAAAATACAGTACTTATAATGTATTTAGTCAAGAATCACTACCTGCGCCTTTCTTGAATGTCAAGGAATTCGTTATATATTTTCAGCATATCCCAAGCAACAGCTCTCTGAAGATCAATAATGTCACTACAACCCTATAAAATCATACTATATCATAGGCTTTATGACATAATAGTAATCTTTTGAGACGTGAGGAACGCACCTGCCATCCCTGGTCGAGAAAAAGCTTCTCCTTGGATTTTAAGGTTGGTGTAGCATGTATACTGAGGAGAGGACATCCTCGACTCTGCACTTTGATGTCGACATTAAGTTAAAAGATCATTGGCAGCTGCGGAACTTGTTCCAAGGGTTTAGAAACAACGAGACCAAAGTAACAAGAAAGATCAACCAAAAAATAAAATAAAGTAAAACAAAATAAAATAAAAAAAGATAAGCATAGCAATCGCTCCTGATTGCCAAAGAAAGACTCCCGCACTATCCACCGTTTGCATCTATACTGTGCTAAAGCACCCATTGTTGCTGCATACTTCTTTCTTTCTGTCTATCCATCTTCGATCAATGTCCACTGTGCTTATACTGCATCCTTGTTATTTTGTTGTGCTCCAAAAAGAGTCTCCTAGAATATCTACACCTGTCCTCTTGCAACATTTACACCTTCGAGCAAAACAGCCCAATATAGAACATAGTTCTAAGTTTCAGCCTAAACTCCGAAACCAAAACAGAAATATTTTGGTTTCAATTTCGATGGTCACCGTCTGTAAGTAGGGTCCAGAACCCATTCAGACCAATCTGGTAGAGTGATCTTCAAAGAAGGTAAAGCTTCATAACATAGCGCACATTGATAGAAGAAATCTAACCTTGACATAATTATGAGTTTTAGTAGACTTTGGACAAAATTTAATTAGGCTGGGCATGGCTAGGAATATGATAGAATAGGAAGTAGTCGACCAAAGACAAATGGCTCGACCTCATTAAGGGTTTGATCGAGAAAAACTAGACCATCAACGAGCTACCGCATGTTGCTCGCCTGCAAAGACACACGAAAACTCAACACCCGGTTGGGCTAATGTCCGGTCTGGGCCACCACAGAGCAGCAAATTTCCAATGTAAGGCCGGCTGGGCAACCACAGAAAAATGATGGCATGACTAAGGGAGGTATGTCTTTTGTGCAATGACAGTAGGCAAGTTATAGTTGACAGCAAAGTCGCTAACATTTCCACGCGAAGAAATTATCTACCCTAATAAGTGAAAAAATTGAAAAACACAGGAAAAAGAGAAAAAGCTGATTTCTTTTGCAAAATGGTCTGTATCCTTCGGGTTCAAATTGCATATATTTCTTTATATATGACATTTTAGCTCATCTTAATTGGCTCAATGTCGACAAAAAGGTTGTCCAAAATCATCTAAAATAATCTACAAAATGCACCTCAAAATTAATTATGTAGTTGCACAACATCATGAAGGAGAATACTACACTCACTCTTATTTGTTCTTCTGCTTTCTTTTAGTTCATGTTCGTCACATTTTCCAGCCTTTTTTCCCTTACTATTCACCGAATTTCATATCTATGTGCGACATTATCAGTTTGGAACTTTCTGTTCTAGATTTTCAAGACTTTTATGTCGTGATGGACCAATAGAATCTGAACACAAACTAACAAAGTTCCTCAACCCGAGGTATAAGCTACAATAAACAAATATGTGTTGGTTAACCAAGTAAACATCTCATATAAGTTTTGCGATAATTTTCTTCATTAGTGCATGACAATCCATTAACAACCAGAAGCACAACTCCATAGTACGCTAAAAATGAAAAATGCATGAGAAGCCAACTGACTATAGAAAATAAACTACAAGTTCATCCACATTACCTCAAGATTTTTTATCATTTGCTGTCCGAATGCATCATCAGGATGGATCTGAGAGAAAACAAGATACCGATATACGAAATAGATAATCAAAAGAAAAAGGTTGAAGGCAAACATCTGACAGTTCGAAAAAACCTGTTCATATAGGAAAAAGACTGCAGTTGCAAATTTTTCTGAAGCCCATCGAACAATAGAACGCGTCGAAATTGGATCTAGATATATCAACACGCACTCTGCAATTATAAAGGTTGGCAGGCTGATGACAAGATCAGAATGAGCAAGTTCAATTCTTTGTCATAAACTCCTATTTGTATACGTAAACAATTCATACTTAAACAGAAGATTCTACAAGTGCTTCCACATGTGTTGGATTTGCCAAACAGAAATTAACTGTGTCATGCTTATTTGATTGGTATTAGACGAATTAAAATAAAAGTTCAATATAATATACATGTGATCTTCTTACTACTTACTAAGGAATATAAGAGATATTGTCAGATGCATCAGTACAAATACATTAGTATCACTGTTGTGCATAAAGCTAAAAAGTATAATACTTACAGCAAGAAAAAAAGAGATATATGCTTTTTAACAAATATAGCAGCATCAAGAAAAAAAGGTTCAGGAAAATATACAACTAGCATCATAAATTTATAAGAATTTTAAATACAAACCCCATACATTCTTGACTATTACATCAACCGCTAACAGAGTTTACTGATTTTCAGGAATTTATAAAGAAAAAAAAAAACTGATAACTTTTTTGTTAGCACCCACTAGAAAAGAGTAATTAGGAGTCTAATAGGTAGTTAAACAGCATAAGGTAACCACTAGCCTCGCACTAAATTTTTAACTTAACTGAATACTCACTTAAACTATAAAGATTGGAACTAAAAGAGTAAAAGTTAGTACAGACAATCAATTGATCAACTGCAGGTCCAAATATATGTTAAATCATTATGTTGTCAACCAACATGATTAGAATAAGGATTAAATGGTCATTTTTTACTGTATCTGGTCATTGTTTTGAATCTTAATTATTTTTTCCCATGTCACTTTGAGGGGTTTTCCGAAATTTACTAAATTTTATCAGGGGGCTGATCCGGTGACCATGTAAACATAGATAGTTTTTTAAAAATTGTTGTAAAAGTTAGGGGATGAGTTGTAAGATTCCCAAAAGGCAAAGAATGAGAGGGGGGAAAAGGGGAAAAATTTACCGAGGATCTAGCTGTGCCAGGTCGATGACGGCATCTAATTTTTGGATATCACGCAGATCGACAGGAAGTAGTTTGTAATGATTGCTTATGACTTCACCTTTCTCTGAAACAATGGAAACTCTATTTTTAGTATTCAAATAGATAAAATAACAGCAGCCTACCTTGTTAGTGAACAATAAATCTCATCTAGTAAGATGTCAAGAGAGTCTAAATTGGAAAGACTCAACATTGCTTATACTAGAATGAGAAAGATCATGGTAGATTATGTGTCCAATGAAACCCCTTAGGCCTAAGGACAAATAAAATGAAGGATGATGCAGGAAGTCAAAAGCAAATATCAGATCAAATAATGGGCTTCAAAGAACAGACAAAGGCGAAAGATTCTGATATGACTAATAGTATTTTTCATTTCTCATCCAGCTAAGTACACAGACATCGATATTCAAGTATAACAACTTAGATGTTAGTATACAGCAGCAGCAATGACATTGATTCACTGCAGAAAATGTGCAGAACGCAAAATTGTTCAGTTTTGGCAATGTGGTGAAGTATTATAGATTTCAGATTCATGGTAGAGAATATCTATGTCCAATCAAATTGAACTAAGGGTGAATTTTCAAAAGAAAAAGCAGTGAATAGAAAGTAGAATGAATGAACAAGCGTTCAATATGGCAATGGAAACACCACAAAGAAATACATATATAAATTCAAGCTGAGATCGAGCAGTCATTGACGGATGGGTGACCGGACAAGGCCCCATTTTTGTTTTGTTTTCCTCCCAGTTCGTTAACACTTCCTGGCATGTTTCCACCCTTATTCTCTTCTCTCAATTTTGACCAAATACTACACCTAAAAGTGGTAGCGAACAAAGTTTTGGTTGTTTAACGAGGGATCAAACATTCCTATTAACCCCATAATGGTAGATAAGGAAATGTCCGAGCACATAATTAATTATCAACTTTTACTTATTAAATACATTTAAGTATATTTTTGTGGTCATTAATTGGCAGGTAATAGTACCAGTGACCAGAAACCAATCTATAGGAGAAAAAAGAAGTTTGAAGAAACAAGAAAAATGTCAAAGAATGCAAGTTAAACCATGAATTATTTTATTTTGAACTAAGGTAACACAAGGGACGCTAGATACGATGAACAAGATATGTGGAAATATATGTAAAGAATACAGCTAACCTTTCGAAATAGATACTTCCGGTCCACACTTTTCCCTTAATGGGCTATAGTGGTCTATGAGAGCAGCTTTCTTGCTGGTTACCTGAAGAATGACAATACAAATAAAAATAAGAATGAATTCATGATAAAAATTTCCTGCCTAGCAAAGAAGTAGAATTTATTTGTCATGATTGTTATGAGATCAAAGACTTTAAACAATAAATAAACAGCAATTATGCATTCACCAGGAAGTGAATTTTCGAGTTTATTTTCAGAAGCAATACATATTACAGCCTAAGTACCGGACAACAATCACATGATATGAAATGAATAACTATATTGAATAGTATGCAATAAGATACCAGAGATGCTTAGAATCTCACACCTCCTTGAAGTCAAGTTCCACATAAAGATGAGGCGCAATCCCTTCATCCTGTAATGGGAAAAAATAAAAACAACGCGATATCAAACTATAAGCAGATGCACAAGGCAGAAGAGAAGAGAAATCAGCTTTGGCAAAAACTTTATCTCATTTACTAATGCTTAGACACAAAGGACATTAATGCAGTATCTTGGAAATGACATAGAAGCTAACATGAAAATCCAAATAAGTAGAGATAATCAAGAACTGGCTACCAATCCCATCATCCCGCAACAAAGAAAAAAAAAAACATGAAGAAAAAGCGATTCTATAACACATTCATCGCATTATAATAAAATCATCAGGGACACAGGATAGAAGGGGCGAAGCGATCAACCTTGCCCAGAAATTCAACTCATTTACTGGCACTCAAAACACCTAGAACATCAAAGTAACATAATGGCAATGACATAGAAACTAAAACAAAACCACAAAATAGATAGAGATAATCAAGAGACCAGCGAGTAATAATAATAATAATCAAGCCAACTGCAAATGCTACAGTTGGAGAGTATCACTCACCATCAGCTGAAAATAAGTCGTATCAAAGCCAGCACCAAGAGATAATATCTGCTTTTGCTTCTGGTCGCTGTCATTGCACTGACTTTCTGACTTCAGAAATTGAAAGAGGAGCTTTCTAAGAACAGCCCAACGAGCAAAATATCCTTCAGAATTCCATTTGGCAGAACCATGTACAAAATTTGTTAGTTTTTAATATGCTATTAAACAAAACTACTTTTAATTACGGTGGCAGCAAACCATACCACGGTTGATAATTGGAGCCCTCCTGATCGGTCTTCTAACAAACAAGTGCACATAATCGTCCTTCATGTATCCTTTTTTAATGCAGGATCTGTGGAAAACAAGATGCATAATTAGTTCCAGCAAAATCAAAAATATTTGGAATTAAACAACAAATATAGCAGCTTCGCTGCAACCATAGCACACATTATAATAATATTGTGTGCTAAGATTGATCAGAGCTGGCATTATGGTAATATTTCTGCATATGGCACATTTCTAACTCGCATTCTGCGCTACTTTCCGAACAAAGTTAGAGGCAAGTACAGTCGGATCTAGTGATGTTGTGCGAATTACGATTGTTGAGTAGCTTATGCTAGTTAAGTTTGTGAGAGCTGCACTTCCCTTAATTTGATTTAATTGTGGACAGGACAAACAACTCGGTGGGATACATGAATCCTTTATACAGGTATGGTCGATCCCAAGGATTTAAGTGTCGTGGCACAGAATCGTACCGGAAACTTGCCGGCACGGCACAACACGGTGCGTGTCAGGCCGTGCTGATGTGTGCCGGTCACAAAAAATATATATGTGCCGACACATAATGGCATGAAATATTTATTTTCTCTAGCAACAAAATATGACAATTATTTATTATGCATTTTATCAAATCTTTGGAACTTTATTGAAAAAATTACTTACTAATTTCAAGAATAGAGGGTTTTGAGTTGGGTCATCGGCACGGGGGTTATATCGTGTCGATATCTTGCTGCCACGATATAGCATAGTGGATACAGCCCGTGTCGATAGGCACTTAAATCCTTGGTTGATTCTAAGGATTTAAGTGCAATGACACAGGATCATACCAAAAATTTGCCGACACGGTACGGCACGGTGCGTGCCAGGCCGTGCCGATGCATGCCGCTCACAAAAAATATATATGTGTCAACATGTAGTGGCATGAAATATTTATTTCCTTTAGCAACAAAATATACCAATTATTTATTATGCATTTTTACCAAATCTTTTGAACTTCATTGAAAAAATTACTTGCTAATTTCAAGAATAGAGAGGGTTTTGAGTTGTGTCATCGGCACGGGAGCTGTATCGTGTCAATATCTTGATAGCACAATACGGCACGGTGGATACGGCCCTCGCCGATGGGCACTTTAATCCTTGGTTGATCCATTTCAATAAAACTAAGAAAATATATGACGGCACAACGTAATCTAGGTTGAAATGCTACTACTACTGATCTGCCCCAAACAAATCATGTACTGTAAACTTTTTTAGGGTTTTTCTTTTTTTAACCCCATTCAGTTGGCCTCTACTACTTCGTCTTCATTTCCTCCGTTTTCTTCTTCCTTTTATTCTCTCGTAAGGTTTTCTAGCCCTAATTTCTCTCTCTCTTACCGAAAATCGGTCCCTCTCATGCTGATTCTTCGCATCATGAATCTTTGAATTCGAATGAGAGAATGATGCAAAACGCGTTCATCGATTCAGTCAGTTCTCGAGCGAAGGTATAGGAGTGCGAGATGGAGAGAGAGAGAGAGAGAGAGAGAGAGAGAGAGAGAGAGGAGGAGGAGGAGGAGATGCGCACAGCTTGCTGGCGGCGGCGTCGTCGTTGGTGGCCTGAACGGCGGCGGTGCTGCTGGTGGTGGTGGTGGTGCTGCTGCTTCTGGTGGTGGAAGACCCGCCGTGGCTGCTGCTGCCCTCCATCGGGGAGGGATTTCTGCGATTGAGGAGGAAGAAGGAGGACGAGAGTCCGACGAGAGGCCGGCACGTCCGGCTCTCTTCCTAGTTCGCACAACCTAAAGCCAATGCGCGGAGTATTATTTTATAGGGGCAATTGTTTATATAACCTGAAAAGTTTTCGATTTTTCAATTTATCCCTCTTAGAAGGCTAATATTGAAAATATTCCTCCTACGTTCCAACATATTTCTAATATATCCTTAGGCTACGTTTGGTTGGAGGGATATCCCAGAACAAGACGGGATATCCCTCTTTATCCTCCCAAACGAAATGCTCCTGGGAACAACTGGGTTGTTCCCAGCTTAACGGGCTTTTCCCGGTTGTTCCGGGAATAGCCCGTTAAGCTTGTTCTCCCTTTTAGGGAGAACAAGCTGGGAGAACAAGCTGGTTTTGGTTTTTGTTTTTTGTTTTTTTTTTTTTGTTTGTTTTCTCTATTATGCCCTTTAATTTTTTATATTTTATTTTAGTTAATTTTAAATAAATTAAATGAATGTACAAATTTAATAAATAAATATATTAATATAAATATTATATTTATGATAATATATTTATATTTAAATTTTATTATATAATATAAATTAATTAAATTTGATATATATTTTATTTTATTAAGTTTTATCATTTATATATTAATATTTAATTATTTTATTTTTATATTAAATATTATATACATAAAATTATTTTTTCATATATATATATATATATATATATATATATATATATATATATATATATATATATATATATATATATATATATTTGTATTGAAATTTATACTAATTATTAATTAAAATTATAAGGATATTATTAGTATTATACTTTATTCATTAATATATTATGAATAAATTATATAAAATAAATTATTATATATAATAAAATAAAATATAATATTTTAAATTAGATTGTTACATAAAATATTTTATTATAATTTACTATATGAAATAATTTTATATAAAATATACTAATAGAAATTAATTATTTTATTTTTAAAAATATATTTAGACGTTGTTCTAGACTTTTTATCCAAACGCTATTAAGGATATCCTCTAGAATATCCTCGAATGCATCCAAACACAAATTTACAATTGTTCTATCTTGTACCGAAATATCCCCTGTTCTCGGGAACAACAAAAGTTGTTCTCCAAAATTTAGTTCTCCAACCAAACGCAGCCTTAGGTACCGTTTGGTTCGGGTATAAGCAAGAACTAGCTATTACAGGAATATGTACAAGTATGGGGATAAGAAAAAATAATATTTGGATGAAAATTGGGTTGTTTTCGAGGATAAGAAAAATATCATGTAGTGTTATATAGAAAATGGATGTGTTGGTGGGGATAACGAGAACTACTATTCTCGAGTAAAAAATTAGCGTTTGGGTATAAAGGGGGATAAGGGCCTATTCCTATCTCTATCCCTTAACCAAATTATTAGAGTTAAAATCGGTTAAGTAACTCTGTTATCTCTGTAAAATTATTATTTTGTCCTTTTCAAATATACCCTTCTACCATTACTGTCTTTCTTATTTGCCGGGCACAAAAAGTATTTCGACTTTTGGTCTTTTCCTCTACCGTTACCAACCTTTCTTATTTACCCTTAAGTTATGGGCAAAATTGATATTTTAATTTTTTTAACTGTGGTAGATATTTAACTCACGTTTAACCCAGATTAACTTCATATGAGATAACTGCGGAGGTATTTTGCAATAACGGTGGAACGTATGAGGGGCATTTTAGAAAGAAAAAAAAATAGGGGTAGATCGGATATTTTCAGACGCATGAGGGATATATAGGCAATTATCCCTATTTTATAAATTTAAGAGCAATTACTTATTTATTTCTAAAATTTTTTTAATTTTCTAATTTATCCCTATTAAAAAAATAATATTAAAAATACTTTTTTTTTCCTTTTTTTTTTTTACTTTCCAACCAATTTATTTAAAATATACTCCTTAAGATAAATTTTTTTATTAAACTATTAGCAATCAGCAATAATTGTTATTTCTGTTAAATTACTATTTTATCCTTTCAAATATATCTTTCTATCATCATCTACTTTTTTTATTTTCCTTCAAAATATTTTTTATTTGTCCCTAAGTTAAGGGCAAAAAAGATATTTTTATTTTTTTAAACCCATAAAGATATTTAACTCAAGTTTAATCTACATTAATTAACTTAATAGGTGGTAAGAAATATTTTAAAATAACGGAAGAACATATAAGAGGTACATTAGAAAAAAAAATTAAGGTAAATGAGTTATTTTGAAGTTTTGAAGAATATATAGGTAATTATTCCTAAAAAATAATATGACAAATAAAAATTTAATGATCATTTTATGGAGTGGATATAAAATATAAAATGGGTCAAATGCATACAGGTCCCTGCAAATATAGTCAATTGCGGAAATATCCCTGCAAAATCGAAATTCCACACGTTGTCCCTGTAAAAGACCTAAGTTATGCAGTTATGTCCCTGCCGTTCAGACCTGTTAGAAAAATTTTATTAACCACAGTTAAAATGCTTAACCATGATTAATTAAATTGTGAATTGACAGTTATATCCTTCTTCTTCTTCCCTCTTCTTTGTTGCCAGTGAAGGAGGAGATGCAGCGACTCTAGCGGCGGCGGCGGTGGATGCGAACCCTCTCATTCTTCCTCTTCCTCTTCCTCTTCCCTCTTCCTCTCTCTCTTCCTCTTTCCCATTCTTCTTTCTCTTTCTTTTTCTCTTCTCTCTTCTTCGTCGCCGGCGAGGGAGGAGATCCGGCGGCAACGGTGAACCCTCTCCCTCTTCCTCTCCCTCTTCTTCCTCTCTCTCTATCTCTTCCCTCTTCTTAGGTCTTTTGCAGTGACAACGTGTGGAATTTCCGTTTTGCAGGGATATTTCCGCAATTCACTATGTTTGCAGCAACGTGTATGCAAATAACCCTAAAATATATATCTTATTTTGTAGTGTACAAGTAGCATTATTTTATAAATTTGCTAAAATATAGATTAGTCCCCATTAAATACCTGACTTTTTCTTTTATTTTTTCTCCAACTATTAAAAACAAATTTTTTATTAATAAACATATGAAAGTATTATGGTTACAAAATATTTTAAAAATAATTTATTTACAAAATTAGTCATATGCCATGAATAAATTAGCGGTTTCTAAAGATGATAAAACATTCATCTTTTTCTTCAAAATATTAAAATTATTTTTAATACTTTTCTATGGTTTTTAGGAAAATTATTTGCATTCTTCTGAAAAGTTTCAGACTTTTTTATTTAGTACTTATAAAAGGTTAATATAAAAAATATTCTTTTAACATTCCAAGTTGTTTTACCAACCGTCCCTAGAGCAAGCGGCAAAGGGCTTGGTGGTTGGTACTCGAGACCCGAGTTCGAATCCTAGTTGATTCACATTTCTAGCTAAGTTTATTTCTAAAAATAAATGAAGCGGGTAGCGTGTTACCTATCTCTTAAAAAAAAAACATTCCAAGTTGTTTTAAATATACTCGTAGTAAAGTAAGATTTTGTTAGTAAACGATTAGAAACAAACGTTATATCTATAAAATCAATAATTTATTCTTTCAAATATAATCTTCTATCTTCACCAATTTTTTTTATTTGTACTTAAGTAAGGAGTAAAAGAAATATTTTGACTTATATGTCTTTCTTTAGTTACCAATTTTTTTATTTGCTCTTAAGTTAGGAGCAAAAAAGGTATTTTGACTTTAATTTAAAGTTGAAATTTAATTCGGGTTTAATTCGAAACGACTTAGCAGGTACTAATAGCATATTTATTTTTAAATAAATAACAGAGAAATATATGAAAGGTACGTTTGAAATTTAAAAAAATATGAATATAAAAGATATTTAAAAATTTTTGAAGGATATATAGGTAATTATCTATTTCCTATAATTAACACTTGGTTTGAAAATTTCGTCCTACAAATATATCCCAAGTTGTCCTAGTGGTGACATGCTTAGTCTAGTGGACGTTGGAAGGAATTGAATTTTAATGTTTAAATTGAGGATTAGTAAGATTGAAGAAAAATAAAGCTTTCAACAATTGAAAACAAATCATTTGTGTTAAAAAAAACCATGAAATCTATTAAAAATTGTATTTCTAACGGATCATAAGAAGGCTTTCATGCAAACTTAGGGCTTATTTGATTCATCCATTTTAGATTATGAAATCAGAATGAGATTTATTGATTCCGATAGTTGTTGTTTATTTTATAGAAATCAGATTTCAATTCTCGTTCCACTCTAATAATCCATTTATAGCCCAATCTGGTTTTGGATTCTGAACTGATCTATTCCAAAGTAAATTTGTCACTCTCCTCTCTCGCTCTCAACTGAAACTCTCTCTCAAAATCCTTAATTTTCATATTTTTGAATGATTCATCGTTATATTTTTCATTCCAATACAATCTAATTTTATTTCTCATTCTCGTTCTAATTATGAACCAAATATGTCCTTAGCGTAGGTAATACCTTCTTTCCAAATTCAGCTATTATTTTTCTCTTTAAATATAGTTATTTTCTTTCCCTTAATTTTATCCAATCCTCTAATAAATTTCCCTTCAGGAACTATTCAAACAAGCGAAAACCCAGCTTTATCCTCCACATGTCATATTGTTTAGAGTAGAACTTCGCCTATGACTATTCTTTTCTCCTCTTTTCTCTCTCTCTCTCTCTCTCTCTCTCTCTCTTTCTCTCTCTCTCTCTCCCCCCCCCCCTTACCAAAGAAAAAGAAAACCAAGAAAACAAGTGTTTGTTGTATGTTCTTCTTTTGGAGCTCTCTTAAGCTCCAGAAATGGAACAAGAAGATGTGGAAAAGAGGGCTCATGAGATTAATAAAGAGGAGAACGAACATGAAGAAGATCCCAATGGAAATGTCGACGAGAAGATAACCAGAAAATTTAGTTACACTTCCATAAGTTCGGCTGACATAAACGACGAGGACGATGGCGGCGATGATGACGATGATGACGACGAAAAGCGGCATGTGCTGCTGGGCCCTCCGGTGCCCCTTAAGGAGCATCTTGAGATGGACAAGGTATTACACATCTATATATCTATCCAAGTTATGGTTAGGAAAGAAAAAAAAAAAAATTGTAGTGTACACATAATGAAGAATTAGGACTGGCATTCCAACTAGTTGTTTGTGAGTCAACTCGTGTTCGACTCGAAATAAGTTTGAGATCGATCTATTCGTTTAATATACGAGTCGAATACAAACTGATTTTTTTAGCTCGAAATCGTAATGAGCCGAACACGAATTGGGAGTCAGCTCGCTCGTGTACGGCTCAATATATATATAAAATAAAATTTTATTATTTGAATTTTAGGCCTAACTCAAATGTTAAAAAACTTATATTTTGTAATTTTAACTATTAGATTAAAATTTTAATTTTTTAATTTTCTTTCAGCTGTTCACTCTGTAGGAAGGATGAAATCTAATTTGTTATTCGCGAACCAACTCGTATTCGGTTCATTAATAAACGAACCGAAAGCGAGCTAAATTTTTTCACTTGATATTTTAATGAGACAGCTCATGTTCGACCCATTGAATAAACAAAGGAACACAAGTCGGCCCCACAGAAGAATTAAGATTTTAACAATAATAGGTTTAGCTTTGCTTATTTGCTCTATGTTTTCTCTAACTGTTAGCATGGCTTGATACTTATGAATGGGTATGGATGGAATGGAATGCATGTTTTCAGGATGATGAGAGCTTAAGAAGATGGAAAGAGCAACTTCTTGGAAGTGTTGATTTATCTGGTGTTGGAGGTGCCATTTTCTAAAATTTATTTTAATTAGTTCAATTAGTTCTTTATTCTATTACCATCACAAAGGTTTTTTTTTTTTTTTTTTTCTTTTTCTTTTTTTTTGAGAGAGAGAGAGAGAGAGATAGGTAGCATACTATCCGCTTCGTTTATTTTATTTAAAAACAAACTTAGCTAGAAATGTGAATCAACTAGAATTCGAACTTGAGACTTCGGGTACCAACCACCAAACCCTTTACCACTTGCGCTAGGAATGGTCGGTACTACCATCACAAAGTTGATTAAAGCATAGTGATGCTTTTGTATTTAGCATTCTTGTGGTAAGAATCATTTTTATCAACCCAATACAAAATTTATTAGTTTATTGTGGTAAAAAGAGTCACATATATCTGTGACACCCCAATAGTCCCACGTCGGATGGGAATGGATTTGTCATTGGGTTTATATGAGACTTGGACACTAGTAATAATAACTGGGCTTAAGCATTTTTGGCCGATGGTTGGGCCCGAGTTATTATTCTTAGTGGGCTGATCGTTACATTTGGTATCGAGCCGGTTCGAAATTTGGACATGTGTGGCGAGTCTCGGGTGAGCCATGAGTGCGGATGACGGGCTAGCGAGACGAGTCTCACATAGCACAGTGATCTTGGGTGTGTGTGTGTGATTGAATTTGACGAGGACGTCGGAGTCTTAACGAAGTCGCACCGATAGTCCCACGTCGGATGGGAATGGATTTGTCATTGGGTTTATATGAGACTTGGACACTAGTAATAATAACTGGGCTTAAGCATTTTGGGCCGATGGTTGGGCCCAACGAGTTATTGTTGCTAGTGGGCTGGGTCGTTACAATATCTTTCTGTATATTAGCACAATGGCAAATGAAATCTATTCACTCAAGTAATTAATCATCTAATAAGTTTTTTTTTAAGAGAAAGGTAGTATGCTACCCGCTTCGTTTATTTTTTTTAGAAATAAGTAAATTTAGTTAAAAATGTGAATAAATTAGAATTCGAATTTGCAACCTCAGGTACCAAACACTAAGTTCTTTGCCACTTGTGCTAGAACAGTCGGTAATCATCCAATAAGTTAAACTTTCTTTTTTTAATGTAAAAGTTCACGTTAAAAAGAGTTTTGTTGGTTGCATTGAAAGTAATATAGAGGTCATTTAAGTAATTTAAAAAGAGTTTTGAACGGATCAAGAACTATTAATACTGACCATTGAAATCAGGGAGGCAAACGGGTGGGAGCCCCACCCCGAATTCTTGATGGGTCAAAAAAAAGTCATTTCATAATCCGCTCTAGCTCATAATCCATCCCCACCAGTGCCGGAATCCTCCCCGCCACCTTCTTTTTTTTTTTTTTTTTTTTTGAGAAATAGATAGCGCGGCTAAAACCGTTTATTTCGGTAAGAAATAAACTTGCGAAAATGTGAATCGGTTAGGATTCGAACTCGGGTCTAAGTGCAGCAACCACTGCTTGCTACAGGGACGGTTGGTCTCCCCACCACCTACTACTTTATATATATATATATATATATATATATATATATATATATATATATATATATATATATATATAACTATATTTATATAAAACTAGACTACTATCTTTATTAATAGACCAAGTCATTAGTGCTACCAAGTTTTCGTTGGATTGAGAGATGTGGAATTAGGATTATGTGGGTCCCCTGGGGTTAAGTGGGTGGTTGGTTGAATAGTATGATCTAACGGGTGAAAATCATCAAAGGGGTGGATCTAACGGTGGAAAACTTGATAGCACCGAATGCTTTGTGCTATTGATAGCATATCAGCCGGACTCTATATATATATATTATAATACTATTAACATTTTATAAATATAAATCAACAAATTTTTAATAGTTATATATAATTAATAACATCAACTATGAATCACAATTCGCAACAAAGTTCAAAAATATCCAACACATGCATATTAAAGAAAAAATGGTATGCTAAAATAACAACATCAACCGGAGAAATTAGAGCACCAACTTATTTATAGTAAAAGTTTTTATAAATATATTATTTTTAGAGATATTTTAAAAAATGCCACCTTATTTTCTGCCCCGATCCTATTTATTTCCCCTATTTATTTACCCCGCTCATTTTGGGCGGATTCGAGTGAGAGCTTCACCAACTCAGATAATTTGCATCCCTAATTACAATAAAACTTTCAATTAAGTTGCGTCGATTTATTAAATTAATCTTCATAATTCGTATATATTGTATAGCTGATGGAACTAATTATAATTTATTTAATTACGAGATAATTGCAGAGAATCTAAATCCTGACGTGCACATTCTTGACTTGACAATAGTAACTCCTGATCGACCCCATCTGATTTTGCCAATCCCTTTCGTCCCCGACGGGAAGGGATATGCTTTTGCGCTCAAAGACGGAAGTCGATATCGGCTCAAATTCTCTTTTGCTGTTTCCAGTAACATTGTGTCTGGCTTGAGATACACAAATACTGTTTGGAAAACCGGAGTGAAAGGTATGTATGTATATATGCATGATCTTTAGTTTCTGTAGTCTATAAGAATAACATACATATGACTTTTGAAGCTATCTAAATTTCTCAAATTTTAAAAATAGGGTTAATTTCATACAGGTCCCTGCAAATATAGTAAATAATAAATATATTTATGCAAAATTTAACTTTCATATTTTGTCCTTAAAAAAGTCCTGATTTTTTCAAATATATCCCGGTTTGTACCATTAGAAAACTATTATTAGAGAATTATTTATATTTTCAATTTGTCATCACAAATATATCCCTAAAAAAATCATAACAGTATAATGTAAAGGGTAAAAATGTCAACAAATAATCAGGATTCAGTATTTAATCTACGGTTTACTAAATTTTTCTGACGAATTCTAACAGCAGGGACATATTTGAAAACATCAGAACTTTGCAGGGACAACACATGAAAGTTGAATTTTGTAGGGATATATTTGCCATTCACTATATTTGTAGGGACCTGTATGAAATTAATCCTTAAAAATAAAAGGCTAAATTACAGAAAATCCCCTTATAAATATCTATTTTTTTTTATTTTTTCTTCATAACTTTCAAAAATTAATATTTTATCCTCTCAACATTTTAAGTTGTTGCATTTAACTTCTCTCCGTTAGGGTTCCATCACTATTTCATCCATTTTTTATAATTTATATCGAAAATGCCCTTTAAAATGGTAGAAACATATTGAGAAATTAAGTAAGGGCAATTTGATCATTTTATCCTCTATTTATGCCGTACCTCCCAGAAAACATTTTCGAAATTTTAAGAAAAAAAATGTAGGTTTTTGAAAGTCATGGAGGAAAAAAAAAAAAGGATATTTAAAGAGAAGTTTTATGTAATTTAGCAAAAATGAAATAATAAGAGATAATTACCTATATATACCCCAAAACTTCTGAAATATTTTAAATATTTCATCTTTTTTTTTTTTCAAATATACCTTTTGTATATTTCTTCGTTATTCAAAAATACCTGTTGGCAGCACCCATTAAGCCACCTCGAGTTAAATTCGGGTTAAATTTCTAACAGGGTTAAAAAAAAAAGTCAAAATACATCTTTTGCCCTTAAAAAAAATTGGTAACGGTAGAAAAATGTATTTGAAAAGGTAAAATAGTAATTTTACAGAGATAATTACTGTTTCTAGAGGCATATTTAAAAAACTTGGAACGTTAAAAATTTATCTTTTATATTAGCTTCGTAAGAAGGGACAAATGAGAAAATCTAAAACTTTTCAGAGATATTTAAGCAATTGCCCCAAATAATAAACTGTATATTAGAAAATTTTCTTTTGCTTTTGTTTTTGGTAGTGGAAAACACCAAGGTGATGTTGGGGACATTTAGTCCTCAAAAGGAACCATACACATATGAACTGGAAGAAGAAACCACCCCATCAGGTATGTTCGCAAGGGGATCTTATTCAGCTAGAACAAAGGTAAGAGTTATTTCTAAATAAGTGTTAAAGATTCGCTAAAAATTTCGTAAATATAATCAAGTTAAAGAATATTCTTATGTATTTTTCAGTTCGGCGACGACGATGGAAAATGTTACCTCGACATGAGTTACTACTTTGAGATTAGAAAGGATTGGCCATCACCGTCTTGATCGTGAGGACAACAAGTTCATGTTAAAATGAGCAATGTTGATGTTTCTATTTGATGTTGTATTTTTGCACTTCTTTTTTATGCGCAATCTTCAAATTATTTTAAAGATTGGAAAATTTAGATGATTAGTTCGATTTATGCTCCTTGTGATGATTTAATGAGTAGTCATTTTGTAATACTGTAAATCGAGAGATTCGTATAGTGAATTGTTATTGCCCAACAACGATCATATGTTTTTTTTAACTAAAAATTCACCGATTTTGCATTTTTACGAAATAAGTTGTTTTTTAAAATTTTACATATTATATAGGCTAAATTACACAAAACCCCTCTGTCAAAACCCGCTTTTTCACTTTCCCCCCCGGTCATTTAAAAGTCTACATTTTGCCTCCTCGTAAAATCGAAAATGTGCGCAGGGGGGTACGGTGTGACAAAATGACCATTTTGCCCTGCGCCATTTTCATCTTCTTCCTCACAGCGTCGCCCTCAGAAACCCTAGATCCCCTTCCCCCCTCCCCCCCTCCTCCCCCGCCGCCGCAGCTCTACCCCGTCGCGATCGCCGTCGCCGCCGCTTCCCACCACCGAGGCCTCGGCGGCGTCGGCTTCCCGAAGCCTCCTCCCGCACGCCGCCGCCGCCCCCGGACCAATCGTCACCGTCGCCAACCCCGCGGACTACATCCCCAGCGAGCCCCACCGCCGTCATGAACCTCCCGGCGCCGCCCCGAGGCCCGGCCACTTCTTATACGGCATCCCCGATCACGCGGCGGTGCACGCGATGAGGCCGCCGCCGATGCAGGCGCAGCAGGAGGAGGAAGGGGCTTTGGATCGGGGAGAGAGCCCAGAGGTTGGGGGGACTCGGGATCGAGTGGTGGTGGCGGTGGTGCTCGGAGAGGACGCGGTGGGGGAGTTGAGGAGGAAGGGGATGGTGAAGCGATGGGGGCGAGGGGTATTTTCGGCAAATTTTTTTTTCTAAGCTGAACCCTAACGGAACCCTAACAGTAGGGGGTAAAGTGCACATTTTCGATTTTACGAAGGGGCAAAATGTAGGCTTTTAAATGACAGGGGGGGAAAGTGAAAAAGCGGGTTTTGACAGGAGGGTTTTGTGTAATTTAGCCTATTATATATATGAATTTTTAGTAAACCGATGTCTGTTTAGATGTGTGCGAGGTAGAGGGAGGAGCATGGTGTCGACACGGGGCAATGGAGGAGGACGAGGGAAAGTAAATGAGAGAGAAAAGGGACAACGAGGAGGGAGACAAAGATGGAGGAGAAATAGAATGAGAGAGAAAGAAGAGAGAATAGTTTCCTGAAAATTCAGACTTAATTTCTAAAATTTTTAAAAGTGACCTATTTTTTCAAAAACACAAAATCGGTAAATTCTTTATGCAAATTGGCCATATATAAATTATGTCTAAATTTATATTTTAACTTTTATTTTGATATTTGGTAAAAAATAAAAAACTATACATTTTGAAGGCTTTTATATATACAATTTGGAAAGGAAAATCCTCTCCATATATATAAAATTTTCAAAAATACAATTTATTATGAAAGCATTCTTCAGTTATAGAATTAACTAATTTATAAGAAAAGGTTGGTTTTACACAAATGACATTTTCATATAAGAAAAATGTGAAATGGTAATTTTATCTGGCCAGTCAAAAGTTCTAAAAATTCTTAGATACCTATGCAAAGTTTAAAATTTTAAAAAATGACATTTGAATATACATTTGAGTTTTATATATATAGAAAAGAGTCATTAGGTTCTTCTAGTTTTGATTCTCGAGAATAATATTATTTTTTACTCATCAACAAGTATAAATAAAATTTGAGTGGATCTTTTGTGCTTTTGAAGCGTGAAGGCCTGCGTATTTCTAAGTTAATTTTGGTGAGAAGACATTCGATTTTATGATTGGCTTTATTAGATATGATCTACGCTATTAGAACTATTTGCGAATAAAATTTTATAATTTTTCGATATAATTTACTAAGTTATCACTACCTCTAATTGAAAATTCTTTGTATTATTTACCGTAAGATCAATATCTCTAATAAAAAATTTTAATACTATATCACCACTTTTTGTGAAATTTTTATTTTCAGCCGTTGATTTTGAACCCTTTTGATTGCTAGATAAATAATATCGAAAAATCACAAAATTTATTTTCTAAATAATTCAAATATACTGGATCAAGTCTAACGGAACCGATCATCAATTCAAAAACTCTATTATCAAAAACGGCTTAAGACTCTCTCTCTCTCTCTCTCTCTCTCTCTCTCTCTCTCTCTATATATATATATATATATATATATATATATATATATATATATATATATATATATATATATATATATATATATATATATATATATAAAATAAGAAGAAAAAATTTCAAATCCCACTTATGTGATTTCACATTTTCTTACTTAAGTACTTTGTGGTTTAAAGTGTATCACTTTTGTACCTTGTGGTTTTATTTTTCTCTTTTTGTTATCCCTCTACTAATTTTTTTTCGATAAATCAGTGACAAAGTTAAAACTAAAGTGTGTTAAAGTGAATATTCGATAAAACTATAAATGGGTCATTTTAAGTTTTTTTGTATATGATTTAAGGAAAATTTAACGTACCGACAAAAAGAGAAAAATAAACCTACAAGATATTAAATTGATACACTTTAAATCATAAGGTACTAAATTGAGAAATTAGAAAACCATGTGGGTGGTATTTAAAGTTAACCCTATAAAGTAATAACAAGTGAAGCTATCCGCCCATTGCGGCGGGCTAATACTGTAAAAAAAAAATAGAAGAATTGATAAAGTAGCAATTTTTAAAAAACTTTGAGTTGCAATGAGACATCAATAAATATAAATAGTATTAGAAAAAAAAAAGTATGAAGAGATTTTATTTTATTCGCCTACGTGAAAGCGATTTATTCATACGATAATAGACGTTCAAATGATAATAGACCATATAAATGCATTAGTTAAAAAATGAGCGAGTGGAAAGACGAAGTACTGGGCGGAGATGGGAGTGGGAAAACGAAGCATCAAGAAGTGGAAATGGAGGAAGGAAAAGGTGAAGGAGAAATTGTCATGTGTCAAATTTATGGGGAATAATGTATAGGCACCGTTTGGTTTTAGGGGATAGGAATAGGAATAGCCCCTTATCCCCTCTTTATACCCAAACACTAATTTTTTCCTCGAGAATAGTAATTCTCCGTTATTCCCACCAACATGTGAGACCCCAGTTAGTCCTATATATAAGATACAATAGGGCTAAAACTCTTAACCCGGCTTAAGCATTTTGGGTGGTGGTAAGACCCAAGAGGTTAAGAGAGTTAAGCGTCTTTGGGACGGGAGTAGTCCTAGGATGGGTGACCCAGGAAGTTGGGGCGTCACGGATGGTATCGAGATCGAGCCAATTACCCGGAAGTGTGAGATGAGTCTCGGTGAGCCAAGGTGCGGATGACGGGCTAGCGAGACGAGTCTCACATCGCTTTGTATTTGTGAGTACGAGCACGACGACGTCGAGGGCTTAAAGGAGGGAGATTGTGAGACCCAGGTTAGTCCTATATAAGATATAATAGGGCTAAAACTCTTAACCCGCTTTTGGGTGGTGGTAAGACCTAAGAGGTTAAGAGAGTTAAGCGTGCTAGGACGGAAGTAGTCCTAGGATGGGTGACCCCCTGGGAAGTTGGGGCGTCACACAACACTTTTATTTTTTATATAAAACTACCTAATATTTTTTTTATCCTCGGGAACAATTTTTTATCTAAACGCTAATTTTTTTTTTATTCCCATATTTGTATCTATCTCTGTAATAGCTAGTTCTTGCTTATACCCGAACCAAACGGTACTATAGGTACAGAGGTATTGGTATAGGAGTAGGGCTACTATACTATTATGAGTAGTAGAGCCCTACTACTCATAAGTTGTTTTCGATGATAGAGTTTCCGAATCGACGATCCACTCCGTTAAATATGATCTAGAGTATTTAAAACTTCTAGAAAGTAAATTTCGTAATTTTTCAAAATCATGATAAAGTCCATCAAATCGGCATAAAATGAACGGCCGAAATCGAACGATGTGCTAAAAATAGATGATCGGATCCTTCAATTTAAGATCGGAGTTATTGATCTTTATCTAGGTAGTGAATAGAATTTTCTATCAAAAATTCAACCTATTTCAATTCTTTTACACTGTTAAACTACCAAGTATCCTATATTGGCCGTTAAAAATTGTCAATTTTGTGAGCTTTTGATCGTAAGGTAAATGATTTCGAAAAATTACGAAATTTATTTTCTAGAAGTTTTAAATACTCTAAATCATATTTAACGGAGTGGATCGTCGATTCAAGTTATCGTTGAAAGCAACATGGCGATAGTCTTCTACTACTCGTAATAGTATAGTAGCCCTACTCTTGGTATAGATAGATATAGATTATGAGCCAATCCTGTGCTTATCGCATCGCTGGTTCGTTGCCCCTCTTCCTCGTACGCGCGCTGGTCCCTTCTGCTCTCCTTCTCGTCGCAGCAATGCCGGCAGTCTGCCCGCAGCTGGTCAGGATCTCATTCTCTCCCTTCTTCCCTCCCCCCTTCTTTCCCTCCCCCCCTCTCTCTCTCTCTCTACTTTCTGCAACAACCCTCTGTGAAAAAAGTTCAAACCAAAACCTTATCTGCATAGTTTCAGACTAGAGAGCAGTACGCCCTGTTCTTACTCCCCCGAATCCTGGAATCCGTTGTTTGGTATAAAAAGTCAATGGAAATTCAGTTCATTTCCAAGGTTTTGGTGGGATTTTGTACCATTCAAATTACTCTCGTCCAATATATACATGGCATTATTTGAGGTCGAATTTGGTGAAAACTAATTTTGCTATTAGTTGTTATAAAAATTTATAAAATTAATTGCCTCTACTATCATCCAAATTTTGATTTTAATACCTGACCTTTTAATTTATTTAATTTGAGCCAATTAGTGATTTTTTTTTTTAAAAAAAAAAATTTACGAATTTAGTTTGTATATTTTATGCAATATACGGATTTAGTTTTGATTTTCTTTCGAATTTGGCTACTCTGCTTGGTTGTGAAAGCAGTGTAGATTTTCATATGTAGATCTCGTCACTATTCTTTTGAAGTTCCTTCACTCCCTTAGTTTAGAATATTGAGATTATTTGGTACTTATTTTGTAAAAAAAACTCATAGCTCTTCTCTTTTGCCTCAAACTTGTATTTTGGTTACCATCTATCCTGTTCGAACTTGACTCGACGACGTACTTTCTTAAAGTGGATAACTTGTTCTACTTAATCTTAGTAAGAGCTAAGTGCACTTCTATTTTAGATTAAAACATCGTACGTGATTTTACTAGACTTTTATATTGTAGGCATGCATGCGAAATTTTATGGGTAGCACAGTTCATAGAACACGTAGTTCGGAGAGGAGTAATCGCAAATCTCGTCAGGTTTCTAATGCTATCTGGTTAGCTTCCAAGGGACGCGGCTTTGGGACCGAACCTACTAAGAAAGACAAGGTTAGTAACTCTTGTATTTGTGTATGTCCTCTTCTATTGCTTGGTTTTCTGTCTTTTGTTGACAAATAGCTGTTCTTGGTGCATTTTCCTTTTCGTCATGCAATTATCGTAAACAATTCCAGCAAAGACTCAAACTTGATTTTATAGTCATTTAACACCAAAAACTCTGGTATAGGAATAGAGGAGTACATAGAGTTCAACATAGTCAAACAAGAAATTGAAAGATTTCGTTGAAATTGTTTGTTTGGGAATTTTCCCGAAAAGATAATTGTGGGTTCTTCTTTCCATTGGACCAATAGGGCAATTAGGCTAGTGTTGCTTTTGTATACTGTTGTTTTTAATCTGATAGTTGCTATATTGTTTATATTTTTTCTATGTTGAGTGTTTGAGTGAATGAGGAATAAAGGGTTGGTGTCGAGATTTCCCTCTTCCAATTTTCTTCTCTGGTTGATGCTTTCTTAGAACTTAGATAATCTTTTCTGATTGAATTAATTCTCTCTGGCAGTATAATTTTCTCCTGATGTTTGATGGTCTTAAATGCTTTCGATTATATTCTTGTTTAGTGCAACTTATGTATTAAGAAGCACAGATGATTACAAATTGACAATCAAGGAAGCGCATGCTACACAAGTTCGAAAAAGCTATAAATAATTAGTTATTTTGTTAAACATAAAACTAAAACTGTTAAAAGTATTGATACACAATTTTGATATTTATATGAAAATGTTATTTTGCTTATTCTTGTGACATATTTTTAGAATGAGAAATCACCTAGTGAAATGGCAGATTACTCTTTGTTTCACTTTCCTTACTCTACTTCATTCGGTATTTTCTTTTTTTTTTTCTTTTTTTTTTCCTTTTCTTAGAAACCAAGCGTGAAGAGCCCAAAAGACAACTTGCGCCTCGAATCAGAACCAAAGTATATTTCCTCAATTCCTCCTATTGTATTTTTTATTATATTTGTATTTTGCTTTGTGGTCTGCATGTTTTTGTCACCATAGTCCTTTTAGCTTGCCTCGTAAAGTACTAGGCTTTTACATTCATTGAAATCATTCCCAATGTAGTACATGAAACTTTAAAAACACTAATAAACCCGCTTCCAGGTCTTCATATGCTATATAGTTAACTTAATCCATGGAAGGCATATTCTGTTAGTTTGAAATCTATGATACCAGAAAATGCTCAGAATTCATGCTCAAATTCGAAAACCGGAAAGTGTAATAATTCTTCTGGCAGTTGTATGTCTGAAGACTCTGAACAGCTTATTATATTGCCTGGAAGGCAATATTGTCACACGAAAAGCACTCGCTTGTTGTAGAAAATGGACAACCTCTTCTTGACGTAGACGTCTTTACCATATTTTAAATTGGTAATTGAGGTTGAAAATTTTGATTTTATCATCTAATTATTTATTAGTTTTTATTCAGGTACCTTGGCCGCCCCAAAAAATATAATACTATTACTATTATATTTAATGGCCACGTTTTCTTTAACTATATTATCTTCAATTCCTCTTCTCTATTTGCCAAAAATTGGGTGTCTCTCTCCTGTACTGCACCTGGGTTAGTGATCAAAGTTGCAACTAATATTATACACTACATAAGATAATTTTGACACGATGATAATCAACAATCACTCTTTGAACTAGTTCTATGTACTAATATAAGCAGTTTGCACAGTTAGAACTAAGTTGTACATTCAAACTAGTTCTGTAGGCTAAGGGAAGTATTTTGCACACTTAGTGAACTAAGTTGTACAATCATATTTAGTTTGTACACAAAAGAAGTGTTTTGGTACTTCGAAAGAATAAACAAGAAACATAGCCATACGATACTAATATCTTCATATTTGGGTGATTGTTATCACTATTACAAAGCATTTCATCATTTCCTGATTGAAGAGGCAAAGATTAACTGTTGGTGGTAGATTTAGAATTCGAACCATTTTAATGAGAGTTTGATATGTTTGTTATGAAAATTTGAGAAAATCCAGAATTATCATGAAGTTTACCAAAGGAATCCAAGGTGAATAAGTGCTTTGGACACATAATATAGTTCTTACATAGAAGCAAATATTCTAACATATGGAGTCCAAGGTGAATAAGTGCTTTGGACACATAATATAGTTCTTACATAGATGCAAATATTCTAACATATTGAAATGAACAGTTTACCGTGTACAATTTGTAATCTCGTTTAGTTCTGAGATTTCAGATTAGTATTGCTTATATTAGATTGAGACAAAAAACCTTCATGATCTTCCTTCTCTTGTGACATCTTAACGATTCAATGATAAAGTGGAGAAGAAATAAACACTTCGCCTTAGGTAGGGCGAAGTTTGATTCCTTTAAAGTCTATATCAATAGTTGATAGACTTGTCAATTATATATAGTTGTATAGAAAGCTTGTAGCTGTTGTTGCACTTCTTTCGTTATCAATCTTGTTTCTTTTGTTTGGGAACTTTTGAACCGGTAAAGATTATCTTCTGGTGCAGAAAAATGATTTCTGGGGAGCCTGTGGGGAGGAATCGACGTACGTTCCTTATATGTCTTCAACTGTTCCCTCTGCTATGCGTTTTTTTTTGTTGTTGTTGTGTAATGCTACTTCAATGGATTTGTCCATCATTTGACATAATCTTTTTTGCACTCGAAATGCCAAGTTTCATTTGACTAGAGCCTGTTATTGTCTATTTAATTTAACTACTTGCTTTAATTATGCTAGGTAGGACCCTTGATTTCTTTGCACCTCTTTCTATCAATTTCTGTTATATCCTGATCATCCTTTAAAAGCTTGAATATGGCCCACTTACTCTGTTGTAATGTAAGGATGTACATAGATATTAAGTTTCCTAAAATTCCCTTCACTTTGGATCTGGATGTGTATATGGACTTCCCGTGTTCATGGGGAAGATAATCCTATAGCTGATGTGCTAGCCTTTTATAGTTTCTCTGAACTTATATGCGTCCGTGCTTGTGAGCTCCTTGCCACCTTGGTTATGTGATGTCTAAAACTTTGATTTTGTTGTGATAGTCTAGGTTACACAAAATACAGTATGCATTCTACATTATGGCATGCATAGGTTACATATCGCGTGCCAATCTATTCATTTGATATTAAGCTTTCTATTATTCATATGGCTCATATTTGTAGTTCTGATTTGGTGAAGCATGTTAAAAGTGATTTCATATTCAGATTAATAAATTCAGTTTACCTAATACTTCTCCGCCCTACTGAATCTCTCTTTTCCTCTGGTATCTTATACTTGCTTTCTGCTTGTAGAGGCACCGGAATTAACTACTGGTATTGATAGAAAATCAAGCAATGTAGTCTTAGATCGGCAATTTCTAGAGAAGGTGGAGGCAGTTAGGAGGTACAAATAAATTACTGCTTGTTTGGCATGAGCCTACAAAGTGTGATTTTGGAAGAAGGGTACAATGCATGGGAAGTCCTTTTATTATCCCCATATTGTGACCTTATCCTTGTACTTTTCGCTTGAACACATTAGGCCATTAACTTTCACATATTTTCTTACTCCCTAAATATCAGAAAAATCTAAATTCTATATTAAAACTAGATTTGTACCTATAAAATGCACAGGCATGTTTATACTAATTTAATTATGTTATATACTTTAATAATCAATAATAACTTAAAAGCATAAAAATAAAGAAAATAAATATAAATACTTTACATAATAATATGTAATCAAAGAAAGATGACTGCAGAGAAAATAACCAAAGAGAAACAAAAAATTATAAAGTAAAAGAGAGTTGATAGTTAAATAGAGGAGTTACTGAAGAAAGCAGTCCTTTTTCTATGCAAAATAACATATAATTATAGTCGAAATTTAGTTTAAACATAGATAGAACACTAAAGTTATTTGATCCAAATTAATTTGTTTTGACCAAAACACACATTTATCTTATTTTACAATATCTCTATAATCTTATTTACTTTAAATTAGCATCTATTTAGAGTCAAAATATAAGCAAATTATAATCTAGTATATGCAGTCTAATTTAAACAAAATACTAAGATATTTCTATTTTATAGATTTAAATCTAATTTAAATAAACATGAAGATATTTCTTTCTTATAAATTTAAAGTTGGACTAATTAAAAATTTTAAATTTTTTAAAAGGGGTTTTCTGCAAGGGTGATGACATGGCTTCACAAAATTACTCGAAATCATCCAGTTTTATATATATTATTATTAAATTAATCACTTTTACTTTAAATTGTATGCACAGATCTACACTCGAGAAAAAGAAAGCTGATGAGACCAAAATTTATCAAGCTATAGATTACGATGCACCTGTCGAATCAGAAAAGAGTACAATTGGCTTTGGTACCAAAGTAAGTGATTTTTGTTAGTGTCTTCATAGAACTGAACGCTCATATACATATTTACACTTTATCTTAATGCAAGATAGGTAGGAGTTGGCATAGCAGTTTTGGTCTTTGGGTTAGTATTTGCTTTTGGTGACTTCCTTCCGTATCGAAGGTAAGATTCTTTTTTTTCAAATTTTAGTGGCATTATTTTGCTCATCAGAGTTAATGATTATAAGAGTTTTACAGTTTTCCTAGGGTATCTTAATCACTTAGATAATCATATGTTGAGCGAATATCCCGCATTCTCTTTCAAGAATAATGTTTTTTCTTCTATTATTCTTTTTCTGCATGATTTTGTTTTCCTTTATCAACCAACAGGTTTTCATAATGATGTTAGGCAATTCAGGCTACAAATTGATGCTTTCCTCTTGGAAAATCAAAGAATTGATTAAATCCCAACTTTCATGTCTAATGTGGCTTACTTAGAATTTTGTTGATATGCTACACAAATAAATAGCTCAATTTTCTCTTCTTTTTCTTGCTTGCTGGATTTCCAGCTAAAGTTGATCTTAAATAGAAACCTTTCGATGGGTGAAAAGCTTTATGATGCAAAATTAATTTTGAAGTGTTGTTTTCTGAACTCTTAATAATCTGTGCTCATAAATTGCTTAGTCGTTTAACTAAATACAACTTTCACTCTTATTACAACAACTTCAGAAGTTTTTAGTCTTTCATTTCATCAGGAGATTCTGTTTATTATTTCTTTTCTCTCTTTCAAGTTTAAGATTATAAAACCTCATACCGTTCACCTTCATTGTCACAGTGATGACCCTATCAAGGATGCTACAGTTGTTGAAAAGAAACTTACTCCAGAAGAGAAAGAAACCCTTCAGGTATATATGACACTTAATTTTATACTTTCTTGGTATAAATAGCTTTTTTTATTAAATTACTTTTATGTTATAAATAAGGAATTAAATAAAATTCATTATCTCGTTGGACTGAAGAAAACAAGATAAAGAAAATGTGAAAAATGGTAATCTTATGTACTTTTTTAACTACGAAGAGAACATAGTAAGTGATAATGATTTCAGAATGTAGGGTATTTCATTATTGCAAGGATTGTTGTGCCAATCGACAACATCTGGCACGTGCTGCTTATGCTGATAAACCTATGCTGCATGTGCTTGTTGTACCAACGTATAAAATGGAGTTGGTGCCGAGGCATGCTGTGTCGTGCTAATTGCCCACCGGCACTCCCTATGTCAGTGGCACGACAATCCTTGCATTATTGTTTATGGATATTCCTGGGGTTTGTTCAGTTGTTGAACTGGCCAATATTTATGCTTTTGGCTGAATCCCAAATCAGAAAAGGGGGAAATTTTGATTTTAGTTGGTGTCAATCTGAAACAAGTGGAAGAGCATTCATTGCTAAAGAAGCATTAGTTTAAGAACATCATTTCAAAATGGTGAAATTAGATTGTGGGGGCAAATGTGGTTGATGTGTTGGTCATTTTTTTAATTGCATACTGTTTACTTTGATCTCTTTGATAGAATGCAGAGGTAATAATTTGCTATATACTATTCCTAAATATTATAAACATCATTTTATTTCATCCAGATGTTCTGAACTGAAGCTTATTATGCTTTAGTTTGTCCTTATATTATTTTGATCTTTACAAGAGTGTTAGCAGATTGAATCAACAATTAAAACTGAAACCCAACAATACCTAATCTATCTATATGATTCAATCATATGCTACTTGCATGCTTAGGACAAATTTGTCAAACTAAAATGAAAAAAATTCGTGATATACCGACCTTTTAAGATCTTATTTGGATGCCTCACTGCTATGTTTAAATTCTTCCCAGAGGACACTTGAGAGTTATGAGGCAACACTTAGCAAGTCACCCAAAGATCTTACTGCTCTGGAAGTAAGTTTGCTCATTCTTAATTTGTATATGACATGTTCTATGCTATTTTACAGAATTTTTTTTTTTTGAAATGTTGAATTTAGGCCACAAAAAAAAACACATATAGTTACATTATAGGCATGACTTTCCATATACGTACATCATTCAATTCTCATTTGCCACAAAATCCACAATTATTCATTCAACACATTTGTCGTTAGGAAACTTTGTACAATGTGCTCATAATAATTAATCAACTCTCTCAGTGGTCAAGTTTAATGTCATAAAAATTAGATAAAGGAAAGCTGTCTATATACAACTCCTTTGCATAGAAAACAAACGCTATATATACAACTCCTTATTTACATATACAATTCTTTATCTACATATACAACTGAAAGAAACTAATGACTTAGTTCGGTCATATTCACATTAATCATGTTCACATGCTTCATGATATATACTATACCTAGCTTAACTAATGAATCCTGTTCTTTCTCATGGGCAGTACATATTGTGCACTTTCGCAACTAACTTTAACACAAGTGCTTAGAACAAAGGCAATTTGTGATATCTATTGAACTTTTTGACGAAACACAAGCATCATTTTTGGCTTCAGTGCTAAATTTGGTTTATCCACGTGGTCTTGGCAGGGAACAGCTGTTACATTAGTTGAATTAGGTGAATACCAAAAAGCATCAACTCTTCTTGAGAAGTTATGTAAGGTATCTTTTATTATCATTCTTCTAATATGCTCTCCGTATTGTTCTTAAGATTACAAAGTCGCCCGTGCCATCTTATAGTTCCTGACCTCTGTTTTCCTTATTAATAGAAAGATTTTTCCTTTGATATTCAGGAAAGTCCTAATAATGTTGATGCATATCGTTTGCTAGGAGAAGTAAAGTATGAGCTCAAGGATTACGAAGGAAGTGCTTCAGCATACAGAAGTGCTTTATCAGTTAGTATGAGTAAAAGGCTTTTCCTGCAGTTAATAATTTTGTGTATTAAGGGATGCCAAAGGCATTTATGCAGCATTGCCTTTTCGTATTGAGATTTTTAAAAATTCTGGAGAACTGTTCAACCAATTCTTATCAGATTTGGACTTGACCGACTGAATGTAAACTGGGCTAAACAAACCGGCTACGGCGAACTCATCATCTCATTTGTGATCACGGAAAAATGCACATAATGTTGTACTTTCCGACGCATGACCTCTTAGTAGAGCGTAATGAGTGAACCATCACAAATTGAGATGTGATATTATTTTTTTTATATTGTCCATTTCAAAATGTAACTTTAATCTTCAATAAATAACATATCCTTTTGAATAAAAGATACTTATATTGATGTATTTCACAAGATATTTAATATATTCATGTTGAGACTCATGTAAAGATTATGTGCTCTTAAAGTTAGCCCTATATTGATTTTGTTTTCTTTCAGTGCAACTATTTAAAATTTTAATTGTTATGTTATTTAATTTATTAATTATTAAAGATGTGGTGCAACCGGTGAACTCATTGGTTCGAATGGTGAAACAGTGACACTACCCCTAGCCAGGTCAATGCCCTATCTGGGTCTGATAACTATGGATAGGCAATTGTATATATATTGGCTATTATATACATATTTCCTATTGCTTCTAAAGTATCGATTGTTATCAATTCTTAGTATATTCTGACTGATATTTTTTATGCAGTTGTCTGATGGTATTGATTTTGAAGTTCTACGCGGGCTTACAAACTCATTGCTTGCCGCCAAAAGACCTGATGAGGTGACCTGCACTAATTATTATTACGTGCAATCAATTGTTACTATGTGATTAGTAGGAATCCTGTTTTTTCTTTTTTAACCTCGATAATAAGAGAGTGATCGCAATGCACTATTTCGAGGCACAGAAGTGGGCCATGATTGGCATGCCACTGCATTGCATAGTGTCGTGATGACCGGTGGGCAAGGTGGTGTGCCAACAGGGATGAGGGGCCTCTGATCGGCTCACTTGGGCATTCTTTGGACAGTTTCATTTTGGCTTTTTGTGTTAAATGTTGTTTTATACTTTTTACTTAAGATTTCTAGTAATAAACAAGATTCCTGAGTCTTTTTTCATGACATTTCAGTAATGATATGATATGCTATATTCCAAATGCATACAACTCCACATGTAGTACAACGACAAGATTCACTTCATTTAGTTATAAGATCACATGAAGTTCACTAAGAAGATGCATTTGCATCTTGGTTGAGGGATGATTGCTCAAATCCACCAGCAAGAAAGCCCCTAAAAATGATGACGTTCCAAGGAAGAGAGCTTGAATCCTCCATTCTTTAAATTATGGATGCCAAGACTTTTCAAAGAACAAAAATCAAATTCCTTACTTCCAAACACAAATAAAATAAAATAAAATAAAATATTGTATAAATTATTGGATAACTTATGCGATATTCAAACAAAGTCTCACTTAAGAAATCTGTAGTACGGAAACTAAAGGCGGATGCCAATTTTATATCTTGCATCAAATTGGATCTGGGATGAGTTCAGCTTGCTGAAATACTTCAACAATCCCGTTGCTTTAGGAGTTTGAGGAGAAAGGAGTTCCAAACCTAGAGAGGAAAAGGAAGCCCCTTGTTTCCTTGTTTTAGGATTCTTGCAGGGATGTAGTGATGTCTATGATCCACGTCATCCAAGATGTATCCCAAACATAATCATGACATTACCTGATTGTAAATGTGCTTTTATATAATATTTTGTATTTATTGATAATTTATCTTGATAGTTCCAAAGAAATTTCTGAAGTATGATGCAAAATTTCATGATATTGAGGATTGAAATTTAGGAAAAACCAAATTCCCATATTAACTCTAAATTAGTTTGAAATCTTTAATGTAAGTCTAGCATGATGTTCTCGCTAATAAAGCTAAAAGCTATTTTCATTTTTGTCACTAATGTCATCAAATTTCCAGTGATAATTGATTAATCGAAAACAAGGATTACAAATTGGGAAATCAAATTCTGCCCAAATTAAATCTCGATGTCATCATGATCATAGCAACCAAATGCATGAATAGAAGAATAGAACAATTTGGAGAGACATTTTAGACCTTTTTGATCAAAATTTCGAAAGGAGGGTTTATAGCTGTCTTTATAGCATGGAGTTTGTACTGCACAGTGGCCTAGGGAACATGAAGCACAGACCTTGAGAATACGGACACTCCAGGGGCATTTGTCTGTCACATGTCCATCACCTGTCCGTTGCATGTACCTCATGATCTGTGTTGATCTAATGTCTCATTTCATTTTTGTGTGTGTGTGTGTGTGTGTGTGTGTGTGGCAACAAAACTATGCCAATGAAACATATGTTGTCAAAATTGTGCAAGTTTTGAAATACAAAAGACCTATTGTGGTTCTCGCAAGAACAAATAGATCTATGCTGAACTTGCCATGTTGTTTCTACCCTCGAGGAAATCTTCTTGCATCTTTTGAAGCATTCATTTATGTAGAAGAATTGTAATCAGGCTTTTGTAAAGTGACACTTTGGCACCCATTTTTGTTTTGACATATGCAGTTATTTCAGCTTCTTCAAGCTTTTACGTATTTTCATAATATTGGCGAATTTCGACAGGCAATTCAAGTGCTTCTATCATCACGGGAAAAATTGAATGAAGAAAACAAAAAACAACTTAGCAATTTGGTGGATTCAAATGGTGATGATGCAAAGAAGACGCAGAAAATTGATCCTATACAAGTGAGTTCTCCATTCTAGTGTTGCCCTATAAATTTCTCTTTGTTCGTAGTTTCTTGATTTCATTCGTTTGGTTTCTAAATGCACCTGTCACCAAACACATGCCACTCTCCATTTGCACTCTGAGTCCAGCAAGGGAAATAGATATCACTTCTTAGTATTTTCACGGAATTGTGTTCATGTTGCGGTCCATGTCAAGAAGAGGCATGCACAAGCACATAAAAGATGACAACTTGGAATATTCCTCTATATTAAAGCACAATTTTTAAGTCACCTCATCTTCTTATTTTCCTTTTGTATGCCTGCTTTAATGAATAATATGTCGGTCTCTTGCATCAAATCTCCCAGAATTTTAATACTAGGCCTCCCTTTTTGCCTTTCGTTAGCAATTAATTCATGTTGTTCAGCATTAGCCACTTTCACTTGATAATTCATGGCTCTCCAACTTTGTTATTGGTGCTCATACATAGTCTTGAATTTTTCCAACTGCTGCTCTGTATTTTGCAGCGACTGCATAACGATTTCTTGAATAGACCCACACAATCTCTGGATAATTGTTTCTATATGAATTTCAATCGCATAGATACTTTCCCTAGACTGAAAAAAATCCTTCTGTCTTTCTAATTGAAATATGTGAATTGGCTGCTGAATGCAGGTTGACTTGCTTATAGGAAAAGCCTATGCCGGCTGGGGCCATGTAAGTGATGCTGTGGCAGTATATGATAAGCTCATTGATGAACATCCAGATGACTTTCGTGGTTACTTGGCAAAGGTTACTAGCTTTAACAGTTTTTGTGAACTCTCATTTTATCCCTCAAAATTTGAATTGAAGAAAATGCAACGAATCATTGCATGGTAAAACCGCAACAAATAATAATTTTTATAATTTCAAAGACAAGTTTGAGAAAACCATGATCACATAATCATGGGAAACTTACACACAGATTGCATCTCGATCAAAAACCTCATGCTACGTGAGTCATGTTCATGTTTCGTTATACCATATGTTGAAATCCTAAGATAAGATATTGACCTTAATAGTTATGGTCTTGATCTATGCACTGTTGGTAATTTAATTCTCGGTCCAGAAACATTACCAAAGGGTTCATTGTGTCGAAGTGAAAGGGCACAGTTCTACTTGTACCCTCATGGAGCAGCTCGCGAATTAGACGCATCCCGCACTTTCCGCAATCTATTTGGGATTCCATGTGGTGGCAGAAGAGAAGGTGGTCTTTAATGGAGAATGAAGAAATAAGCTTGCAGAGATCAAAGACAGAGAAACATAGGAATATTTATCGCTACTTGCTTGGAGGATGCATCCTTTAAATAATGAATAATAGGATGTCCTGTCCCCTAATTAGGTGTATAGGGCACCCTAAATTATGGTGTAGTACCTATATGCGTGAGACCTTTCATATTTTGCAAGCTCATGTACTTGCAATCTGTGATATTTTTCTTCTATGTTGACAGGGAATTACATTGAGAGAAAATGGCAAACTAGGAGATGCGGAAAGGATGTTCATTCAAGTAAGTGTTGTTTAATCGGAAATTTTAATAGTCGATCATTTAGAAAAAGTGAACTTTTCCCCATATATAAAAATTACATAAGATATATGGAAGTAATTTGACTTATTGTATTATTAGACTTCACTTTGTTTTGAATTCTACCTGCTTAATTGAATGTAATTTGTTATTTCTGTTGAATAATATGAAACAACCATTATTCTCCAAAAACTTAAGCTAGTAGAGAACGGGAGCCTGGCATGACTCAAATTTAGGACCTCATGCTCTGATACTATGTTAAATAATACGAAACAACGGTTATCCTCCAAAAGCTTAAGCTAGTAGAGAACAGTGCTTTTATATTTTAATATTTAACAATTTCATTTTTTGTATATGGTATAAAACAGCTGTTGCCGCCAAAAAAATGAAAAAAACTACAAAAAGGAGCGAAACCTCGCTGTATGAAATATTTCGGAACAACCTATTTCTTATTCTGGCACTCCACATTTCTTGTCAAACACATGAAAATCATTATCGATCAATATCAGTTTAAATTGAATGTTATTGGACCCTAAATCGAATCACACAAGCCCTAAGATTCAAATATACACATTAGAACTGATCTACAATATCTAAAAAGATTATATTGAAAAGTTCATAATATTTGCAAAATGATTATTTGAGCATCGATTTGTTGAAATAGGTCCCTCAAACTTCTATAAAAGTTACTGATCATCAACATTACTTTGACAAGTTTTAAATTTTCATTAAAAATCACATACTTAATGCAGCTGAACATAAAACTAAGGAGTAACTATTCGGTGCTAAAATCTGGGCATTGCCTCTAGAGTTTTTTTTTGTTAAAAAAAAAAGAAAAAAAGAAACTAGAACATTTGAAAGAACAACAACACATGCTTTTGTGCTTTTATGTTTTATCAGGGTAGTCATGTAGTACTAGAAAACCATAGCCTGAGATGATTTATCTTCTTACTCTTGGGCTTCCATGCAGGCAAAATTCTTCGCTCCGGATGCAGCAAAGGCGCTTGTTGATAGATATGCGCGAAAATGATTAGCGACAAGTAAATATAGGATGGGCTTTAAGAAGTGAACATGCAGGCCCTTGGAAATGGTTACATTAAGCTGGAAAGAAAAAAAAACAAAACCAATGCCCTTGCTAATGAATAGACATTGCTAAGCTCTTAAGGCGAATTCCAGGCTGCAGGATCTGGTGTGACATGTAGAGTGCCATATGAGGCTTGATGAAACTATATCACATACATTTGCTCTACTGTTTCATATTTAACAGCATAACATTGGAATATGTGTTCCTTTTTGTTTGTAACATATTTTCGTGATATATTTGTACATGATTTCAAGCTAGATGTTATCTTCAATTGACTTCGAAGAACGAAGAGGATCTCGTCTGACTGTTAACTGTACTTAGACATTTTTTGGATATCAAAATAAATCATTCAATAACAAGTTTTTTTTGTGATTGGAAATTAGGAGTTTGATTTTTGACTTATTAAAAGGTCTGCGCATCTGTGATTTCATCTACAAAATGGTTTATCTTTTTCCGAAAATTACTAGTGGGAAACAGAACTAAAATCAAACCAGACAGAAATCATGTGGGAGATTATCTTAGGTTTAGTTTGGAAATATGTTGCCTATACACAATAGCTTTGATGTTTTTATTTAGAGGTTTGAAAAAAAAAAAAAAAAACCTATTTTGTGATCATCTTTTCTGCCAAAATATTTTGAGAAATAGAAGTGTTTTTATTCAATTTCATTTTGATGCTAAGCATTGATATCTAAGATCAATATCCTTAAATATAATCTACTGTACTTATCTAGTTTAGAAGTTATATTTTAGAATTTTTCAAAATTATTTACCTTAATTAAAGTGCATTAAATGCAGCTTATATTATCAATTTTTAAACCTCTTAGATTTGAGATAAATAATATAAAAAAAGTAATTTCTAATGTTTAACCATGTTAATTATCAGATTCACATGCCCCATCATTACTTTGCCCCCCAACTTCCCAGGGGGTCACCCATCCTAGGACTACTCCCGTCCTAGCACGCTTAACTCTCTTAACCTCTTGGGCCTTGCCACCACCCAAAATGCTCCGCTTAACTCTCTTAACCTCTTGGGCCTTGCTAAGTATTTTGGGTGGTGGTAAGGCCCAAGAGGTTAAGAGAGTTAAGCGTGTTAGGACGGGAGTAGTCCTAGGATGGGTGACCCACTGGGAAGTTGGGGCGTCACAGATGGTATCAGAGCCAATTACTAGGAAGTGTGAGATAAGTCTCGGCGGCGAGCCGGGATGCGGATGACGGGCTAGCGAGACGAGTCTCACATCGCCTGATATTTGTGAGTCGGAGCCTGACGAGGATGTCAGGGCTTAAAAAAGAGGAGATTGTGAGACCTTAGATAGTCCTATATATGAAATATAATAGAGCTAAACTCTTAACCCGACTTAAACATTTTAGGTGATAGTAAGGCCCAAGAGGTTAAGAGAGTTAAACATGCTAGAACGGGAGTAATCCTATGATGGGTGACCCCCTGGGAAGTTGGGGCGGCGTCACATTGCCTTTTCTCATAATTCATTCTCCGATGTGTTTGTAATGCAGAAATTCTCCTCCCACAATGCGTGCAGGTTCATTCTCAAAAGTTTTCAAAAAGCGTACTACAACATATAAAAGTAAAAGATAATAGGCCATGTTCTTACAGGGTTCTTACAGGTTATCTAAAAGATAATAGGCCATGTTCTTACTAGGGTTACGCATACATACATTGTGAAATTAAACAGTGTCCAATTATACTTTAGTCAATCACAAATGTAGTAAAATAAATCCAAGATTATGAGATAAATGCAACACAATGAATAGAACAATTACTTCTTACATTTCTCACCCCCAGAAACATACAAACAGTTTCCGGAAAAAAAAAAAAAAAAAGAGAAAAAAGTAAAAGAATATAATGGGGGCTGTTTCTGTTTATTTCGAATTCCTGGAAACAACACTTCATATTTTTCATCGAAAAAAACACTCATATTTCATCTTTCTATCAAAAAAAAGAATAGCTACATTTTTAGGGCACAATATACAGATGGGAACGACACGATGCTATGTCTAAATATTTGTGACGATAATGATTCCGCCATATCTTGATATCTTCATCATCTTTTCTCTCTCTCCCATTAAAGAAGCTTGCTGGTGCGGCGTTTTGCTGGACCTCCAGGGAAGAGTCTCATTATCCAACCTAACACCCTCTCGACAACCTATAAAAATGACGATGAGATGTGCTTTAGAAGCATTAAGACAAATCTATACACAAAACTCCGGAGAAGACATACAGAGAAAGATTTGATATTTAAGGAATCAGCTCTTTCGACAAATATCTGCTTTGAACTTGAGACTTCTTACGAACCGTGAAAGCAAAAAGCAGCTTTCATTGCCTCACATTTGATACATCAACAGCCACTGGTGACTCAAAGCATTCTTGCTGTAACTTTTCAGGATATAATGAGAATTCTTTAATTGCATCACATAGGCTCAAAGCATTCTTTACTGTAACTAACTAGGAAAATCAATTAACTGCTTTGTAGAATATAATGAGAATCCTTTAAAGCACGACAAATTTCGATGAACCATATTATGGGTTTAATCAAGTTTGAAAAGAATAGCCCTTGTCACTGGAAATCAGATCAATGTCGTAAGGAATAAGTGAACTTCAATTCTAATTATAAACTGATGGGACATGTTCAGCATGTTTCATAAAAAATTGCAAATAGTAGGTCAATCAGATCAGATCAGCTTGAAACATTTATCTTTTTTGGCACCAATACATTCTAATTGCTTATTATATGTCTGATCAAATCTTTTACACTCTATTGTTATAACTACTTACTAATTTAAAAGAAAAAAGGGTTTTTGAGCCGTGCTGTTGACACGAGCCATATCGTGCAATTATTTTGTCATGTTGGGCACAACCCATGCCAATGGATGCTTAAATTCTTGGCAGCAACAATTATAAAGCATCTAGAAGAGCATCCTAGTGAATAAAAGCCAAACAGGGACCTACAAGAGAAACCATTAGATTTTATCTGTACTAATGGTATTATCTGGAGGAAGGATATCATTAACTCAAGCCTAATGTATGCTGCAACCCAATAACTCAACTACACATCACATTTTCAAAGCCTATAAGTAGATCTCCGGACTGCGAAAGGAGAAACAGCTTTATACACACATCAGCTATACATTATAGTGATTATACATTAAATTTTGAAAAATTACCATTATGCTGTATTGCTATACGAGTATTTTGTCATAGATACTTCGCCAGCAACCATGAAATTGTTGCTTCACGGTAACATAATATTTGTCAAACAAACAAATTATAAGACCATGCAAAATTTTAAGACAACATTTTATGTCAGAAAAAACCAGGAAAAGCTGCCATTCAGATAACTTTTCTGCCAACAAACTTTGGTGACTAATTATCTATGGTACCTTTTTGTCTACAGCAGAATTCGGCCACAGAAGGAAGAGATAAAGTCATCGAAAATTATCCTGTTCAAAAATTAATGATTGAAGCATTTAGTCTAGCATCATTACCTCATCCCCTTCATCAGCATATTCTGCAGTATCGTTCACGATATGTACGTCCATTGGCTTTGCCAGAACGTGCTCATTCGCCATCTGTTGAGCAGTTAAGAGCTCTAATCTCTGGGTCTGTGCCTCCAGCTTTTTAGTAAGGTCTTTGTTCAAGTCCTTCAGCAATGAAAAATAGGTAATAAGAACATGTAAGCAATAACAGAAGATCTTTTAACTCTTGCATATTACATTCCGTAACCACATACAACAGATGACTAATATGCCAAGACGAAAGAGAAACACAAGCAAAGTGCCACCAAGCAACAATTGAAAGGTAATAACTATCACTTCAGGCCATATTATTTCAAGTATACTTGCTAAATTAGACAATCCCTTCTTGACTGAGTTTTGTCTCAAATTTCAACCAATCTACCATCAGGGTCGACGCACCAATAATACACTTTATCAATAATGAAAGGTAAGGACTTCCAAGGCTAATGAATTAAAATAGGATAACCGAACAAAAAATCGCAAGTGCACCCGAGCAAAGTAGTCTCCTAAATAAGAAGGAAATTAAATGATAGTAAATAGAATCAGTTCAACTTAGCATACCAAACATCACACTAGTAAACTCACACATGCTCTGCAGTTGATAATATTCAGCCAGCAAAGATCGGCAAAGTTAGTAGTTTATGTTTACCTTTCAAGCACTGGTCACCAGGAAAAAGCCGCAAGCTTAAAATCAGTTAAAAATCACATCTCAGATCCCTGAACTATTGGTTGTGTTATATTTTGGTGCCTAAGCTTTGCATAGGTGCATTATGGGGGTTCCAATATTAGTCCCATTGTCATTTTTTTCAAACAAATGGACAGAAATACAAGTAGCATGCTATGCCAATGTTCCCAAGTTGGGGGAGTGCATGTCTCCCACCATAGCAACCATTAAGTGCCATGACACATGCATTTCTACCCACATGAAAGTAAGCGACTTGGCATTTTAAGGTTTCTATGAGACAACTTTTTATGACGGTGATGGGCTTAGGAACAATTACATGGCATACTAACAACTATAGAAGTTTAAATTTACCTTCAAAATATTTTAAAACACTTAGTTTTAAGACATAAAAAATAAAAATAAAAATATTAAAACATATCATGCCCAAGCACGCAGGGGATGGGGATATAATTTTTTTTGCAGTAGATAATGGCGGCTCAAGAGATAAGAGTGAAAAATAATGAAGGCAAAAGGGAGTGAGAAGGAAGAGAGGAGGAAGGAGGTGTGTCATTGTCACTACACAACACAAGCTGGGCATGGATCAAACTTCCTATTTGCCTTATCCTTCAGTCTAATCTTATAGAAAGTTGTGCACAAGGGGAAGTTGCCTTAATCCTTTAGTCTAATCTTATAGAAATCTGTGCACAAGGGGAAGGATTTAAGTGTCCGTCGGCACAAAGTCACGGACCGTATCCGCTGTGCCGTGCCGTACCAAAAATTTCCCCGTGTCGATTGCATGACTCAAATCCTTTTTTTCTTTGAAATTAGCAAGTGGTTATCTCAAAAAAAATCCAAAAGCTTTAATAAATATATATATAACAAGCGATTAGAATATATTGATGCCAAGTAAAATAAATATTTTATGCCATTGTGTCTCGGCACATATGTATTTTTTGTGACCGGCACGCATCGGCACAGTACGGCACGGCGCACCCCGTACCGGTAGGTTTTCGGCACGATTTCTTGCCACGACACTTAAATCCTTCCACAAGGGCATAATATTTGAAACCCATATACCGCCACATGTATTGTTCCTAGCTAGTGATTTATTCAACAGATGAATAGAACCTAAAAGTCAGTTAGGAACCAATTATTCTTCCAACTGTAATGTATAAAAATTACCTTCAACTTGGAACAATTAGAAGATTCAATTTTTAGTGCTTGCATCAACTCATCTCTCTCCACCGCTAACTGTAAATGCAAAAGTTTTCCAATTAATTTTTTAAATAAGATAGCACTGAACAACAATATAAACTAAAACATACTAGTAAATTTAAGATAATACCTCTGACAGCAGTGAGTTAATGTTGTTTATCATTCTAAGCTGATCCTGTGGAATACCACCAAATGTATTGTCAGGAGAAAGTGAGATACTAGAAGCATTAGTGGACAGGGACACGGATGGTCCAATATCCTCTGATGAAGCAAGGGAGCTATCGAGAATTGCAGGAGCACCGCTCACTCCTGCCATATTAAACCGCTCAGCACCTGGAGAAACTTAAATGATTTAGGATGAAACAATAAAGAAAATTAGCAAAATTGAGGTGGCGTGAATTAGTAACAGATTCACTTTAAGAAGAAATGTTTGAGCAAGCAAATTTGAAACTTGTCAGGCACTGCTTTTCACTGATTGGAGGTGTGTGAATCATGTTTAGAAAGAAATACAAACAAAGTAATGTTCATATGAAAACACAGGTACGGTAAGGATGGAATCATGGAAGCACAGTTTCGTCGAGTGTTAGTGACTTTCACTGCTTGATTTATGATTAAAACATGCACAACTTCATAAGGAAACAATGCATGAGTGATGAGAAAAAGAAAAGGACATAGTCACACCTAAATCCTCTGTCAAGGTGGATGCATCTTTTTTATTAGAGTAAGTTTTCCTAGTTTCATTAACCTTCTCACTTCCAGATGCTTTCCGTAGCTTAGATTGCAAGAGCTTCTTCTCTGCCATAACACAAGTATAATTAGAGCAGTGTGGTTAAAATGTCAGAATATGCTTATGTTAGAAAATAGATGAAAAACATTATATATATATATATATATATAGAGAGAGAGAGAGAGAGAGAGAGAGAGAGAGAGAGAGAGAGAGAGAGAGAGATGCATGTATACATACACATCCTTCTCAAAAATCAAAACCAATTTTTACATACTAATATCAATGATCTATGCCATTGGAGTGATCCAGTATATTTAAAGTTACTAGAAATCAAAATTCATGATTTTACATGTTCATATCAATGATCTGTGCCAGTGGAATGATCTAGTGTATTTAAAGCTAGTAGAAACCAAAAGTACAGGTTTTTTGACACTTTTTACCCATGCATCAAGATTCGCATGATTTCAAAATTGATAGTTCAATTAGTTGATAAAATGTGTTTGTTAGTTTTGACATTAGATGCACTTCAAATGAAATGAGTTGAAAATCTATTGAAAAATCTTTTGAGACGTCTGGATGGATAGTCACTTTGATTTTCAATAGAAGAATCCTATGCTATTTTTAATAAGATTTATTGTTTCAAACTGTTCATTTCTGTCTCTGCTTGATTCGTAGGCAAAAAGCACCGAAAAACCATGAATTTTGGTTTCTAGCAAGTTCAAAGAGTCCATTGCATTTCAACAGCATGGATCTTTCATTCAGATACTCCAGGAAAAGTTCTGGCTAATATCCTCTTGGTGCATCTGGTTCCATCCCTCACTCTCTCCCTCTTTCTCTAAGTCTGTATGGATATTAAGTTCACTAGATGTAATAAGTATAATAGTTACAAAAAGAATACACAACTGAGAACTAGGAAATTATGATGCAGGAGAAAGGTTCAAACAAAAAAGTATCAGTAGCACACTTGGATTATTAGTAAAGATTAAAGGTGAAAACTGAACAACAAAGATTGGAACATTATCAAGAAATAGCATAAGAGAATTTATACCTTCTTGAAAGGCATCAATAGTGTACTGAAAATCCTGGCGCTCTTTCTCCAAGATAGACATTTTACGTCTGTAAGAATATAAAAAGAAGGTATTTTAATATCCTTTGTGGCTCTACACTTGAAAATTCATGCTTATAAATTATTACAAATAAATTTCGTAAATAAAGCAGTCTGTTGTAGTAATTTCTTCAACATTAATATCTCTCTGAGATCTTTACTGCTCACCTGTTTAATGCATGTTTATCTAATCCTCATGATTTCAATTCTTTCAATTGAATCAGAAAATCATAACCAATTACTCCTATGATGCAGAATGAGAACCAAGAGGCCCTAAGGTTGTCTTAGTGAAGCAAGCAATCCTCTAGAGGAGTATTCTTGCTGGATCTAATCTTACACTATTTAATTTGAGAAAACACATGTGCATGTGGCGTGAGGACATTGTCCTATTCCACGTAGCGATTTATAAATGCTTTGGGACTCCCAGATCTTTTTATGAAACTTTCTCTCTCTACCATCTCTCCTCTCCCACTCTCTCCCCCAACCCATTTCCTCTCTCTCTACCCGTCTCTCTCTAGCACTCTCTCTCTCTCTTTCCCTCTCCTTTCCTCTCTTTCTCTCTCTTCCCCAAGATCGCCCCCACTCTCTCTCTCATTCCTCCTCCAGCTGTTCCCATTATCTCTCTCTCTTCCCCACTCCAGCTGTCCTCCACTCTTTCAATCCCTCTCCTACTCTCTCTCTCTTTTATGCCCCTCCTATTTCTCTCTCTCTCTCTCTCTCATTGAAAACCCTTTCGTGCAGGGATTTGGCCGGCCTTCCACGGCGACGGCGACGGCAGCGGCAACTTAGGCGGCGACGGCAGCAGCGGCGGCGGCTAAGGCTATGGCGACGGTTGCGGTGGTGGTGGTTTAGTAAATATATGAATCCTCATTTTGCTTGAGCCACGTGACAGAGAGGGGCGGAGCCGTGAGCGGGAGCGGGGCCAAAGGCCGGGGGTGAGGCGCGGGCGGCGCGAGCACTCGCGCTTGCGCCGGCTGTGCGGACACTCGCGTTGGCGCGAGAGCGCGGGATGGGCCTGGTGGAGATGGGACCCACCGGGAGAGGGAGGAGATTTCTTTTTTTGCTCTCTTACATTTTTTTGCTCTCTTCATATATACAAAATAATTTATATTTTTTTTAAATCCAATCTCATTTTTTATTTTTTATTATAAAATTTAAAATATATAAATAATTTTTAAATATTTTAAATCGTTTGTGTTAAATATAAATTTTTATTTTATAATATTGAGCCTTTAAATATAAATTATATATTAAAAAATAAAAGAAATATCGATGGAATTTACATTAATTTTATTTTTTACAAAATTTAGATGTGAGAATCACATAAAATATACTAACTTAGAGATAAGTGATGTATTCAGATTTTTAGCTTTTTAGTTAAAAATATTTTTTATAGAACAATTTTCAAACTATTAAATTTGATTAATTTTTAAATAAAATTATTAAAATAATATAATTATTCAAAAATTAAGAAAATATTAATAAAAAACTATTTTTTATAATGTAATAAATAATTTTTTAATTATAAATTTTTAATAATTATATATTTTAATTGACTATCCGCTGCGAAGCGCGGATTCTGCACTAGTATTCTTAAAAGTAGGCTCTCCAATCCAGGTCGGTAATGAGCAAAGTACAGCTATCTAGACTGATATCTAGATTGGGCAATGCTCTACTGCTACATTATTTCCAAGAATGCTTGAGATAGCAACTAAAAGAAAGGCTATTGTCCAGGTCCTCCAGGAGAATAATAATATACAAAGTGAAACATTTGAAACTAAGATTTAGAAAAGCCTTTACATTAAACAAGCATTTTCCTGATTTACTTACAACTTTGTAAACAGTAATGCAAAATATCTGTTCTGTATCCTATTTCACATTTACATCAATAATTTAACAGAACAATAAGAACTGATAAGGAAGAGTAAAGGCCACTCACTTGTAAGAAGAAATTTCAGAGGCTAGGTTCTCCACTTGCTTTTCAAGCTTTAGCTCATTTGACCTCAATCTAAGAGCCTGCAAAACATGCACACAACCTGGATAACAAGATAAACTCTGACATACAGGATTTGGAAAATGACTCCAACGAGGAAGAAATATGGAGCGAAACAATTCCACTCAAGATTCACCAGCCAATTATGCTTGATCTTGGGTGAACAAAGATCATCATTACATTTTTGTAACAAGAATAAAAACATACACATGACATATAAGAAGGGGGCAACTTCTCATGGGTGCAATTAACATTTTTTTTGTTTATGCTGCTCATCAGCCTCACCAAAAGGAACTGCTAAGTGAAGGTAGACATATGAAAAAGGAAGCTAGAAAAATCTTTGGCGTCCAATTTAATGCAACTAAGGCTACCAAGCTAACAGTAAAGAGCCTATCAACCAACTGGTCAAGATATTCAATTAATATTGCCTGACCACAAATGTCATTTAATAGGTTTTGGAATCCTGAGCTTGCCATTGTAGTTAGAGCCTGTTTCCTTCAGATGGCATGTGCAACCTTCTCCTCAACATATAAAGTGCACGTGTTACAATAGTGAACTTGTTTAAGGGTATTATACATTTTAATATTGTCATCATCACCATCTAAGCCGCCTCACACTTTATTGTCGTCATCATCACCATCTAAGCCACTTCCTAATATTAAAAATACGACTATACGTTAACATAAATGTACTAGCACATTAGTATAGGCAACTTGGACTTGAGCATTTTGGGCTTGTGGTTTAAGGCTTTGGACCCACAAGTTGTTAATAAGAGTCAGTCAGGGCCTTACACATGGTGTAGAGAAACTCTCAGGGATACAATCATGTGGGGCCAGTTGATTGTGCATTCATAGTGTTAACCTTGGTCCGTTGAGGGAAGCAAGAAATCAAGGACAGGAGGCAACAATTTGGTGGGCTTCATGCCATTGCAAACCGATGTGTAGCAGAAGTACACTAGCGCCATTCATACATTTGTATTAAAGATCACGACTACATGAAGGTTAATTCTGCATGTTGGTTTACTAAAGCTTTAACACTCCTATTTAAGGTTAATTCTGCTTGTTGGTTTACTAAAGCTTTAACACTCTATTTAAGGTTAATTCTGCATGTTGGTTTACCAAAGCTTTAACACTCTATTTGATAAACTGCTAACTCACTTTCAAAAGTATAATTCAAATAGTAAACAATTCCATCAATTGAAATTTAAATGATACTGCACAAGAAGTGCAGGCATGATAGCAAGAATTTAACTGCTGTGGCACGGAGCCGTGCCAGAACTTACCGGCACGGTGCATGCCGGGCCGTGCCAATGCGTACCAATCACAAAAAAATTCATGCGTGCCAACACATAATGACATGAAATATTTATTTTTTAGCAACAAAATATTCTAACTTTTTATTATGCATTTTTGTTGAATTTTATTGAGAAAATTACTTATTAGTTTAAAGAATAGAGGATTTTGAGCTATGCTATCGGTACGGGGGCTATATCGTGTCAAACTATCGATATCTTATTGACACGATATAACATAATATGGCACAGTAGATATGGCCTATGCCGATAGGCACTTAAATCCTTGCATGATAGTAGGATGTTCGCCAATAGTGCAGCATGTCTACACACTACATGTAGGAATGACATAGTATTGCCCAATGAAATGGCGATCGTTAATAAAAACTTCTATCACAAACTAATCATTAATCAAGTAGGGTTCCACAAAGTTTTAAGTTGATCGTGCAAGCCGAAACATCTCAAGAGGAAACAAGAAATCACAATATAAGAGAGATCAAGTGAACTACCTTCTCTTCCAAGCTAATGACTTCAGATGCAAGTATCTTTGCCCTCTCATCAGCAGCATTGCATTCTAGATGGGCATTAGTATACTCCAATTTAACAGATTCGAATGCCATCTGTTGTACACATTAAACACAAAGATATAGGACAAATTAAAGCATTTGTTACAACAATATTAAGATATACATAATAGGTAAAAAAGAAAACATGTACAAGTTAAGAAGATAACAAAGTATAGATATATCAGTCGACTATTTAAATATCTTGTAGGATATTCCAATTTCTTATATCATACATCATGTAACTAATAGAAAAGCAAAGAGTATTCCAAATACAAAATTGAATCAAATAAATCCAAAAAAATAAAATAGATTTCAAATTGATATTTAAGTGTTTAAATAATTAATCATATATATATATACTAGAGCCGGTTTAGAAAGCCCACATTTAACAATGAATGGTTCGGTTTAAACAAATAAAGAAAAAAAAACAGTTTACTTCACGCACTATATATATATATACATATATATATATATATATATATATATAGGCTAGGGCTACTATCATATTAATAGGATATGAGCACTTGTCCTATCAAGTTTTTAACCCTTGGATGAGAAATTGTAGGGTTAGGATGATATTAGTCGGTTAGAGTTGAATGGTCCCCCTAGGGTTGAGTGGTCCCCACTGGGTTATAGTATTTAATCCAATGGTTAGAAATGATAAAAAGAATTGATCAAAAGGCTAAAAAACTGATAGGGCAAGTGCTCCTATCCTATTAAAAGGATAGTAGCCGGACTCTATATATATATATATATATATATATATAGAGTCCTATTATGTAAAAGCACCAAGTATTTGGTGCTTGTGATTTTTTTACCGTTAGATCTATAGAATTGAGCTACTATGCTTTTAAAAGTACCAAGTCATTGGTGCTTGTAAGTTTTTAGCTCTTGGATTAATAGATGTGCGGTTAGGATGATGTGGGCCCCCTTGGGTTAAGTGGGTGGTTGCTTGAATAGTATAATCTAACGGATGAAAATGATCAAGGTTGTAGATCTAACGGTAAAAAATTCACAAGCACCGAGTGCTTGGTGCTTTTACAAGCACCATATCCGAACTATATATATATATATATATATATATATATATATATATATATATATATATATATATATAGAATTGAGATCCTATGCTTTTGAAAGTACCAAGTCATTGGTGCTTGTAAGTTTTTAGTCCTTGGATTAATAGATATGCGGTTAGGATGATGTGGGCCCCCTTGGGTTAAGTGAGTGGTTGGTTGAATAGTATAATCTAACGGATGAAAATGATCAAAGTCCTAGATCTAACGGTAAAAAATTCACAAGCACCAAATGCTTGGTGCTTTTACAAGCACCATAGCCGGACTCTATATATATATATATATATATATATATATATATATATATATAATATGAGTTGAGCTAGAATACTCTCAAAAGCACCAATGAGGTGGTGCTTTTGAGTTTTTAACCATTGGATGGAGGAATGTAAGGTTGTGATGATGGTGGTAGGTGGGGGTAGGTGGAATAGTGTTTGATCCAATGACTATTAGTAATCAAGGAGTAGATCCAAGGGCTAGAAACCTAAAAGCACTAATGGAGTGATACTTCTAAATATAGGGTCCGGCTACTATACTATTATGAGTACGATCGCCCTCGTACTCATAAATTGTTTCGATGATAGAGCTTAGTATCGACGATCCACACCGTTAAACGTTATTCTACATTTAAAACTTCTAGAAATAAAATTTTATAATTTTTCGACATCATTTACCTTACGATCAAGAGGTCACAAATTTGACACTTTTTAACGACCGGTATGGGATACTTGCTAGTTTAACGGTGTAAAAGAATCGGAATTTGTTGAATTTTTGATAGAAAATTCTATTCACTACATAGATAAAGATCAATAACTCCGATCTTGAATTGAAGGATCCGATCATCCTTTTTTAGGATGTCGTTCAATTTTGACCGTTCATTTTATGCCCACTTGATGGACTTTATTATAATTTCAAAAATTTACAAAATTTATTTTCTAGAAGTTTTAAATACTCTAGATCATATTTAACGGAGTGGATCGTCGATTCGGAAGCTCCATCATCGAAAACAACTTATGAGTAGTAGGGCTCCAATACTCATAATAGTATAGTAGCCATGGCCTATTATATATATATATGTAAAGGATTTGAGCCAGTTCAGAGTGGAGCCTACATCCAACAATGAAGTAAAATGTTGCTATGTGGTAAATTTAGAGAGAATAATGTATAAGTATAGATATATAAATATATAAAGCTTGACCTATTTACATTTGCTTAAACTGTATGTGTGTTCATTTGCAGCATCTGCACCATATGTAGGTGAGGTCATATAGAGGTGCATGCAGCACTTTTTTTAGGAAATGCCTATACTTCTTTCTCTTCCTCTTCCACCCCTGCCCAACCAACCTCCTATCTTCAATATTCTCCTCTATACAAACTTCTCCACTTCCTCTCTTTTCCTCTCCTTTCTCCGTCTTTCTTACCACATTATTTCTTCTTGCCGCAGCCACCTAAACAGCTAAAAGAACACTATCCCACCATCAAGGCTTCAAAAGATACATTTATATTTATTGCTGCAGAAATTCTTCTGCCGCATAATATTCAATTGAGAGGAATGGATGCATTTCTTCCATAAACCAAGAAAGACTAACTCAAGCCTTAAAGGGATGGATTACATAGGCAAGATATGTTCCATTAACCATGAACGAATGAATGCATTTCTTCCAGCTAGTATATTAACAACTAATTTAATAGTCATATGCAATTCTAAATGAGTGTCCATCACATTTTGTAGTGATCAGCAGTATCTATTGTAAGCAACTCTGCCCTCTTTTATGAAATAGGCAAATAAAAGAAAAAAAAAAAAAAAAAGTTTGCTCATATTAAAGTCCTGAAGATCAAATGTGTGATTTATGACAACAAATAATGAAACACAGAATATCAAAATGGAGGAAAATGACTAACCAACTGAGCCTTGATTTCCTCTTGTAATCTTTCCATGTCAGATTTTAACTGATTGATAACTTTTGCCTGAAATGACAAATAAATAAAAATTCAATCATCAAATAAACAACGGCAAGGATTATATATATTATAAGAATGATAGTAAGTAAGAAGTAAATCACGTCAGATGCAAGCTTAAGGATACAGGTGTGTTGGTTCACTCAATAGGTTCTTTGCAGGACCTAAGAAACGACAACCTATGGGCATTGGTGTTGTTTATGTCCCTAATCTTGTTTCACTGCAGGAACACACTAATGCCACTTTCCGTCCAGTATCCAACATTGTTGGGAAAAAAAATTAAAATAAAAGCAATAAATATTAGCTAAGACTGACCGACTTCCTGAGAAGATAGTCAGAAGAAGCAAGAAAGAAATTGGCTCATGTTCGCCCTGTCCTTGAAAAGGAAAATGAAAAATAACAGAGCATATCATGTGAATAACATATCACATGACAATTGTCCACCGTCTCAACCAATTATTAACAAACTGATAGGACACTAACCAAATGATATAGAAACTCCAGTCCGATGCACGCTAGAAACAAGGATTTAAGTGTCGTGGCACGGGGTCGTGCCGGACACTTGCCAGCACGGTACGGCACGGTGCATGCCGAGCCGTGCCAATGTGTGCCGGTCAAAAAAATTCTTGTATGCCGACACATAATAGCATGAAATATTTATTTTCTTTAGCAACAAAATATTCTAACTAATTTATTATGTCTTTTTATCACATCTTTTAAATTTTATTGAGGAAATTATTTACTAATTTAAAGAATAGAGAGTTTGGAGCTCTGCTATCGGCACGGGGCCCGTATCATGCCGATATCTTGTTGGCACGGTACGGCACGGTGGATACGGCCCATGCCGAAGGGCACTTAAAACCTTGGCTAGAAAGATATCTCAACGATAAGGGTCATAAACGTAAAAATATTTGATATCCGCCAACAGAGTATATACCTGCTCATTATACCGATCTGTAAGAGATGAATTTTCAGCAGCTAAGGACTCTGATAGTGTTTTTGATGTTTCGAGAGCTCGTTGTAGCGAGAACTTTTCTTGTGTCAAATCCTCAATGTGCTGCACCAAAAAAAAAAAAACTGAATAATTTTATGGGAGACTATTACTAAATTTAAAAACTGATAAGAATAACACCAGATACAACAGTAGTTGTATCCAGTTCAAGGCACAAGGTTAGCAAGATGAAACTTGACATATGCTCACAATTTTCATGCAAAAGATTTATTGTATCAATAAGCTTATTACTTGGCTTTTTTTAATATAACAATTTGTTCATAATTACAGAAGCAAACTAAACTGTAATAATTGATTGTCAATCTGTTATTTCACAAATAAACTCATAAATTGGTTGAATACAAATATCAAAACTGTACATAACAGATCTTAAATGAAGCATTTCATTAGTTATTAACTATTTCCAAGTTTTGAAGAAGGTTTATGAGAAAAGTGCGCTATTGGAGTTAACTGAACAGGGCACCTTTTCAAGTTTTGATAATTGACGAATTGTACCGGATGAAAAAGAATAAAAGAAAAGGAAAAAAAAAATATTCCACTTTAAGGTGTATACAAATTATCAGGCCTTTGTCATAACATCATCTCCAAAAAAAGCTGCTGAGAAACATGCAAATAATATGAAATAAAATACCATAATCGAGGCCAACCAAGGTGGAAAATAAGTACCACATATGATCACCTGCTCTAAGGCTGCAAAATCTTCATCTTTCTTGGCAGTTGCAAAGCTCTGGTATGTTTCCGCATTATGGTCCAGATTTTGCCGATCATTTAAAGCACCAGCATTGTTTGCAGCTGACTCCTTTCCACTGAGAAAATCTGAAGTACTTGAGTTGAAAGCAAAGTTGCTTCCTGAAGATGGCTGCCACTGAGAAAATGAATTCTGGACCTTTGGATTGTTAACAGATAATGGCAGATTAGCTTTTTCAGGCTCAGCATACGGCTCTTCAGATGTAGAAGAAACTTTATTCACACCAAGGGCATCAAGAAAAGATGGCCGAGAACGACCATAACTGGACGAAGGAAATCGAAATTCATCATAAGTGTTTTTAACCCCCATGCTGAAATCGGTAGGTGAAGGCTTTGATGCATTCCAAATTGCACTATCAATGTCCAAGTGACGATGGAAAGCACTAGTTATCTTCTCTCCTCCTTTAGTGTTACTAGTGGCATCGTCATGGTCCAGGCTACTACCATGCACACGGTGCTCCACAGCATCTTCAGAGTCTGCATCCATAGCAACCGAGTAGAAAATTGATTAAAGTAATATTTAAAGTACATAAGAAAAAAGAAAACTTCTAAAAATAAAAAAGGAAAAGAAATAGAAAAACTGAGTAGTTCTGTACAACTTATTAGTCAATAAATACTTCTTTACAACATTTTAACAAGCCCCAAGATCATGTGCTCAATTTTCAAACAGTAGCCATGGGATAATTCAGTTGATTTCGGTTCAATTCAATTCAATTCAACTAGAAATGAATGTTCTGTTAGGAAAAAAATGAACTTGATCACATTCCATTCCGTTTAATAGTTCGAAAAGATATTGAAAATCACTTCGAGGTGCCTGCCTTTTCTGATATACCCTTAACCAAATAGTAAGAAAGCTAATATGACTGCTTAAGAAGAGATATTTCCAGGCTACAGATGAATACCAACTAAAAGCAAATAGACCCTCACCAGATCCAACCTCAAAAATATAATGAGATTTGGTTGTGATATGAGAAATCCCACCAAATCCTCTCAAACTAATTGAAATCTCATTAACTAATGATTCGAAAGAATTAATTTCAGAAAACCAGGGTTCCAATTCCCTCGAACTCCAGAATTTTAGGCAGCCAAATAAAGTGTTGAGAATTTCACGCGTCTTAATTTACCTTCAAAACCAGATGTTGAGGCTGTAGTGCTCATGCCAACGTCGTTACCAAATCTATTCTGAGCAAAGCTACTTTCTGACTTCCCAGGAAGGCTGCCGCTGTGATATTCCCCTGAGGGACCAGAATCATGAACATAAATTGTCGAATTTTTATTCCCACTCGAATGGACTTCAATTGATGAAGAAAAACTTGAATTTTTTATGTTCTTATCCACATCCGACTTGGAATAACTAAGCTCATCGCTTTCCCTCAAATTTTCATAATAACCATTAGCCAACCGAGAGGAGCCAGAGCTCCCATATAATCTATGCACTTCATTGTTCTCAGATTCTCGTAACAAGTCACCGTGCGGTATAGGATTGATAGTATATTGTGAAGCAGAAGTAGCAGACGGGCCATTAGCGGAATGAATATCAATGCTTTGAGAAGAATTAGCAGAACTGTTTTCATGGATCCATACTGATGGAGAGGGGCCGGTAGTAATACTTGTATCCGTACTCGATATAGGTCCATCAACCATGTCATCATTTTTTCGCAAGAGTTTCCCTTGCTGGTCTGCATCGGCTGATTGCAGCGGACCGCCAGAAACAGCTTTCTTAGCAGCTTTCCTCTTTCGGAACTCCTCTAACTGATAATGCAGAACCAAAAAAAACAAAATACAAAAAACAAAAATCTAAGATTCCCCGGATACAGCAAAAGACAAAGGCAAATAGATAAGGAAACAATAAAGATTCAATCAGTGTGCGCACATAAATCTATATATATGTGCGGTATGACACTATTTCACAAACAAAGTAGAAGATTAACTCGCTATGTAGAGGGATTTGCACGCTTGCTGAATTGTCGCAGAAAGCCAAAATATTCAAGTAACGAACCCAATTATTACCTACAACAGCAACTTGAAAACAAATAGGGAAAAAGAAAATTGTTATAATTCTTATGTGTTGTCCATACTTAATGGTCATGATAAACTAAGGCTCTGTTTGGATGTCAGAATAAGTTATCCAAAGATAGCTTATATGAATGTCGGTAAGGAGTTTGATTTTTGATTCTTCAAAGATCTTGTTGTCTATAATTTGGTGAGATAGTATATTTTATCTACGAAGTGATTTACTTTATTCGGAAAAAATAATTTGAAGACTGAATATGGTGTTCTAGTTTAGACATATGATCACAATCCTTGTCAGTCAACCGTACAAATTTCTTAGGTAAGCCGATGAAATTTACAGAACAAGATATTCATGCATCCAAACAAGGCCTAAAAGTAGGAACAGATTGAGAACGAATAAACGTGGCCTCGAAAAGAACAGCTACAACCTATCAAATGAAAGATCGCCATTTTTATGGCTCTGACATTAAGTGCCTATTTGGCCCCGTTTGATTCTGCTTATTGCCGCAGCAAAAGCTCCAGACTATCTTGTTTGTCAAACCCTCTACTAAGATTGATGCTGCTGAAAGCACTTGCAACGACCCAACCCGCTAGCAACAATAACTCGTTAGGCCCAAACCACCGGCCCAAAATGCTTAAGCCCAGTTATTATTATTAACGTGCAGGTCTCATATAAACGGATTGTAATCAGTATCTCATCCGATGTGAGACTATTCGGGGCGTTACGGCAATACATTCTGCTGAGCCACTTTCTCATTTCTGCTTTCTGCTGCAGAAGCAGGAGCTCTAGACTCTCTTACTCGTTACCAAACATTCTGACAAAATTGCCGGCATCCAAGTAGACTAATTTTTTACTATTTATTAAAAAAAAAAAAAAAAAAAAAAAACTTGAAGGATTGGCTCCAATTTGAAGGAAAATATGAATTTGGATTCAGATTCATGATCGGAGGGTTCCAAAGGAGACACCACAGGAGATCCCACACCACAACAACAACAACAACAACAACAACAAAAAAAGGTGAAAAACATACCCGCTTCTTGCCAGCCTCAAGATGCTCCTGCTTGCGGGAAGACTGCGCGGCGGAATTGGGCGGCGCGACCTGCGCGGAAGCCATGGCAGACAGCCCCAATTCTGGGGCGGCGCCGCAGCCACGACAGACGGTCGGATCGGATCTCCGAAACGAATCAGAGAATCATCGGAGGAAGAAAAGATACAGAAAGAGAGAGAGAGAGATAGGCTGCAGATCTCTCTCTCCCCCGTATACACACATATATCGGAAAAAAAAAAAGAAAAAAAAAAAATTAGAAAAAAAAATGAAGAAATGATTAATTGAGACAAAGAGAAAGAGAGAGAGGTGATCTTTTGAAAGGGGTGGGGATTTTGGGGGCGTAGAAATAATGCCCTAATAATGCCCTAATTTTGGGAGAAGCTTGCGAGCGCACGAGAAGCCGTTGCAGATCTCGCTGCGTTTCTTCTCTCCTCTCTCTCTCTCTCTCTCTCTCTCTCTCTCTCTCGCTTTTAATTTCTTCCAAATTTGCATTTCCGATTCATTTTATTATTTTGCTTAAAAATTTTTTTTTTTTTTTGATGAATATTTATGGAGCCCCTCGAACAATACACTATTTTGAAAGATCCCCCTCGCCCAAAAAAACAAAACCTTTTCTTTTGATAGTAAGAAAGGATAAGAACTACGACCGTCACTGTGAATAAGCGAAGGGTTTAGTCTTGGTATTCGAGAGAGTTCGAATCCCAGTTGATTCACATTTCTGGCTAAGTTTATTTCTAAATTAAATAAACGAAACGGGTAGTGTGCTACCTATCTCTCAAAAAAAAAAAAAAATAAAAAATAAAAGAAAAAAAGAAAGGTTAAGAAATAAATCCTAGTTAATTCACATTTTTAGCTAAGTTTATTTTTAAAATGAAATAAACGAAGCAGGTAGCGTGCTACTTGTCTCTCTCTCTCAAAAAAAAAAAAAAGGATAAAAACCAAGCTGCGCTTAGTGCAAGTGACAAAAAGTTTAGTGGTTTATATTTAAGGTTCTAAGTTCGAATCCCAGTTTATTTATATTTTCAGTTAAATTTATTTTTAAATAAAATAAACGAAGCGTATAGCACGCTACTTATCTCTCAAAAAGAAAAAAAATGTATAGAAGTTGCACAAACAAAGCCATATTAATTCTAACCGATAAATCTTTCAAAATTTTAATCTTGGTACTTAAATTTTTTATTTATTTGATTTAAACTATTTTGATGGATCTTTCCATAAAATTTGAACTAAAATATATTTATAAAAATTATATAAAATATAGTAATTACACTCATGAAATAAATGATGCATTTGAATGATGAAGCTGAATAACCATTTATTAGCTCAAATTAAATAGAAAAATAAATTAGGTAGAAAAATTAATTTTTTTTACATATTAGATTGTCATATCAATCAATGTAGGTAATAATTGTGGTAAGTTCAATATTAGGTGAAAACATATCAAACTTATTTGAACTATGAACTATTATTTTGAATCAGCTGCCTAATCTTTCAAAATTTTGATTTTTGTATTCAATATTTTTAATTTGTTTGATTTGAGTTGATCAACAGTATTTTGACTTCAAATTTGGAATGAGCCGCTTCTTTTTATAGATTAATTTAGTGTACTTCATGCAATTATCATAATTATAAATTTATTAAAATAAATAATTAACTTAAAGGTTGAAATCAAATTATCGTTGATTCACTCAAATCAAACAAATTAAAAAGTTAAATAGTAAAAATCAAAATTTTGAACTACAAATGTATGATATTTGAATTTACCCAATGGTCTAAATAAAATATTGTTAATAGTATATGAATGATATTTGCTACCATTTTTTTTTTTTTTTTTTAACGTTTGAATGCCTCTAATTTACTATTTAGTGATGGTACTGTTATAGATCCAAATGAATAAAATATTGATTTATGTATTATTTGTTGGCTATTTTTTATTGGTTCAAATTTTCTGTCTTGTGATAACAGACACATGAAACTAATAAGTAGAATTGGGTTGAGACTAAATTTTTTTTTTTTTTTTTTTTGAGAGAGAGATAGATAGCACGTTACTCGCTTCATTTATTTTATTAAAAAATAAACTTAGCTGAAAATGTGAATCAACTACGATTCGAATTTGGGACCTCTGGTATCAACCACCGAACCTTTTACCACTTGCTCTAGGGACGGTCGGTTTAAACCTAAAAAATTGAGTGGATCTATGATCCATAATAGAATTAAAGGTAAGAGACCCAACAATAGACCTAATATCTAGATGAGTTAAGTCATGTTGAAGCCGTAAAGTGTTGTACTGTGACACCCCAATAGACCCACATCGGATGGAAATGACGTTGTTATTGGGTTTATAAAAGACTTAGACACTAGTAATAATAACTGGACTTAAGCATTTTGGGCCGGTGGTTGGACGTAATGAGTTATTGTTGCTAGTGGGGTGCAATTCGTTACGTTTGGTATCAGTCGTTGATTAGCGGTATGGACAATGTATGGCGAGTCTCCCGTGGCCAGAGTCTGGATAATTGAGCTAGAAGCAGCAGGGCATCAAGCGCTATGAAATCTATGACACGATGATCGCGTCGGATGATTGTCGGCTGAAAATTGGATTGTTATTGGGTTTATAAAAGACTTAGACACTAGTAATAATAACTGGGCTTAAGCATTTTGGGTCGGTGGTTGGGCGATCGATTATTGTTCTTTAATCGTTACATGTACTTGAGCCCTTAAGTATGATGGTACGCTCTTTTTATTAGCATATTTTTCTAGAATGGTTAGTTAGAGCTTACGATTCACAAATAACATTAGAAATTAGTGGCATGGATTTGATTCTCACATACTGCATTAACCCTTACAATCCATACTATTCATGCGCCGTTAAGAATATTGAATAATTTTCATGTTAGAAAAATTCTTTGGGTCTGCTATAAAGATCTTTTATGGTTTATTATTGTATCGACAAATTCATATAGGCTCTGTTTTGATGCATAAAAATTTTATTTAGCATAGCTCTTTGATTTTTTATTTGATGCACGAACATTTTATTCAGTGTATTTATTTGATTACTTAAGGAAATTATAGTATTTAAAAAGTAAGGAGCGTGATAAAATGTATAGAATAAATATAATATATATATAATTTTCAAGTTGGTTTTTCAAAAAAAGATAAATTGTCTTACAAATGAAATATATTACTTTTTTTAAATTATGAATGTCAAGACTTTTCAACGAACAAAACTCAAATTCCTAATCACAAAAAAATAAATAAATAAATAAAGTGTTGAATAAATTATCGGATAACTTATCAGATATATTCAAATAAAGACTCACTTAAGAAATCTGTAGTATTTGGTAGATAAGAAACATGTAGCATTTGATAAACAAGAAATGTGATAAAATATTTATAATGGAATAATAATATATTTAATTTTTAAGTTTTTGCAGTAAATTATTTTATAAGTGAAATATATTATCTTTCAAATCATGAATTATTAAGGGCCTTTGAATGAGCAAAAATCAAATACTTTTAATTCCAACGTACAAAAAAAAAAAAATTAGTATCAAATAAATCACTATTGAATAACTTATTTTACCATCTAAAACAAGGTCATAACATTTAGATTTTCTGTATAAATATAAGAAATTAAAAAGCACAAATTTTGTGAACATAACGCACACTGGAATCAAACCTCATATCTTAGAGACAGCGAAGGCTTAGTTTGGTATTGAGGTTTATCTAACGCTATTAGATAAAATAGAGTTGAGGAAAAAGCATATTGGAATATGTTTGTGCGTTCTCCAGTGGTACCGTAGAAAATATATCGTAACCAACTCATCGGGATATGTGGAACGTAATTTTACATACGGAAACAAACAGAGTATTTTGCACATAACACAATCTGATAAAATCGAAAAAACCTCTCATATCCGGACAATATAATTCATCATCATCCATGGACATTCATCATCCATGGACATTATATGTTTCATTTGGACAGAGAGAGAATAGAAAAATAAGAAGATTAAAAAAACATAAACAAGTGGTAGAGGACTTGATGGTTGGTACCCGAGACCTGAGTTCGAATCCTAGTTGATCCACATTTCTTGCTAAGTTTATTTTTTAACGAAATAAACGAAGCGTAGTGGGTCGCATTCTACCTCTCTTTACAAAAAAAAAAAAAAAAACATAAACAAAAAATAGTAACATTTTTTTTAAAAAAAGCATTGACTCTCTAACATATGTTTCTCTATATTTTTTCTTCAGTTTTTGTCGGAACAAAAGAAAGATTAAAAAATAATATATCCGAAACTTGTTGGACCTGTAGGCCATTTTAATTTGACTATTTGGTCTTTTAAAAATTCAATTTTAACAGTTTTAATTTAATTATTTAATTTTTAAAAATTTTAATTTTACTAACTAATCTTTCAATTTGTTTGATTTAAGTGAGTCAACACCACTTTAATTTTTTAAATAAGTTTATAGTTGCGAGAATTGCATTAAACATACTAATTAAATCTATAAAAATAAATAATATTTTCAAATTTTAAAGTCGAAACAACTGAAAGCGTGGATTGTGGAATCAAAAATTTAAAAGGTTTAACAGCCAAATCAAAATAATCTGTAGTATGGACTATGGAGACAAATTCTATCAGGCATGTGTGTTGCTAACTAATAACTAACTCAGGAGACTACACTTCTTGAAGGGGGGGAAGGCTGGGATTCCACCCACCCAGCATCCTCTTTCCGTGCTGCCGGCTGGCCACCACTCCCTTCCTCGCCAACGGCGGCGTAAACGGCTTCTTCTTCTTCTTCTTCTTCTTCCACTTCTGCAGCTCTCCTCCTCCTCCTCCTCTCGCCAGCTTCTTGCAGAAGCACTTCACCCACTTCTCCTTCTCCTCGTAGAAGTCCTTCGCCGCGCACACGCACCCCTCCTCCTCCTCCTCCCCCTCCCTCTCTGCTGCCGCCACCATCGTTGTCGCTCTCCCTGTTGGCTTAAATGGGCCAGCATCCTACCCTGTGGCGGGAGGCCATGTGGACCGAGTCATGTTCGAATTGGTGTGAAGCTGGGTTGAGCCGAGTCATGTTCGAAGTGGCGTGAGGCCAGGTGGGCCGAGTCACAATCGAGACCCGTGGGTGCTGTTTCTGTACGCTTTAAGTGAATTAGTTGCGTATTTCTAGCAGCTCGAACTTTTGGGATTAATGGTTAGCGCCAACGATCCGACCTCTCCCCTCGATGACGCCTAAGTTGCCACCGCTGCCGCAACTGCTGCTGCTTTTGTTGTTGTTATTGTTGCTGATGTTGGGGGGAATTCTGCGGCGCAGTTTGTCGATGGTAGAGGCGGGGACGAGGTAGAACTTCTGGCCGGGGAGCAGGCGCTCGGTGGGGCAGATCGACGACGGACTCGTGTGGCCTCGCGAACACGTCCGGCCGCGCAAGGCAGAGCCCGGCCGGGTACCTGCGCATCACCAGGTACGCCGGGACCGCCGACGCGTAGACCTCCACCGCTCCCCCCTTGAGAACGGCCACCCGCACCGCCGCCGCCTTCAACAGCGAGGCCGCCCCCGCCACCGCCGAGCGCTCATCAGCTCCGCAGATTCTACTGCGGCATCGTAATCACAAAGGCTAGATCCGGCCAGCGGTGTTTCCTTCTCGGAATTGCAGTAGCCGACCCGCAGCATTATTTGGCGAGCGCAAAATTTGAGCGCCATCATGTTTTTTAATGCACAAGAATTTCGTATGCACGTTAGCCTTATCCATGTAATTAAACTCTCTTCCTTCTTAGTGCTGGCTGTGAATTAATTTGTCCGCTGCAATGGAAGATGTAGGCTTGTAGCTCGGCCGGCTGCAATGGAAAGTTGCAAAGGTTATCCAGATTCTTGCTATGGCTGCCAGCCTGCTCCAAAGTGACGAATTTTGGAGTTTAGCTGCCGGCAAGTAACTCATTATGCATGTTGGAATAGAAGTGTAGAAATTTCTCCCTACGAGGCGCGCGTGACAATTTAGTCTTCAAATTTTAATTTTAATTTTTTAAATTTTTATAATTAAATTTTATAATATAATTTAGTTGGCTAAATATTGATAAACCGATGATATAGAAGTGATGTGAAAGTATTGTTATTAGTGATGCAACGATAATTATTAAAATTTTCCAAAGTGAGAAAGTGTAAAATTACACGGATGGTATTTAAAATTTTCCCTAAAGATAAATTGCACCTTTGGTCTTCAAACTGTGGGCGTTGACACTTAATTCTTAAACTTGAATTTATTATAATTTATATCTCAAATTTTTATAATTGTTACAATTAAGTTCCATAATCTAGTTTAATTGACCAAATATTGACATATCTAATGTGAAAGTGGATATAGCAATGTTGTATTTGATGATGTGTCAATTATTAATATATCGCATAACTTTTACTTCATGGATGTGTACACCACTTTTCACACCTGTGATATAGTAATTAGGGGCAATTGCTTATATACTCCTGAAAAGTTCTCGACTTTTCGATTTACCCCTCTTAGAAGGCTAATATTGAAAATATCCTTGCTACGTTCTAATATATTTCTAATATACCCCTAGAGTTAAAATCTATTAATTAACTCTGTTATCTTTATAAAATTACTATTTTGCCCTTTCAAATAAACCCTTCCACTGTCGTTGTCTTTCTTATTTGCCCTTAAAGTCAGAAATACAAAATGTATTTTGACTTTTGGTCTTTTCCAATATACCCCTCTACCGTCACCAACATTTCTTATTTGCCCTTAAGTTAAGGACAAAATTGGCATTTTAATTTTTTTTTAACTATGGTAGATATTTAACTCGCGTTTAACCCGAGTTAACTTAACAGGAGATAACTGCAGGGGTATTTTGCAATAATGATGGGCATTTTAGAAAGAAAAAAAAAGTAGGGGTAAATTGAATATTTTCAAACGTATGGGGGTATATAGGCAATTATCCCTATTAATTAATACGCGATCACTTAAATTAATTACAGAATTTGATTATAATAATTTTGAAAGTTCGAGTCAAAAATTATAATAAATTAAAGTTTGATAATCAAAATGTCGCGTACCTTATAGTTTGAGAACTAAACATGCAATTTACCTAATTGATGGTAATGGGCCGAGCCCATTGGATTCAAATACTGAATTTGCGCCCATAATCTCAGCCCACCTTGCATGAAATACTAAAAATTTGAGTAAAATTAAGGGGCAATTGCACATTTAGGCTTAGTTTGGTATTGAGGTCTATCTAACGTTATTAGATAAAATAGAGTTGTAGAAAAAGCATATAGGGATATGCTTCTGCGTTCTCCGGTGGGAACGCAGAAAATATATCGTAACCAACTCATCACGATATGCGGAACACAATATTACGTACGGAAACAAACGGGGTATTTTCTCAACGTACTTTCTCACTGCACGTAACATAGTCTCCCCGCAATACCAAACGAAGCCTTACTCCTGAAAAATTTTCAACTTTCTGATTTACTCTTCTTAAAAGGCTAATATTGAGAATACCCTTTTTACGTTCTAACCTATTTCAAATATACCCCTAGAGTTAAGTTTTATTAATGAACTATTAGTAATAACTGTTATCTGTATAAAATTACTATTTTACGTTTTCTTTTTTTGAGAGATAGGTAGCACGCTATCCGCTTCGTTTATTTCATTTAGAAATAAACTTAGCTGGAAATGTGAATCAACTAGGATTCGAACTAGCGTCTCGGATACCAACCACCAAGTCCTTTGCCACTTGTGCTAGGAACGGGCGGTCTATTTTACGCTTTCAAATATACCATTCTACCATCATAAACGTTTCTTATTTGCTCTTAAGTTAGAGGCATAAAAAGTATTTGATCTATACCCTTCTATCATCACTAACATTTCATATTTGCCCTTAAGTTAAGGGCAAAAGAGAAATTTTAATTTTTTTTAACTCTTGTAGATATTTAACTCATATTTAACTCAAGTTAACTTAACGGGTGATAACTGCAGGAGTATTTTGAAATAACGGAGGAATATATAAGGGATATATATTGGAAAGAAAAAAATAGGGGCGAATGAAATATTTTCTAAATTTTGAGGAGTGTATATATGAGCAATTATTCCTAAAATTAAATTATTTTCTACGAATTAAACAAGAACATTTACTTTTGTGTCATTTTCAGTAATAAGGCATCCGAGCATGATGGGTCTTTCCTTTTAGGAAGTATAGTTGGTATAATGAAAAAGAATAGATTTGTATACATTTCCACCATTTCTGAGAGTATTGCATATTTCAGTAAGTTATTGAGTTGTAACATATAATTTATAGAGTGGATCTAGAATATTTCTAAAAGCATCAAGATGGTGGTGCTTTATCGGTGTTTTTAGTCATTGGATGAAGAGATGTAAGGTTGAGATGATGGTGGTAGATAGTGGTAGGTGGTGGTCGATGAAATAGGGCCGGTTTGGCCTAGCTTCTGAAGAAGTGCTTTCTGAAAAAGTGATTTTGGTTTGGAAAAGTGATTTTGGTTAAAAGCTGTAGAGCGTTTGGCAGAATTTAGATAAAAGTGATTTTGAAAAGCTGTTTGGCAAATTTTTTTTTAAAATTAGTATAAATTAATATTTTTATTAAATTTTATTTTAACATAATTTAAAATCCAAATTTAAATTTGAATTAAAATTAAAATTTTTAAATTTCAAATTGTAACAAATTTAAAATTTATATTTTTGCATTTAAATTTTAAAATCTAAAATGTCAAATTTGAAATTGAAAGTGAAAATTTAAATTTAAATTTTGATTTTTGAAATTTGAAATTTGAAATTTGAAATTTTGAATTTTGAATTTTGATTTTTGAATTTTGAAATTTGAATTTTGAAATTTAAAATTTGAAAATTGAAAATTTGAAATTTTTATTTTGAAATTTGAAATTTAAAATTTGAAATTTGAAATTTGAAATCTAAAATTTGAAATTTGAAATTTGAAAATTGAAATTTGAAATCTAAAATTTGAAATTTAAAATTTGAAATTTGAAATTTGAAATTTGAAATCTAAAATTTGAAATTTGAAATTTAAAATCAAAAATTTGAAATTTGAAATTTGAAATTTAAAATCTAAAATTTTAAATTTTAAATTTTAAAATTAAAATTTGAAATTTAAAGTTTGAAATCTATTTTTCAAAATTTAAAAATTAAAAAATTAATCTAAAAATTAAAATTTGAAATTAAATTTAAATTTAAATATTAAAATAAAATAAAAATAAAAATAAAATTATGAAGTTTAATTCCAAAATTAGAATCAGATTTCAAGAAGCAGCTTTTTTCAGCTTCCTTCAAAATCAGTTTTACGATTCTGAAGCGATCGATTTTAAAAAAGAGGTTGTCAAGCGCTCTATTGGGTTGAAAATCACTTTTCATTTAAAAGCGCTTTTTAAAAGCTAGGCCAAACACCCCCATAGTGTTTGATCCAAGGGGTATTAGTAATTGGGATGTACATCCAAGCGCTAGAAACTTAGAAGCAGAAAGTGGATGGTGCTTCTAAAAGTATCTTAGCTCAACTCTAATTTATATATACAAAATAGTGACAGTGCAAGGGTAAGGACTACAAGTTTAAATTTTTAGAAAGAAAATAAATATTTTTAGAGGACAAGAGAGTAAAGTGTAAAGCGAATATTCTTTTAAAAAAATTCTGTATTTTATTTTAGCCTAAAATAGAACAACCTAAGAAGAGGGGATGTGCAGCTAATAGCATAATAATAAGCACGTGTTTAGTTTGGATTATTCTGCTAAGATTATAGGCAATCCTGTCAAGATCATTTCGTTTGGTTCATTCAGTTTATAATCTGGTCTGTCACGTAACATTACAAATAATGTAGGATTACTCCGAAAATATTAGTGAGCGAGAGGGTGGATATCCCATATTTCCGATAGCGAGTTATTTTACATGATATGTAAAATTACAAGTTTATATACCTCTCCAACCCTCCCAACCCTAAGTCATTTTTAAAATTTAAATTTAAATTTTGAATTGTCAAATTTAAAATTTAAAATTTAAAATAAAATTTAAAACTGTCAAATTTAAAATTTAAAAGTTTAAAATTTAATTTTTAAAAGTTTAAATTTTAGATTTTAAATTTTAAAATTTAAATTTAAAGATTAAATTTTAAAATTTTAAATTTCATATTTATATTGTAAATTAGCATATTAAATTTTATATTTTTGTCCAAATTTTAAATTTTAAATCGAAACTAAAATTTTAAATTTAAAAATTATTTTAAAAATTTTAAATTTAAATTATTTTAAATTTTTAATTTTACATTTAAAATTAAAAATTTTAAAAAAAAAATTTTAATTTCAAAATCTAAATTATTTTAAAATAAATATTATTTGTTTAAATATTATTTGTTTAAATATTATTATTGTTAATGAGTTGGCATATATCTATCTATTATCTACTATCTACTATATATATATATATAATGAATTTTGGGTTTGAGATTCAAGTGGCGCTATCATATTAATTTGGCAGGGGCCGGGGTTGGGATTAGGGGGGGGGGTACGTTTTTCGGTTTGAGATTCAAGTGGCATTGTCATATTAATAGTTTGGTCGGAGCTCGGACTAGGGACCCTAGGGTTGAGGTTGGGGGTTGGGGGTTCGGATCAAGTATAGTCAAAATTTATATTCGAATTCATGTCCGTCGGATTTTGCATTTTGATATTCATATTCGAAATCATATCCGTTGAACATCGAATAAATCCGCCCCGTTTGAATTCGGATTCAGATAAAATTTTGAATATTCGTATCTAGCGAGATCCCTATCCATCCCTAGTATGTGTGTGCATCTATGGCCTTCTAGAAAGAAAGAAAAAGATAAGAAAAAGAGAAAAGGAGCCAAGGGGGACTATAACTTGTAAAGCAAAAAGTAACTTAAATTGAACGTTGTGTATTGGTTGACCCAAAAGGATTGATTCTCCTTTTTTATTGGAAGAGTGCCTAATTTGCTCGAATCTAGTACTCTATTGGTGCTTTGAGCATCTATTATTATTATTATCTAATAAAAGTTAAAAAGTGATTGATTGATTGAGAAAATGTTAGGTACACATCTTTGAAGGATTGTAAATTTACACCTTGAAATTTAAAAGTTGATAGTTTTATTTGAATTTTAGGTAAAAAAAATATTAATAAGATAAGTGAAAAATATGTATGTTTTACACCTATTCTGTAAAAAGTGTATGGATAATATTATTCTGAGCACTATTACTGATATATCCGTGGCTGCTACTGCCGCCGCTACGCTCTCCTTTGCCGACCCCGAGCGGCGGGAGAGAGAGAGAGGGGCTAAGATAGAGAGAAGAGAAGAGAGAGAGAGAATGGGAGAGGAGGATAGAGAGAGGATTAGAGAGAGAGAAAGGGGGGGAGGGGCTAATCTCGGGATAAGAAGCTATCTTGGGAAGGAGAGACGTCTTGAGAAGGTGCTGTCTTGGAAAGGAGAGACGCCTCGGAAAGGAACCAAGATTCTTGGAAAGGAGAGACGTCTCGGAATAGGGAGAAGAAAGAAAGAAAAAATAAAAAAAATAGATTTTAGGCTAGACAGAAGAAAAAAAAAAAAAAAAAAGACACAGACGTGGATGTCTAAAATTATGCGACGTCTATTGTCACAACTATCAAATTATGTATTTGCAGACACAGACATGAATACCTAAAATTATGCCACGTCTATTGTCACAACTATCAAATTATGTATTTGTTTGAATACCTTAAAAAGAGTATAAATTTTATGTTTTTTTATCTATACTGAAAGTCTGAAACCCATATTAGGTCCTTAATTGTCTTATCAATTTTAAAAAAAAAAACTAAAAGTTTTAAAAAAATTTAAGATCCAGAATGAAAGGTGTAAGATCTACATTCTAATTTGAGGTGTACCAAAAAATTTTCTTCTATTAATTAATTAGGTAAAAATGTATGGAGACACCTCAACCCTTTTGAAATGGCCCCTCAACTTCATATTTCTCTATGGAGAATCTTTGACTCTCAATATTTTCGAATTAAGGTCCAATGACTTTGTGCGTTTAAGTCTTTTTAAAATTAGAAAAGTAAATACTAATCATGCAACCATTCAAAATAACATTAAAAACAGTAAAAATACTATTATTATTATTATTATTGTTGTTTGGCTCAATTACATGGTGCTAATTAAACTATAGTTTAGTATTATTTTCATTCGTAACATGTTGCTCGATCACCGATCGTTTAGAAACAGTGACAAAGGACTTGGTGGTTGGTATCCGAGACCCAAGTTCGAATCTTAGTTGATTCACATTTCTAACTAAGTTTATTTCTAAATAAAATAAACGAAGCGAGTATCGTGCTCTCTCTCTCCCTCAAAAAAAAAAAAAAAAAATAAAAAAATAAAAAGCATGCTTCTCGATCTCTATCTATGCTAGAGGACCCATACTCTACATTTATTTTTGTAAACGTCCGATTCAATCGGGTACATTAATTCTATCACCAATTTAAACTTTTTTTTTTTTTAACAAACTTTAAAATTTATAGTTTTTCAAAATTTTGGAAACTTAAATTTTTTTTTTTTTTTTTGAGAGAGATAGATATAGCACGCTACCCGCTTCGTTTATTTCATTTAGAAATAAACTTAGCTGGAAATATGAATCAACTAAGATTCGAACTTGGGTCTCGAATACCAACCACCAAGTCCTTTGCCACTTGTTCTAGGGACAGTCGGTGAAACTTAAATTTTTAGTAGAGTACAGAATATAGCACCGTCCTAGCTCTAAAGAGGCGGTAGCTCACCCTAGGTCGACCGTGGGTTACCCAGAGTCTCCTTGCAGGTCTTTCCACGACTTACCCCCAATCTTTTGCTCATCGATAACCTTTAAGTAGGAACTATCTTTCAAAGTTACGCTATTTAAGATAAAATTTAATGTATTTTCTTTCTATTAAATTTTGTAACTGGCTAACCATCGTTCATTTTTTTTTTTTTTTGAGAAAAAAATAGCACGCTATTCCCGTTATTCATTGAAAATATGAACTAGGCTAAATTGATGAGGCAACACAGGCCTCGAAGGACACACAGACACACAAACTTCGCTGTTATAGTGGTGCTTGTCTACAGAAAGAAATTTCTCTCATTGTTTCATCGACAGTTTAATCTTATGGGTTGCTATCAACGGGTCGAGCTTAAAATTTCTGAAAATCATAGTATTTCTAGTCTCCCAAATGACCCACTAGAAGACTATTAATCCGATTGGTTCGGAAGGTGTAGCTGGCGAGCCTCTTCTTGTAATCCATCTGCCCTAGACCGAAGTCACATCCTCATCCACATCTCGGGAATAAGCAAAAAGTGGATATTCCAGGAATAGGTATAAATTGAGGCATAAGTGGGGATTAGATTAATTTTACGTTTGGATGAAAATTGGGTTATTCCTGGAAATAAAAAAAATAGCGTTTGGTTAGGTAAAATGGAATAAGAATTAAAATGGGTAGTTATAAACAAAAAATAATAATATTATTCTTTTCTTTATATTAGAATTAGAATTTTTATATTTTAAAATTTAAAATATAAACTTTTAAATTTAAAAAATTAAAATTAAAATTTAAAATTTTAAAATCTCAAATTTATAATTTTAAAAAATTAATTTATCATGAATATTATTTGATAATCATAAATGTTAATTAATAATTAATTGCCAGATTAATTAATCATTAATCAATTAACCATGAGTACTTTAATTAATAAATTATCTAACTATAAATAATTTAATAAGTTAGCAAATTAGGTTAATAAATTAATATATTAGTAAATTAATTAATTAATTAATTAATTAGTTATGTTGGTAAAAATATTAATTTATTAATCAATAAAGATACTAGTTATTGCATAAACACACTAATAAATAATTATTAATTTAGCTAATATTTTATTATTAAATTAGTTAATTTTTAATTTAGCTAATTAGTTAATAAAATAATATAAATAATATATTAATTAATAATATTTTATTATTAAACTAGTAGAGGTATAAAGAGAAAAATTTGTTATTCCACCAAAAGGTGGAACAACAAATCCCCCACTTAACGGGTTATTCCAGAATAACCCGTTAAGAGGAGGATTAAATAAACTCACTCCTTCTTATAGTGTTTGGTAGAATAAGGGGGATAAACTTCTTTATTTCATATTTATCCCCAACCAAACATAGCCTGAGGGCATCATCATTAAAAATCTGAAAAACACACATCGAGTGAATAAGTGGTCCACTGTTTTCTCTTCCGTCCTACATAGCCCACAGTCGAGTTGCCGATCCATCCTCTCTTAAGGAGGTTTTCTGTAGCAAGGATCATTTTCCTCCGGACGAGCTAGTAAAATACTTTTACTTTTAATAGTATACGAAAACGCCATCCTAATAGCACGGGTATCTCTCATGTCCCTCGTTGTACAACACTGAATAGGTTGATTTGACCGAAAAACGTCCGTCTGGTCACCAACGCCATTGATTGTATAGATGCCGTGACAGCCACGCGTAACACTCTGATTCACGGGCTATGTAGTGTTGTATCTGGGACCTCACCAGATTAATTAAGAAAAAAAAAAAATTGAATATATAATTATTAAGAATTTTACTCTATTTAAATGTTTGTATGCAAGGAGAGCCAAGTATGAATAGGGGTGTAAATGAGTCGAACGCAAGTAAGCTGGGGACGGCTCGTTTATTAACGAGCCGAACACAAATTGACTCGTTAAAATATCGAGTCGAAAAATTTAGCTCTTGTTTGGTTCGTTTAATAAACGAAAACATGTAAACGAACAATAAACTAAAAAAAAATATATTAAATATATTAAAAAAATAAATTTATAAAATCTTATTTATTAGATTTTGATGTAATAGTTAAAATTTTATATATAAATGAGTCTTTTTTATAATTAAGCTCGTATTTATATTTTTATTTTGCTAAAAATTAAATAATAAAAATATATATTATATATAATTATTTATTTATATATAAAAATATAAATTAAATAAATTATATAAATATAAAATATATGTATTCGAAATTATCGAGCCGAACACGAGGGAGTGACCCCCACGTATTAATTGGCTCGTTTATTAAACGATTTGAAAAATTCGGCTCGTATTCGCTCGTTTACTAAACGAGCGAGCCGATCTCGAGCTCATTTCGAACCGAACACGAGCTAGCTCGCGAACAGCGAGCTGAATTACCACCCCTAGGTACGAATAAGATGCCTAGGGGTTAGCATATATATACAGTTATTAAATTAGAATTTTTTTTAGATAGTATCATTGAAGATTAATGACGTGCCCTAGCTGGGGAGAAATTTTACACTGCCAGTCTGTCACGCTTGCAGCACGTCATCAATAATATGCTAATCACATTCATTCTTTTCAAACAAAAATATCATGATAAAATATATATCTCTAAAAAGATATATTTGATTGATTTGTAATACTATAAGTCATGAGAGGCAATTAAGGATTTCAAGTAGAGATATAAAGTGATGTTTTTTTTTTTTTTTTTTTTTTTTTTTTTTTTTGAGAGAGAGAGAGAGAGAGAGAGAGAGAGAGAGGTAGCACGCTATCTGCTTCATTTATTTTAGTTATAAATAAATTTAGCTGGAAATATGAATCAACTAGAATTCGAACTTGGTCTCGGATATTAACCACTAAATTTTTTATCACTTGCTCGGAGGACGGTCGGTGATATGGCGGAATGTTAGTATTGGTGTTGTACCTCGTCATTTCAGTATATTCAATGCATCTGCATCATCACATCACATGGATGCATACAGTGCATATCCAACGGCATCTTGGAAGGTACAATTAATATATGTATAATTGTCAATACTTTAATCAATTAATTAACTCTTCGAGATAGTATCTTTAAGGGGCAATTGTTAAAAGTTTCCGACTTTTCGATTTATCCCTCTTAAAAGATTAATATTGAAAATACCTTTTCTACGTTCCAATCTATTTCTAATATATCCTTAGAGTTAAAATCTATTAAGTAACTCTATTATCTCTGTAAAATTACTATTTTGCCCTTTTCAAATATACCCTTCTATCATCACTGTCTTTCTTATTTGCCGTCAGGGGCACAAAAGGTATTTCGACTTTTAGCCTTTTCCAATATACCCCTCTATCGTCACCAACCTTTTTTAATTATTGCCCTTAAGTTAAGGGCAAAATTGGTATTTTAATTTTTTTTAACTGTGGTAGATATTTAACTCACGTTTAATCCAGATTAACTTAACAGGAGATAACTGCGGGGGTATTTTGCAATAACGGTGGAACGTATGAGGGGCATTTTAAAAAGAAAAAAAAAAGAAATAGATCGAATATTTTCAGACGCATAAGAAATATATAGACAATTATCCCTATATTTAATTACCAAGGACATATGGATATATAGTACCCCGATAGAAGGGGATTGCGTAGTGAAGCTTTACATATGAAAGGTTTGATGCATTTTTAAGGGGAGATAGAGCATTAATTTGTAGTTACCACCCCACTTCCTCGCAAATATACCTTATATTCATTCTCCATTTCTGCGCTGCCGTTCTGATTTACTTATTTTCTAAATCTTTTCAAATCTTCAATTTTTATAAAATTTAATTTAAAATTTTTGATTGCGAGAAATTTTATATGCTGCATGCCCTATATTATTTTTCTTTTAAAAGGCGTCACTATTTTTTTACACCAATATTTACACTACTATTAACAAATCATTTTTTTTTAAAAAAAATTGAAAGGTAATAATAACTTGGTCAAAAGGCACTAGCTAGATAGCAAGAACAAAACAAAGTTACCTCTTGGCTATATATATTACTACAAGTTTTTATTATAAGTTATTTGTAACAATTTTTTTTTCCACTATCTATAATTTATAATATATAATCTATAACTATATAACAGTTTTGATCTTACTATCGAATCTTTTACTCTCGCTAATTTAAGTCAGTCAATTGTACTTGAACTTTAAAATATAAGCTTATTGCTTGCTTTAATAAATTATATTTGTGCGAATTGTATAAAGTTTATTAACTAAATTTGCAAATATAAACTACGCATTCAAAGTTTGAAGTCAAAGTGCCGTTAACTTGACTAAAATTAAACAAATTAAAAGATTGGGTAGTGGGGTTCAAAATCTTGAAAGATTGAGTAGTCGATTCAAAATAGTCTATAATTCAGATAAGTTCTGTAAGTTTTTACCATATGTTTATTCCTTTCGTTCTTTCTTGTATAACTTATATTTTTGGTCCTCAAACTATAAGGCAGGTAATATTTTAGTCATCAAACTTTAATTTGTTATAATTTTGGTCTCGAACCATAAGACACAAAATGCTCAAATTGTAATTAATTGTAATTTCTAGCTTGAAATATGAGATATGTGACAATTTAATCCTCAAATTTTCAGAATTGCAGCAATATTATATTTGATGATGCATTAAAATGCTACATTATTTTGAGAGCTTTTTTGCAATTAGCCTCCTGAAAAAAATTTATTTTAAAAATAGCCCCTGTAAATTTAAATTTACAAAAATAGCCCTGACCCTGCCACGTTGGCGCCACGTCAGCGCAACGTGGACGGGTTGGGGTGTTAAGTTGAACACGGTGAACCATTCATCGTGTTCTATACTACCTATCTACCGTGTCTAGACACGGTAAACCATTCACCGTGTTTAGATATGGTAAATGGTTCACCATGTTTAACTTAACTATCTGGCCCAGCCCGGCCCGCGTGGCGCTGACGTGGCGTGGCGTCCATGTGGCAAAGTCAGGGCCATTTTTGTAAATTTAAATTTACTGGGACTATTTTTAAAATAAATTTTTTTCATGGGGCTAATTGCAAAAAAGCCCTTTTTTATGTTAATAATACATCAATACTTAAAAAAAAATATATGGGACTTAATTACAACATCAGAAAGTTCGAGAACTAAAGCGCCAGATACTTTATAGCTTGAGCAAAAGAAAGAAAAATGTAACTAATTAAAATTCGAAAACTAAATTGTCACACACCTTTATAGTTTGAGCTAAAAATTGCAATGAATTAAAGTTTGCAAACTAAAATGTCACGTGTCTTATAATTTGAGGACAAAAAATGTTAGTAACCGTTCTGTCTTTCTTTTTATTGCTAGAAACAGAGAAAAAAATTCAAATAATTTTGAGAAAAAAATGGACAGCCTTTTGAGCTGGCTTATGAGTTAGAGATTACAAAAAATTAAAGTTCGTGGACTGAAGTGTCATATGAGTCTATGACATTCAAATAGTCCCACATTAAATAATGTGTGAGAATGTGATGGATTTATGAGTGACGGACACAATAGTAATAATAAGATGTAATGTTCTAATCATAATTAGTTAATTCGGATTCTGCAAAAATTTGATACGAATATAATACGTATAAAATTTATTTTCGAATTTTTAAATTCGTAGAAAAATTCGGTTTAAAAAGAATTCGGTATAATATAAAATATAAGATATAAAATAATCTATATTTAAACATAAACATTATAAGTTTTTTATTTAGATTTTCAATAATTCATGAATAATTCACGAATTATTCGGCTTGGCCTAAAAATTCGTGAATAATTTCGTTTCTTTGGAAAAAAAAATTCGTAAACGAACCGTTTAAATCGAATTTTCAATAATTCGTGAATTAACTAACAAAGATTCTAATGGTCCCGCATTGAATAAAAAATGAGTTTTGATTTGAAATATAAGATATCTTCACTCTAATAATAATAATTTGGCATAACCATTTTGAGCTTGATAATCAGTAAATGAATCTCACATCCCGTAAAAGAGTGTGAGACCTCGCTCCGTATAATATTTAATAATGAAGTTTAAAAATTTTTGGCCAATATTTTTGTGAAACGACTATTGTACTCTAATGTCTGGGCTCAAAACTTTTTATTTGACTCGTAACATGAGTAGAAAATTAATATATCAGGAGTCTGACGTGACTCAAACTCAGAACCTCCTACTTTGATACCATGTGAAACAACCGTTGTACTCTAAGGTACCGTTTGGTTCAGGTATAAGTAAGAACTAGCTATTACAGAAATATGTACAAGTATGGGGATAAGAAAAATAGTGTTTGGATGAAAGTTGGACTGTTTTCAAGAATAAGAAAAATATTATGTAGTTTTATATAAAAAATAAAGATGTTGGTGGGGATAACCGAGAGCTACTGTTCTTGAGTAAGAAAAAAGCGTTTGGGTATAAAGGGGGATAAGGGCCTATTCCTATTTCTATTCCCTAACCAAACGGTGTCTTAAAATTTAAGCGATTAAAAAATAATATTTAAATATTTTTATATTTAACAATTTTAAAATTTTAATAAATTATTATTGCTAATGAACGAGATAATTACATGCCACGCGCCACATAATTAATTTGAGGGCCAAAAATGCAATTTGCCCTTCCTTCTTTCATTCTTTGTACAGCTGGGAACGAGAAGGAAACGTGCAAATAATTTCTTCGAGCAAAAAAAGATGACCAGCCTTTTGAGGGGATCATTTATTTCTTGCACGATTTTCTCGTGTTTTCGCATGCACTTGCGTGTTCGTTTCTAGAAACTCCTAGAAGAAGAAGTACAAACTTTTCCATGCACCCGGTGTACATTGTTATGCTGCTAAAATTTTATTATCATATCCAAAACAGTATTGTGTCAAAAATCACACATTTTGTATTGTTGTGTACACAGACCTTTTTGTTACTAAGAAGTTGAGAAAAAGCATGTGGTCGTGTATATATATATATATAAAAAAGAAGTTAATTTCATCTTTACCCTTTAATATATATATATATATATATATATATATATATATATATACGAGTTGAACTAGAATACTATCGCAGTAAACGAGGCGTTTTTACTACCGATTTGTTTTCGATGATAGAGCTTCCAAATTGACGATCGGCTCGTTAAATATGATCTAAACCATTTAAACTACCTAGAAATCAAGTTTCACGCACTTTCGATATTGTTCTTTTATCCATCAAGTGAACAGAAAAATAAATGGCTGAAAATGATTACTCTTTAAAAAATGATGATAGGAGTCTTGTAATCAAGATCAAGTGTATAGATCTTGCTTTAAATAGTTTAAAAAATTTTCTAACAAAAATTCAATTGATTTGGATATCTTTACGCCGTTAAACGAGAAAACGCCTCTTATCCACCATTAAAATTACAAATTTTGAAACCCTTTGATCATTAGGAAAATGATGTCTAAAAGATTTGAAATTTGATTTCTAAATACTTCAAATGGTATAGATCATGTTCAACGAGCCGATCGTCAATTTGGAAGCTCTATCATCGAAAACAAATCGGTAGTAAAACGGTTCGTTTACTACCGATAGTATTCTAGCAAAACTCTATATATATATATATATATATATAGTAGAATCTTGTGCTATTAGGAGTACAGTAGTCCTTGTGCTCCTAACTTTCTAACCACCCATCAAGTTTGATGGGTGGATAGAATTAGAGAGGGAGGAGATATTGGAGAGAAATTGGATGTCTCAATTTCTCTTCTCCTTGGATTTCTCTTCAATATCTCCTCCTCTCATTCTAACCACTCATCAAACTTGATGGGTGGTTAAAAAGTTAGGAGCACAGGCTCATAATATTTACTCTATATATATATATATATATAGAGTGCGACTATACTATTATGAGTATAGTAGCTCCGTTCCTCATAACTTCTCCTCCATAGATCGCTTTGAGATTCGTGCCGGCTTCTTCTCCATAGATCGATGGAGGAGGGCTAACGGCGGTTCCGTTAGTGCGTTTAATTTTTTCTTTTTCTTTTCTTCCAATCAAGACCCTCCCGATGCTTCCTCCTCCCTCATCCCTCCCAATGCATTCATTCTCCCTCACCCATCCTCTTCCCCATCTCTCTCATCACCCCACCTCACCACCGCGGCCCTCCCATCCGTAGCCGCGGCCCCTCCTCGCGGTAGCCGTCGTGGGTTGCCGCCCTCTCCGTCGCTCGCGGGTAGCCGCGGCCTCCCTCCTCCGTCGCTCGCGGTAGCCGACCCTCGCTAGTCGCTCGCGGTAGCCGCCCTCCGTCGCTCCGTCGCTCGCGAGTGGCGGCGCGCCCTCGTTCGCGGGTAGCCGCCGCTCCTCCGTCGCTCCCCCTGGTAGGCCCGCCCCCTCCTCGCGGGTAGCCGCGCCCCTTCGTCGCTCGCGGGTTGCCCTCCTTCGCGGGTAGCCGCGCGCCCTCGCTCGCGGGTAGCCGCCTCCGCGTCGTCGCTCTCTCCCGGTAGCCGCGGCCCCCTTCGTCGCTCGCGGTACCCGCAGTACATGACCCCACTCGCTCGCGGGTAGCCGCCCTCCTCGCTCGGCGATTGGAAGAAAAAGAAAAAGAAATAAAAAATTAAACTCACTAACGGGACCTCAGTTAGCCTCTCTCCATCGGATCGCACGAATCTCAAAGCCGGATCTATAGAGAGAAGTTATGAGAGTGGAGCTACTATACTCATAATAGTATAGTAGCTGCACTATATATATATATATATATATATATATATATATATATATATATATATATATATATATATATATATATATAAAGAGCTTTGCTTTAGAATACTATCGTAGTAAACCGAGCGGTTTACTACCGATTTGTTTTCGATGATAGAGCTTCCAAATTGACGATCGACTCCGTCGAACATGATCTATATCATTTGAAGTGTTTAAAAATCAATTTTCAAATCTTTTCGACATCATTTGCCTAATTATCAAAGGGTTTCAAAATTTGTAATTTTAATGGTCGATAAGAGGCGTTTTCTTGTTTAACGGTGTAAAGATATCCAAATCAATTGAATTTTTGTTAGAAAATTCTTTAAACTATTTAAAACAAGATCTATACTCTTGATCTTGATTACAAGACTCCTATCATCATTTTTTAAAGAGTATTTATTTTAAGCCATTTAATTTTTTGTTCACTTGATGGATAAAAGAAAAATATCAAAAATGCGTGAAATTTGATTTCTGGTTAGTTTAAATGGTTTAGATCATATTTAACGGTGCCGATCGTCAATTTGGAAACTCTATCATCGAAAACAAATCGGTAGTAAAACGGCTCGTTTACTACCAATAGTATTCTAGTTCAACTCTATATATATATATATTTAACGGAGCTTATAAGAAGGATGATCGAAGAACCCAAGGATTGATATATTTAGAGGAGTAATTATAGTATTAATAATTTTTAAGGGTATTTACAATATTTTTTATGTTTTGAATGGTACAAGGTGAAATTGACCCTAAAAAAATATGCTTTTTTTACTGTAAAATTTATATTTTAATTGAATTTATGAAATATATAAAAAAATATATACAAAAATAAATAAGATATATTTTTAGCAAGTAATGAATAATCATCTAAATCTCAAACAAATATTAATGCTTAGCATGCAAGCACAAATTGTGTAAACTCATGGTTAGTGTGTGATTTGAATTGAGAAATTATTGTCTTGTTTATAATGTTTTTTTTATACATTAAAAGGTTGTTATCATTTTTTTTTTTATTCTTTTTTTTTTTTTTTTTTTTTTGGGAGACTTGCAAATGTTATAAGAGTCAAAGTCTCAAGCCATAGTTGAATTGACTAGCACGATTCTTCTTTTTTTTTCTTTTTTTTTTTTATTCTTTTTTTTAACATAAGTGCATTTTTATTTTATCATTTTGCAGTTTAAAATATTATATATTATTTTTTTTATTGTTCGGTCATTTTTATTTTATTATCTTGTGGTTAAAAAAGTTATATTTAACTATCATATGGTTCAGCTCAATTTCTATTTAGCCATTCTATGTGACGTGAAATTTTTTTTTAAAAAATAAAATAAAATCACATAGAGATAAAGTGCAACTTTTGAAATTATAGGATAAAAATAAAATAAAAATATGCTATACGAATTTATTAGCTTAAATAGACCAGCATTCTATTTTGTAACAAGAGACTAAGTTGGATTGAGCGACGTTCGAATTGATAGAATGTCATGGTGGGCTAAGTCATGTTTGAAGTGGCACGATGGTCGGATCAAGTCACAGTCGAGATACGTGGATACTGTAGATTAATTATATTTTTATAGTTGTTCGAATTTTTAGCCCCCGTTTAGTTGGGAGTTAAAGGGTGGAATAACTCCTTAACCTACCCCACCTCAAAAAGTTATTCTGGCTTAGCTAATCCTATCTAACCCTACCAAACTCCAACCAAATACTATTTTTTTATTCATAATAACCCACTATCCTTCTTATCCCACCTACTCTAATTAAACACTATTTTTCACTATCCTCGACTAACTCCAACTCCCAACCAAACACAAAAATACTTTAACCCACCTTAACCCCAAATTTAATATTATCTCTCTGGAATAACTAGTTTTTTTTTAATTCTGAACCAAACGGGGGCTTAGAATTAATGATAAGTACTGACGGCCGGCATATTTTAAAATATATTTATTTTTTAATTGTTAGGAATAGGGATTCACACTAGCGAACAAACTACCATGATCTGTAGCGGCTGCCGGCTGTTGGTATCTTTCCGATTCTGGTGGTGGTCTTATCTGTCATGTAATTGAATGCGGTGTACGTCGTGTAGACTGACACACGCACGCACGCAAGCAATAACTTTCGGACGGTGGAGAAGAGCGCAAGCAAATACAGCACGAAAGCTGAAGCCTAGAGAAGACTGGCAATTGATAAGCAACCGCCTTCAAAATCCCCCCATACTTTTCCGTCCTCCCATTCCGTTTCCATCCCCAACTCCTCCTCCTCTTCCCCCCTCTCCCTTGTTTTTTTTTTCTTCTTTTTTCTTTTTTAGGGTTTCTCAATTTGTTTATTGTTGTCATAATCCGATGGGTGTGACCCCCTCCAAGGAGCGGAGTCGGTATTGGGACGAGCAGAGCTTCAACGCCGCCTCCTCACCCCCGCCGCCGCCGACGCCGACGCCGACGACGTACGACTTCTCTCCGCCGCCGCCGCCGCCCACGACGACGACGACGTCGACGTCGTACGGCTACGCGCCGCCGCCGACGACGACGACGAAGGCGTACGACTACCCGCCGCTGTACGAATACGCTCCGCCGCCGCCGCCGACAACGACGACGTACGACTACCCGCCGCCGCAGTACGAATACTCGGCCCCGCCGCCGCCGCCGCCGCCGGCGGAGACGACGACGACTTCGACAGCGACGACCACGGCGTATCGGCGGAGGGCGCTGGATCGGAGGTTTTCGAGGATCAGCGATGAATACCACACCGTCGAACAGGTGCGCAGCGTCCCGCTCCGCTTTCAATGTTCTTTTTCCTTTTTTCTGAAAATTTCGGGTGATAATTGGTGTGGTATAAGGTAGATCGTAGGATTGTTATTAGGTTATTAGAGAATTAAGGTTGAAAAGGGACTTTCGATAAAGGGATAAATGTATAAAGCTATAGCGCTTTTGCAAATAGTTCCTTAAACATTTAATTTTCTCAATTATTATATGTTGGCTTAAAGGGGCCAGCGTAATGCCTTGTGGCGGGAGGCGGCCAGTTTAGGTCGAGTCACGTTTGAAGACGCCGGTGGTCAGATTTGAACCTAGTCATATTCGAAATGGCGGAAGGCTTGGTTGATTGAGTCACAATCGAGACTCGTGGATGTTATGTCTGTACGCTTTAAGTGAATTAGTTATATTTTTCTAATAGTTCGAGTTTTTAGAATTAATGATTAGCATCAAAAGTCCTACAAAAAGTATCAAAGCTAGAGATCACGAGGTCAATTCCCGCTTAACGCAAATATGTGCGCAAGTGCTTAGGGGAGAGAATTGTTGGCGGCTCGAGCTTTTGGAATTAATAAGTTACTGAGTACACAACCTTTTTGGTTTTGGTCACTTGCTTGTATCATATATAATCTTGTAAAGTTTTAAAATGAAAAGAAATTTATTTCTTTTATTCTAACACAAAAAAAAAAAAAACACTATAGAGTTGAGGGTATATTCACTTTATTATTCAATCCTGATGCTTATCTATCATTAAAGGAAGAGAAAGATAGATTTCTTTTTTCGGTGTTTTGAAATAATAAAAAATTATTTGCAAGGTCTGCAAGTAAAATGGCTATCCAGTTCGTAACTTCGCCTCACGAAAGGGGTCTATTAAAATATTTAATAAAGTTAAGGGGTTTAATTGCCAAAATTAAGTGCTTGTTTTGCAAAACTAGTAGAGTTCGGAGGGCCTCCGTGCATTTTTCTTTTTCTTCGAGAAAAAGAAAGTATTTATGACTCATTGGTAGTTTAAGCTCGTTCTACAAATTATTAGGTTACAATAGATTATATTCGAGTATGTTTAGATCATTTTGAGGTCTGTCGAAGGGGTAGCTATGTTTGATCAGCTGGCGGAAAAACCTCAGTAGGAATTGAACCTCAGGAAGAGATTGATCCTGAAGAAGATAAGATTTTAAGGTAGAATAAGGCTTTTGAGAAGAAACATGAAGGTACAGTTGTCGAGGACTAATTCAATGACATACTTGTTAGTTGATCTTGCATGATTACTGGTTAGATTAGTTAGTAATTCATCTCACTCTAAAGCTTTAAGAGTTTTAGAAGTTGAGAGGTCGAAGCATTAAGGACCTTCCAAAGGTTGACAGAGTTTCAATATGATAGGACTTAATTTTGGGAGCCATCTAATTGTTCCATATTCATATGGCAAAAGATATGAGAATTATGTAATTTCAATGGAAAATTTGACAGACTTTCCTTGCTGTGTGTTTATAGCCCTTGTTCTTTTCCTCCTCCTCCTCCTCCTCCTCTCTCTCTCTCTCTCTCTCTCTCTCACCTCTTTAACTATCTGTGGTCTTGAAAAGAACATCATTCTTGTATAAAGATGTTTCACAGTCTTTTTTATGTTGTGCTTGGTGGCATATTAGTTCTCCAATTATCCCTGTATGAAAGCTTGATTGCACAGGGGATGTGCTTAGGCCAACGAATTGTAATTGAGGACTGCATACGCATCTGAGCACATAACAGCATTTTAGAACATTTCCAAAAAAGATTGTTCAGTACAATATACTCTTCTTGAGGCTTCCTCTTCGTAATACTTGTTTTTGTTTAGATGGAGAGTTAGAAAATTATAATTATGTCTTACGTTAATTTGAAGGAGTGAGGTGGTTCCTTTTCTTCAACTTGTTCTGTATTCAATGGTTTCTCATACTTTATATCACCATCAAAAGCTATCATGTCATGGGAAACGTGGTCAGTCAGAATTTATATAATAAATATCTCATTTCTCTAGGTATGATGTTTGTGAATTTTGGCAGGTTACTCAGGCACTTGCACAAGCTGGACTAGAGTCGTCAAACCTTATAGTTGGCATTGACTTCACAAAAAGCAATGAGTGGACTGGTTAGTATTACTTAATGAGAAGTGAAATTTCCGATTGCGTGCATGTCTGATGTGGTTTGTTTATCAGGTAAATATTCATTTGGAGGACGTAGTTTACATCATATTGGTGATGTGCCAAATCCCTATGAACAAGCAATCTCAATAATTGGACGAACATTGTCCAATTTTGACGACGATAACTTGATCCCGTGCTTTGGATTTGGAGATGGTAAATATTCTTCGCTGTGTGCTACTTACGAAAAATGCTATAATTAATTTGGGGTTTGCTTGAATTGCAACAACTTTTATGCTTGGCAGCATCGACGCATGATCAGGATGTCTTTGGTTTCTACCCAGATGGGAACCCATGCAATGGGTTTGCTGAGGCTCTGGATCGATACAGAGAGCTCGTCCCACATGTTAGATTAGCTGGTATCTTTCAATCCTTATGAATTCTTTTCTTGCTTTAGATCTTGGTGTTTGAGTATTATATTTCTATTGATGATTTTCTTTTTCTTCCTAGGCCCTACTTCCTTTGCTCCAATTATAGAAATGGCCATGACTATTGTGGAAAAGAGTGGAGGACAGTACCATGTTTTATTGATAATTGCTGACGGCCAGGTATGTACAAAGTTGATTTAGAAAAGGTCACCCCTTCTAGTTTTTGTTTCCTTTTTTTTTAATTTAAATCCCAGGTTCCATCTTAATTAGAAGAATATTAATAGGGTAAAATGTATAGAGAGGCTCTGAACTTTAGCCCTTTTGTGAATAGGCGCCTAACCTTTCAATTTGGTTATCACATTCCCTAATCATTTATCAAATAGTTTAATAGGCCTCTCTCCTCAAGTGAACTTATTAATTATACAAACAATAAAATTTTTGTCTTTTGAAGCTTAATGAAACTATGTCTATATGCAATACATATGACCAAAATGTTTAAGTAATTAATAATTTTAATTGAAGATAAAGGTCTATTGAACTATTTGATAAAGATTACAGGGTCAAATTGCCAAAATTGAAAGTTCTTTGAAAGTTCAGGCACCTACTTACGAAAGAGCTAATGTTCTGGGGGTCGTTATACATTTTTCCCTATTTAATATATATGCATGCATATTTTTACATTGCTATGCAAATAAATATGCATATCGTCATCGTCCCTGCCTTACTGAGACATTGTATGGCAGTAATAAACACTATATTTGAGATGCTTCCTGAACATGCAAATGAAAGTGCGTATCCATGTGTGGGGATGTGAATACAATATTGATCCCAAATTGCTGACCATTCAAATAGTATGATGAATATATCAAATAGTTTGGAAAAAGCAAGGCATGAAATTAAGTTAAAAAAGAGGTCATAAAAATGTGATTCTGAGACCATCTGTATGTGCACTGTTTTTATTCATGATTTAGGATGTCTTTCGATTAGAGTCTTTATTCATGACTCTCTTTGTTTTTGTATTTTTGCATTTGTTTATTACCTTATGTATACCTAGTTTTTAAACCACTGCTTCTTAATTTTCTAAATCAGAAACCAAGTTAATGAAAAGTTCTGCATGATATGGTGGCTGCAGGTTACTAGGAGCGTAGATACTGAAACCGGACAGTTGAGTCCCCAAGAGCAACAGACTGTTGATGCTATTGTGAAAGCCAGGTATTTTTTTTCAAATTGGTACTTTTTTAAATAATACACAGAACCACACACATTCAAGTGTAACTTGAAATTTTTCATTTTCAATATAGAAGTGTTTAATATGCATATGTGTCTTCTCTGACACAATCATTGGATACATGGCAATTAGTGTTATACAGGATCTGGGTCAGTTTTAATCTACTAATTATGAATATATTGGAAATTTCTTTTCATGCATATATGTTGCAGTGAATTCCCTTTGTCCATCGTTTTGGTTGGAGTTGGGGATGGCCCTTGGGACATGATGAAGGGGTTTGATGACAACATTCCAACACGATCCTTCGATAATTTCCAGGTAGGAAACGAAGATAGAAGTGATTTCCATTTTCTTTTTTCTCCCCTCCAACTGCTGACTTTGTTATGCACGGTTTTTTTTCAAAATTGAAAATTTGCGCAGTTTGTGAATTTTACGGAGATAATGTCTAAAAACATTCCACAATCAAGAAAAGAGGCTGTGTTTGCTCTTGCAGCTCTAATGGAAATACCTTTGCAATATAAAGCGACATTACAATTGGGGATCTTAGGGTATGGTTTCTAACCACTCCAGTATATGTTTCATTTTTAATGTTGGCAGATGTAACCTTTGTCCTTTCTGATGCTCACATATATATTGATTTCTTTCCTTAAAATTTGACGCAGTCGTCGTACTTCAAAGTCACGAGGGAGGGTTCCTCTCCCACCACCCAGTGGAAGTTATGGTGCATACTCCTTTGGTACCGAAACTTCTAAACCGACTAGTTTCCCTCCGAATACATCGCTATATCCCATATACGAGAATACAGCTACAGCTCCTTCCGCACCTACTGCTTCATGGGATGATCGGGTACATAGTCTGATGGAGCATAAATATGATCTTGATTCTTAGTGTTATACATTTTATTATGAATTTTGATGACTAGCTTTTTGTAGTTGTAAGATGACTACTCAGCATCGGTAGTGTATATCTCGGACTAACTAATGGTTTATTTCCATTGGCAGGTATGCCCTGTTTGCCTTGTGAACCCGAAGGACATGGCTTTTGGTTGTGGGCATCAGGTGAAGCATTTCAACCTTCTATAACCGTTCCTCTTTTTAAGTTCCTTTTTTTTTTTTCTCCACCTGAAGTACTGTATAATCCTTTACGTGTGGTTTGGCTTTTTAATAAATTTGCTTCGCGCATTGTGGAAGCACTTGGTTCTGAGCAGCTGTCAGCTGTTTCTTGTTCTTGATGTCTTCTTCTAATCAAATCTCCTCTTCTCAGACTTGCTGTAAGTGTGGGGGAAGCCTCGAGTCATGCCCCATCTGTCGTAGCCAGATCCAAACAAGAATAAAGCTATACTGAGGCGGTCACTGCTGGCGATCTTGGTTGTGCTTCACGCAACTTAAGTTCAAGATGTCATCAATCAATTACAGGTAGTGTTTATCTAAAATCGACGCGGTTTGAGGTCAAGATGATCGACTGAGTATTGTACACCTTTTGTACATAAAATCTCTTATTAGGGCTTCTTCAAATAGTAAAGCTAGAGATTTCTTCTGTTCTTCTTTTCTTCTGATTTAATTCGTTCCGAAAATGTTTTTACTTTTAGTTGTTGTTTGATTGTGGTTGATATAGATGAGACAGTGTTCATTCATGATATCGATGTAAATGATGTCAAATCAAAAGGCAATTTCTTCTTCGGTTTCCAGTTAGGAGTCTCGGAGGCATGTTACTTTGACCCTGCTGGGATTTTTTTGTTCTATTTTAGGAAGTGGCATTAAGATTTATCATCTAAATCCTAGCAGAAACTGAACCATTATTGGAGCTGTTGTTTCTAAAATTTGTAAGCTTATTGTAGTTTTCTGCCATTGTGGGAGCTCTAAGGCCTCGTTTGATGGGATTGTCTTAGTTTTTTGATATCTTTTTTAATGTATAAAAAGTTATATGATTGAATGTGTAATAGATGATTTTTTGTTTTTTATTTTTGTTATCATTGGCTTGCTTGTAACGTGTTATATTGCGAGAAACTAAGAAGCAACAAGAAAAATTTGTTGCTAAGTTCTTACTTATTGTTGGAGCAATTTGCCATCAGTAGGCCTGCAGCAAGCTTTTGTAAACTAGGAATATTGAGGTGAACTTACTAACATTTTCTGAGAAGTTACTTGTTTTGCACATGGAGGGGCACAAAAATAATAGGGAAAACTTCAAAAACCTTCGTGTGGTTTCACACTTTTTTATTTTAGTACTTTGTAGTTTAAAGTGTATCAAGTTAGTACCATGTGGTTTCTCATTTTATCACTTTAGTACCTTGTGGTTTAAAGTGTATCAAGTTAGTACCCTCTGGTTTTCCACTTTATCACTTTAGTATTATGTGGTTTTAATTTTGTATCAAATTAGTGCCCTGTAGTTTTTAAACTATAGGGTACTAAAGTGATAAAGTGCAAAGCCATAGGATACTAATTTGATACACTTTAAACCACAGGGTACTAAAGTGATAAAGTGAGAAACCACAGATACTAATTTGATATATTTTAAATAATAGGATACTAAAGTGAAAAAAAGTGAAACCACAAGGGGGGCTTTTGAAGTTTTTCCAAAATAATATTATTTTACATGTACTAAGATATGGATTGGAGTGAAAAAAAAAATGAATGGAAATTTGTATGGCCTTTTGAGTGATGGAGTTGCAATTCGGTCCTCGATCAAATTTATTAAGGGATCGTTTGATTAGATGAAATTGTGCATTCAGTAAAAACATAATATTTATAACTATATATATTTTGTTTAATTGAATATAGTAGGAATAAATATGTTTATAAATAATTTGTTTGGTCGACAATTTTATCTGCTTGCATATAGAATATTGAGATTACCCTTGGATGTAAAAGAAACAATAATTTTTTTTTTTGTTTAAAAGATAATAAAATAGTAATGTTTATGTCTTTATTTAAAATGATTGTTTTCTACAGCTGCAGCTAAAATCAGTCCATTTAGGCATATAGTTTTAATTATGCACTAGAGTCTCTCTGTAGTAGAATTATACATGTAACTTAACAGTGTCTTAAGGTAGAGATATTAATTTCGTCGTCCATTAAGAAGATATCGAGAAAGATTCGTGAGAAAGTCATAAATTTAAATTTTCAAAAATAATTTTATTTATTTAAAAATAGATTTTAAGTCATCTCCGAATTGTTTTTCAAAAAAATTTAGCACAGGGCTTGATGATTTTTTTTGGCATTATATTAGCTGATATAATAAGATTAATATTTTCCACTCTTAATTAACTGTACTTAAGTATATTCAAGAGGAAAGCTTGTTTCTTTTTAATTAACTGTACTTAAGTATATTCAATTAAGTTGAAAGCTTGTTTCTTTTAACTGATAATTAACGTGTGCAAGCTCTGGACAGCTACCACTACCATTTCTATAGATTCTACGCGATTGAAAAGACTTACTTTGCTATGCTAGCAGCGATCTGATGGGTAGTTTGGAAGGATAGAAAAAACTCTGTGTTCCGGGCTATACCGACCAATACTACTAGTCTAATCGGTCACTTGAACGAGTCAATCTTCTGACAAGCGATTGGAACGTGCTGCGACAGTGAATTGATAGATTTCTACCTATCCTTCTGTCTATCCCTCACCCCTCTTGTTTCCTCTTGTTTTTGTAATCTTTCTGAACCTTTTCAGATTTATTTCATTTTTCTTGCCTTTCATATGAGGCCCTATTTGCTTCTATCATCTATACTCAGTGTATTTAGAAGGGAAAAAAAAAAAAAATTTTTTTGGGCTTTTTTTGCAAATAGCTCCCTAACAAATTTTTTTTTTACAAATAGCTCTGTGTAAAATTTATTTGCAAAAATGGCCCTACCCCCGCCACGCAAGCGCCACGTCAGTGCGGGCCGGGCCAGGATATTTGTATTGGACACGGTGAATGGTTCACCGTGTCCAATACAATTATCCCGGACTTAGCCAAATTTTGGCTAAGTCCGGAACATTTTGCAGGTCTTACGTGTATTGAACACGGTGGTGCTAAACACGGTGAATGGTTCACCGTGTTCAACTTAAACACTTGGCCCCGCCCCTCCCGCGTGATGCTGACGTGGCGCTTGCGTTGCCGGAATAGGGTCATATTTGCAAATAAATTTTATACATGGTCAATTGTAAAAAAAAAATTTGTTAGGGGCCTATTTGCAAAAAAAACCCTAATTTTTTAAAAAAAAACCCATCCTCTCCTCTAAAATCCCAAGAAATAGAGGCCCCATTTTGGACCATCCGAACCCCCTTCCCCCCCCCCCTACCCTCGTGTAGTAAATAATAAACCCTCGCTCCCTCCCCTCCTCTCTCTCTCTCTCTCTCTCTCTCTCTTTACCCCTTATCCCCTCCTCCTCTTCCCCTCTTCCCCCTTACCCTCTCCCTCTCCCTCTCCCTCTCTCTCTCTCTCTCTATCTCTCCCCAACCATGTCGTCCTCGGCTTTACTCTCCATCACCAACCCCTTATCCATGGCCGAGCTCTCCTCCTCCTCCTCCTCCTCCTCCTCGCCCACCAAATCCTCCTCCTCCCTCTCTTTCCTCCGTCTCTTCTCCTCCAAACCCACCATTCTAAGGCCGCCCCGCCTCTCATTCACCTCTGCCCCGCTCCCCCGTTCGCTTTCCCTCAAAAAGCGCCTCCCTTTGCTCCCCCTCGTGGCCCAAACCTCGGACTGGGCCCAACAGGAGGAGGAGGAGGAGGACAACGAGCTGGAGCTCGAGGGCTCCGAATCCGCGGGCTTGTCGGAGTGGGAGGAGGAGGGAGACGAGGAGGGGGCGGAGCCCGCCGCGGGTGGTGTCGCAGTGGCGGCGGCGGCGGCGGCGGAGTATGGGGTTGCGGAGGAGGATGGAGGTGGGGAGGAGTCTTATCCGGAGCCGCCGGAGGAGGCCAAGCTCTTCGTCGGCAACCTCTCGTACGATATGGACAGCGAGAACCTCGCCCAGCTGTTCGACAAGGCCGGCGTCGTCGAGGTCGCTGAGGTATATTGCTGTTCCCCATCCCGTCTCTCGTGTGTAATAACTTCTTGTACTTTGCCATGTCATGAATTTCATATTTTCAGGCTTTTGCTTATCCTGTGGACTAGTTGAAAATTGCAAGGGATTAGGAGATATTAAGAACCTTTTTGTTGTTTGATTGATATTTATTTGTTATCTTTCTGTTTTTAATCCTTTGGTGATATGTAGGTCATCTACAATAGAGAGACTGATCAGAGTCGCGGCTTTGGGTTTGTCACTATGAGCACAGTTGAAGAAGCAGAGAGAGCTGTGGGGATGTTTAATCGCTATGTAAGCGTTCCGCTCCCATTTTTAGCTTATCATGTTGGTTTGCTTATGATTAGAAACTAAATCAGCCCATCCTCTCTGATTAGTTATAATCTGAAAATGTCTAATTTGAACAGAAGTAGTGGTTTTGCGTGATTCCTTTTGGTGTCCTTTTCGCTGCGTGAATGATGAATCATACCATGTTTTTATGGGAGTTCATTTAGGTCTGTTTGGATGGCGGAACAAATTATCATGTGATAAATTGTTCAGTATGAGAATTCTGTTGAATCTTAATAATTCTGAATTTTCTGGATAGTGTAGTTCGCTTACAAGTTGATTTTGTCAGATTTTAAGAAGAACAATTTCGAGGTAGTATATAGGATGTACTATGCTACTGTAGACATCTTGCCATACGCCTTGTTAATCAACTACCACGTACCTCGCTACCTCTTCACCGAACCAAAGAGATACACTAATAAAAGTATTCATGCGTCCCGGAAGGCCAGTGATGACTTTCATGGGCAAGAAGATCTACATGTGTCGCTTCAATCAGCAATGTCTATCACTGTCACTTAGTTTTGTCTCTCTCTAGTGGTTCTAACTTTCTATTTTGTTGTAACTTGTAACATTTTTTTTTGCCTCATTGTAAGTTCATAAAGTTTGTTGTGGTTAGCTGGAATTTGGTATTTTAGGTAATTCCGCAATTTATTCATTTGTCGTGTCCCTTTACAGAAGGCGGTTCATCTTAATCATCTTATGACGACAACCACTAGAATTTCAGATTTTTAAGTTCTTAGGGATGGACTGTGACTAATGTGCACTAACAACGGTACGGTTATGGTTAGCATTGGAAGTGCGTAGTTCTTATTTACTTAAGAATGGAAAGGTAGATTAGGCGCAGAATCCATCTTAATCATCTGTAGTGTTTCTATATAGATGGATTTGGGTGGCGTATGGTACAATATGTCTGTGTTCCATTTCCTAACTTTTTACAATTGCTTGTGATAACTCTTATTAGAAATTTTTTTTAGTGATGTGTAAAGGGGTGTCCTCAAGAATTCAGAGATCAAACTTGATAGAGATACTTTTTTCCCCCCCTTATTATTCACCTGTTGGTAATGTATCTGTGACCATTCCTTTTCCAAAATATGTAAGTTTGTCTATGCATTTCTTCAAGTTCTTCCTTGTGCCTTTTCCATCTGTTGACAAGATATTAAAAGTCATTTTAGTATGATTGTGAATTGATCTCATAAACTTGTGAAAGCCATTCTCTATTATGCTAATAATTAACCACTGGGGCTTAGGCCTAGCTGTTGGTGCTTCTCACACTTAAAGGAAAGGTTATGGATTCAAGTTCCAGTTGCTGGAATTTAGTATGGTGCCTAGCACGCAGTTATCAAAAATAATAAAAAAAAACATTGTAATTTATTGCAATGCAGCTTTTCAAGTCATTAATGACCATCGAAAGGTTTCTATGCTAGAGTCCACCAACTGCCAGATACCCCAACTCTGTAGCGAGCGAAAGATCAGGAAAAAGTAATTGTTAGAAAACAGATTCCTTTTATTCATGGTCAATATTGTTGTAATTGAGCTGTAGTTTAATAAAAATCGCATAGATATCCATGTAGACATGCATCCAGATTTTCTATACCTGAAGCAACTACATTATCTATATATCTAGGTTGTTTGTGTGTTAGTGTAAGTAATAAGTGTTAAGTGTTAACTTTCTTCGTTCATTTATACTGGCATGGACCTGGATGCGCTTATCTGCAATGGGTTGATGTCGATCAACAAAAGGTTTTATTGACTAATCTGAAATTTCGTTTGAGAGTTCATATTTATAAAGCCAACCCAAACTTTAGCCTTTGTTAAGTTGGGTTGAGGTAGTGTTACTATCTTAAAGTTATATGACTCATTGTGCACATTCAACAGAAGCTTGTCAAAACAAAGAAAGTGTCTTTTTTCTTCAGTAAAAGTCGCAATTAGTCACTTAATTTTCTTTTGTGCGTCTTGAACAGGAAATGAACGGCCGGCTTTTGACTGTTAATAAGGCAGCCCCTAGAGGTGCGCGCGTAGAAAGAACTCCTCGAGAGTCTGTAACTTCATTTAGGATCTATGTTGGCAATCTGCCATGGCAAGTGGATGACGCGCGCTTGGAGCAAGTGTTCAGCGAGCATGGCAAGGTGGTAGACGCGAGGGTTGTATACGACCGAGAAACCGGACGCTCTCGTGGATTTGGTTTTGTCACTATGGCAACAAAAAATGAATTGGATGATGCAATTGCTGCACTTGATGGACAGGTTAATCCTCTTCTTATCACCAGCTAATTTTATATTTCATGCGTGCTTTTATGTGGAAATCTCATTTTAGGGTTATCGCTAATGTGTCACGCTTACTCTTAACTGCTTGATGTTCTATGATTCGTTCTGGCTAACCTAATGATGTATGAAGGAAAATATGAACGGCTTATTTGGATGGTGGGACAAATTATCAGGCAATAACTTGCGCAGCAAGGGATGTTCGTTTTTGTAAGGGCTTTTTTTGCCTTTAGCCCCTAGCAAATTTTTATTTTCAAAATAGCCCTGTCAAAATTTAATTTGCAAAAATGATCCTGGGCTTGTCATGCAGGCGCCACGTCAGCGCCACGCCGGTGGGGCTAGGGTGGATAGTTAAGTTAAACACGGTGAAAATACGGTGAATGGTTCACCGTGTATAGAAAGTACATATTTTTGCAATATAAATATTGAAAAGAGGAATAGAGAGTACGGATGTTAACGGGTATAGATATCCAAAATATTATCCGAACCCAAATCCGAATAAATTATATTTATACATAATTTATCTATAAAATATATAAAATATTTAATAACTTTTATTCCTTAGATCTTCATCCAACGGTATAGATTTTTAAAACCTGCTGGGTTCAGGTTCGGGTTTCGAGTTTTTGGTCGGATATGGATATGGTTATGAATTTTTAAAATCCGTCGGGTTCGGATCCCGGTTTGAATTTTAATTTAATTTTCGGGTTTTGATTTTTAAAAAAGGGAATACAAATAAGAAACATGGCGAACCATTCACCGCCCGTGTTCAACTTAACACAGGCCCCGGCCCTGCCCGCGTGGCGCTGACGTGGCGCCTGTGTGGCAGGCCCAGGACCATTTTTGCAAATTAAATTTTGACAGGACTATTTTTAAAATAAAAATTTGCCAGGGGGCTAAATGCAAAAAAAGCCCTTTTTGTAATTTACAGCCTAGTAATAACGATTTGAAATCAGAACAATTTGGACTTGTAGCTTAGTCTGTTTTGCTTGTGAGGAGATTTATCATGTATCTGGCCAAAATACTTGGAGGAAATTATGCCATTGTAGATATCTTTCCACACTCTGCATGCCCCTTGAGTAAATCCCTCGAGTAAAATAAATGAGACGGTATGCTGAACAAGATGTTGGCGTAACCAATCAGGCCTGAAATGAGAAGTATTCTAGGCACATTTAAGCCATACAGAGGACCTAAAGTACCAGTCGAATTCTGATACATGCTCTTATCATCATCATCATCATCATCATCACCATCACCCGTTTATTCAGATCCATTTTCTTTGCTGACATGCTCTCTCTTTTCTATTTCCCCTTTTGATATGGTATTTCCAGACTTTGGATGGGCGAGCTCTGAGAGTGAACATTGCTGAAGAGAGACCGCGCCGCAGCTTTTGATTTGCGGAAGCCAAACAGGGCTTTCTGAACCGGGGGAACTGAAGCGGGGGAACTGAAGCGAACATGGCATTTGCAGGATACAAATGTTATAGTTACAGTTATTTTTGTAGCTGCTTGTCACATGGTGTTTTTTTTCCATCTGTTCTTGTTGTTAGCACCCTCTTTTCTATGATTAGCGTAATGATTTTAATTGCTTTATTAGCGAATATTGATGATACTCCTGTTACATTTCGTTCCTGAAGTAATTTGAAGTTTTGTTTTGGTTTCCGCAGCGGCGTAGCAAATCTGACTATTTATGGCTACTTGTTGGATAATGCAGTTGCTAAGAAATCTAAGAACTTGTTAGTTGTGAAAATTTTTCGCCTCCCCCTTTTGTATTTCACAGTTTGAATCTAAATTTGTGGCCACATTTTATGTTCCCTGTGAATTGAAAATGAAAACTACGATTCAAAAGTTGGTGCTATGAAACCTTTTTAGGTTTTAAAGTCAAAATAGAAAAGAAAATTTTTGTAGTATGTAAATAATATGTAGCACAATTTTTTTTTTTTTTTTTATCGTTCTTACAACTTAAAAATAAATTAAAATTTATTTATGAATATTGCATAAAAATTATATTATATATAATTATAATATTGAAAATAAAAGACTTTAATTTAATAAAGTTTTTAAAATATTGTTATAACTCCGTGCAAATCACGGTTTGTTATTAGTTTATATCTAAATTCTAAATACTAAGATTATATTTGGTTAGGGTGATATCCCGCATGTCACAAAGATATCTTTTTATCCATCCAAACGCTAATTCAAAAATGTGGTATTTTTTTTTGTTCGTGACTTAACGGATTATTCGGAATAACTTAGTTCCCCCAACTCCGAACAATACAATTTTATCCGTTTTGCTTTCTAGTATGTCCTTTTATCTTTTTTTATAATTTATTTTAATTAATTTCAAATAAAACAAATGAATATTCAAATTGCATACTACTAAGTTACTTTTTATAAGGAAAAATTGTGAAATAATCTGCTATTCTATATTTAAAATTATATCTTTATATTTAATTTTAATTAGTTGTTAAATTATAAAATTGAAAAGAAAAATTTGTTATTTTGTTTAACTTTTACCAATTCAATACCTTATTCCACTATAAAGTATAAACGTCCAAACAATATAAAGAATATCCACTAAAAATAAATAAACAACATATAAACATAATTTAAAATTTGCATAAAAAATCTACTAGTTTTGAGCTTTTGCAAAAGTAGACCGTCTTTTTGAATTTTACAAATTCGGAGAGGATTTTCAGAAAACTGACTAAAATATTTTTGTTTCCTTTTTTTCGCTCCTCTTTTTCTCTCTCTTTTTTCCCTCTCTCCCAGGGCAGCGGCGGTGGAGTCGAGGCCGCACCACGACCCCTTCTCTCTTTTTTTTCTCTCTCCAACCCATCCTCTATCGTATCCCCAACTCTTTACCACAGTAAAGAAGGTAAAACCGCTTCCTCTTCCTCTCTTTTTTTTCCGCTCATTTTTTTTTCTCTTCAACCCCATCCATCGGTTTTGCGACCATCCACAAAGGTAACGAAGACAAGATCGCATCCTCTTACTCCGTCTTCGCCGTGCACCAACACCAGACCGGAGAAGGAGAACTCGAAGTGAGCGGGTGAGAGCGGAACTAAGAAAAAAATATAGAAAATAACTAAAATAAAAAGAATAAAGAATAAAATATAACAAAATACTTTTTTCTACAAGAAAAATAAAGAATTAGAGAGAAAAGAAGAAGATAATGAAGATGCACCGTTTCAGAGGAATGTTGCTCTATTTTAAAGAAAAAATTACACTTTTCTGAATTAAACTTGTACTCTTTAGGCCAAAATTACACTATTCTCCTCATCCACACAAAAATAAAGAAGGAGGAGGAAGAGGAGAAATAGTATAATTTTTGTTCAAAAAATGCAAATTTCTTTCAAATAGTACAATTTTTATTCAAAAATTTTTAATTTTTCTCTCAAATAATATAAGTTTTTTTAAAAAATAGTGCAATGTTTCTTTGAAATAGTGTAACTTCATAATCTTCTTCTTTTTTATTTGACTATTTATATTTTTTGTAACTTCTTTTTACCCTCTCCGACCCTTATCGTCTCCTCCATCGCCTCAGCGGTCCTCGGTGACTCGTAACGAAAGCAGTGTTACATCCTCCTCCTTCTCCATCTTCTCATCGCCGGCGTTGGCGGCCTCGCGATGGTAACGAGGGCGCGCCGCCTCCTCCGCTTCTACCTCCACCAACGTCGGAGAAGGAGAAAAATAACTTGAAACGGACTCTAATGAGGGACGAAGGCGATGAAGTCATTGTTGAGGAGGTGCTCACTACCCGTGAGGGTGAGAAAATAAAGACGCGCCATCTCTAAGGAGCGAACAAAGATGTAGATGGTTGAAAAAAAATAAGAATAAAAAGTAAAAAAATAAATAATTTTTTTTAAAAGATAATTATATATTATTTTTTGTTAGCAGTAATGATATATAATGATCCTCTCATCCGGATCAACTTCGAGTTCTCCTTTACCTTCTCTTGTGTCGGCGGAGGAGGCGATGCCGCTCTCGTTATCGTCGCCGAGGGCTGGCGGCGCCGGAGATAAAGGAAGATAATGTGGCACTGCCCTCGTTACTGTCGCCGAAGGCCGCCGAGGTAGTGGAGGAGATGATGAAGGTTGGTAGGGATGCAAACGGGGCGGATCTGGGGGCGGGAGCCCCGCCCCGCCCCGCCCCGCCCCGAATCCATGACGGGTTGAAAATGGTTATCCTATGATCCGCCCCACCTCATAACCCGCCTCCCGCCGCGCTCCGAATCCGCCGTCAAATAGTATTTGTTTTACAAATTTTAATATTATTAACATTTTGTAAATATAAATCAACAAAATTTTCAATATTAATTGATAATATTATCAAGGCCTTTTTGCATAAAAAATCCACTTATTTTAGCCTTTTGCAAAATTGAGCCACATTTTTTATTTTTGCAGATCGGTCCATTTTTTAAGCAAATTGACCAAAATATCCTTTTGTCTCTTTCTCTTTCCTTCTTTTTTTTTTTCTATCGTTCTTTTTTTTTCTTTTCTCTTTCCTTCACCAACCGCCCATCACCAAAAAAAATTTAATTTTTTAAAAAGAAAAATTAAAAAGCTCGATATAAATGTAGCAATTTAATCTGATAACAACAACAACAATAACAACAAAGTGTGGAACAATAATAAATATTAATAATTATTACAATTATTAGCTTCCGATTCCGACTCTAAATTATGCATCATCATCGCCGTGGGCTCGAATCGTAGCGCTCCTCGTAGGGCCCGTCGAAGAAGAGGTCGGCCTCGAACCACTTCGGGTAGCGGACGAGGTCGCCGGCGACGAAGCGCATGTGGCGGAGGGCGGAGGCGGCGCCGTCGGGGACGACGCGTACCTCGCCGGACACCACGTAGACCAACCGGTCCACGTGCCGCTCCCACGTCAACCGCACCGCCCGTCCTCCACCGCGACCACCGCTCCACCCCCGCTCCGCCACCCGCTCCCGCGACGCCCCCGCTCCACCCGCACCCCGTACGTCTCCTCCGGCCGACGCCGCTCCCAGCGCGCTTTGCCGCCGCGCTGCGCCTCCGGCGATGCGGCGGCGGAGAGACGACGCGGCGCACGACGCGATGCGCAGGAGGAGAAGGATGAGAAAGAAAGAGAAAGAAGAGAAAGAAAAAAAAAATGTTTAAATTGAAGAAAGAAGAAGAAAAAAATGGTGTAAATTTCATCTAAATTGTACAAAATTGAAAATAATTGTGCAAAAATTGGCGAAAAATATGGCCAATTTTGGTGAAAATTGCATAATTTTGCACTATTTTATTCAATTTTGCACCATTTTGTCTAAAATTGCACCATTTTTTCTTCTTTTCCTCTTCTTTTTCTTTCTTTTTTTTTTTACACCATTACACTATTTCTTTTCTTTTCTTTTTTTCCCTTTTTCTCCTCTTCTTCTTCTTCTTCTTCTTCCTCCTCTCGCAAGAGCATCTTTCTTTTTTCTTTTTTTTCTGCTTTCTTTCTTCTTCTTCTTTTTCTTCTTCTTCCTAGAGTAGATTTTTTTTTCCTCCTTTTCTTCTTCTTCTTCTTCTCAACTCTCTCTTTCTCTCTCTCTAAACGTATCACTACCGCGGAGGCCGATCGTTGGCGATATGAGATCCTCCGCGAGATCGCTTCTTCCGCAGCTACGCGCACCACGTGGCCATCAGCGACACGACGGGGGACATGCTCTGCAACGTGTACCAGATCCCCGGCGGCCGCGTGCACGTGATCCTGAACGGGGTCGATGAGGCCCAGTTCGGGCCAGACCCGGCGGTGGGGCGGGCCGCGCGGCGGTGGTGATGGGCGTGTCGGGCGAAGGCGAAAGAGAAAAGAAAAAAAAAAGAACGACAGAGAAAAAAAAAAGGAAAGAGAAAAAGACAAAAGGGTATTTTGGTCAGTTTGCTTAAAAAGTGGACCGAATCTGCAAAAACAAAAAAGGTGGTCCGATTTTGCAAAAGCTCAAAATAAATGGATTTTTTATGCAAAAAAGCCTATTATCAAAGTATATATAAATAACAATAACAATTATAAAAATAAAAAAGATAATCCCTCTTCTTCTCTTTCTAAATATGTATTATCAACAATATTAGATGATGCTAAAAATTGAAGAAAAAAAATAAGGAAAAGAAAAAAAATGTGTGTTGAAGCCGTTGAGGGTATGGTAGTCGTAGAAAGGGCGGCGACCGGCGAAGCCGTGGAGGCGAGGGAAAGGACGGTGGCGGCCGGCGGAAGCGAGGGAAAGGGTGGTGGTGGCGGCGGCCAGTCGTGTAGGGGGAGGAGTTGGGACTTGGGAGGGTGGTCGGTGGAGAGTTGTGACTTTGGTTGGTGGAGGGGTTGTGAGAGTGAGATTTTTTAGGGTTTGCAAATTGAGACTTGAGAGCTACATATACAGCAGGGTGTTTTGTAATTATATCATTTTCAAGGGTATTTTACGTAAATATAGAAATGGTTTTCGGGGCGGATAAAATTTTTTTCCGTTTCTTGCCCCGAATCCGTTTATTTCCTTCTGTTTACTGCTCCATTCGGGGCGGGAGCTCCACCAACTCGAATCCATTTGCATCCCTAAAGATCGGAGAGGGTGAAAAGGAGTTACAAGAAAAAGAAAGAACATGATAGAAAAGAAGAAGATGATGAAGTTACACTATTTTAGAAGAATGTTGTACTATTTTAAAAAAAACTTATATTATTTGAAAAAAATTAAACTTTTTTGAATAAAAATTACATTATTTGAAAGAAATTGCACTCTTTGAATGAAAATTATACTATTTCTCGTCTTTTTTTTTTTTGTGTGGATGAGAAGAAATAGTGTAATTTTCACCTAAAAAGTATAAGTTTTATTCAAAGAGTGCAACTTTCATTCAAAAAAATATAATTTTTTCTTTAAAACAGTGTAACGTTCTTCTTAAACAGTGCATTTTCATCATCTTTTTCTTTTCTCTTTGATTTTTTATTTTTTCTTGTAAAAAAAATAATTTTTTTTATATTTTATTCTCTATTCTTTTTATTTTATTTATTTTTTATTTTTTTTTGTTCCGCTCTCACTTGCGCTCACTCCGGAGTCCTCCTTCTCCGTCACCTGTGTCAGTGCCAGTGCCGGCGAAGACGGAGTAAGAGGATGCAGTGCTGTCTTCGTTACCGTTGTAGAGGTCACAAAGGCGGTGGAGGAGGGTCGAAGGAAAAAAAAAAAAACGAGCGAAAAAAGAGAGAGGAAGAGGGCGCGACTTTACCATCTTTATTGTTGTAAAGACTTAAGGAGGCGATGGAGAAGGGTCAGAGAAAAAAAGAAAAAAGAAGAAAAGAGGGTTGCTGCGAGACCTCGACGGGATCGAAGGCGAGGAAGGCCGGGGGAGGGTGAGGGTGTGCCGTACATAGAACCCCTTCCGCCGTTCGGAGAGAGAAAAAAAAAAACACACACAAAAAAAAAGAGAAAAGAGAATAAGATTATTTTAATCCGTTTTCTAAAAATTCGACCCAAATATACAAAATCTAAAAATATAGTCTATTTTTATAAAAGCTCAAAACTAGTGAATTTTTTTTATACAAATTGGCCTTAAAAAGATCCTTCAAAATATAGGGCGTGTTTGGTTCGCTTATTTTTCACTCTGGAATAGGAAAGGAAATGCACGAATCCGTTTGTGGGTGTTTGGTACGCGAGTGTCCCATTCCGATTCCGATTCCCGAGTGGAATGGGAATCCCTCAATCGCCCTTTTTTCCAATCCGACCTAGGAGGCCGGATTGAAAGTTGAATCCGGGCGGAATGAATATTTCTTAACTTTTTTAATTAAAATATGAGTTTAAATTTAGAAATTAAATATATAATTTTAAATTTTAATTTGAACTTGAATTAAAAATTAAAATTTAATCAAGTATTTTGAATCTAACTTATGAATTTAAATTTAAATTAAATTTTAATTTAAATAAAATTTTATTCAAATTTTATTTAAAACTTAAATTAAATTTAGGGATTCAAATTAAAATTTAAATTGTAATTTTAAGTTTGAATTTGAATAAATCATAATTTAGTTTTATATTTTAAATTATCCACTCAACTTCAAAATTTATTTTTTTTTTAAAAAATAGATTTAAAATTTTGATGTAAATTTTTAATATTTAATTTTTATTTTACATTTAAATTAATATATTAATTATAAAGATCAAATTAATATATTTATTTGATTATTTTTTTCATATCTATCTGAACCAAACACCAACAATGGGAATGATTTATTCCGATTCCGATTCAGGTGATGAACCAAACAGAATCAGGTAATGAGTCATTCCGATTCCGATTCCAACTTATTTCAATTCCGATTCCGATTCCAGTTCCGACTTCGAACCAAACACGCCCATAGTTTCAATAAAAGCATCTAAACTATTGAAACAAACATTATAAGATTTATTAAGGAGGTATTTGGCATAGCTTTTAAAAAGTGTTTTTGGGTTGAAAGTAATTTTCGGATCAATAGAGCGTTTGACAACTCATTTTTAAAATCTGATTCTGCTTTTTAGAATTAGAAAACTGATTTTGAAGGCCCCAAAATCGTAAAAAAGTCGCTTCTTGAAATCGTTCTAATTTTGAATTTAAACTTCATATTTTTATTTTTATTTTAATATTTAAATTTAAATTTAAATTTAATTTCAAATTTTAATTTCAGATTAATTCTTTAAATTTTAAATTTTAACTTTAAAATTTTAAATTTTGAAAAACAGAGTTCAAACTTTAAATATTAAATTTTAATTTTCAAATTTCAAATTTCAAATTTTAAATTTCAAATTTTCAATTTCAATTTTTAATTTTTAATTTTCAATTTTCAAATTTTAGATTTCAAATTTCAAATTTTAGATTTTAGATTTCAGATTTTAAATTTCAAATTTCAAATTTCAAAATTTAAATTTTAGATTTTATATCTCAGATTTTAGATTTCAAATTTTAAAATTCAAATTTCAAATTTTAAAATTCAAAATACAAATTTCAAAATTCAAATTTCAAATTTCAAATTTCAAATCTCAAATTTCAAATTTCAAAATTCTATTTTCAATTTTCAATTTTCAATTTCAAATTTGACATTTTAGATTTTAAAATTTAAATGTAAAATTATAAATTATAAATTTTGTGCAATTTTAAAATTTTAATTTTATTCAAATTTAAATTTAGATTTTAAATTATTTTAAAATAAAATTTAATAAAAATATTAATTTATGCAAACATTAAATTTTTTTTTATCAAACAGTTTTTTGAAATTATTTTTTTGAGATTCACTTCTTAAGAAGCTAGGCCAAAATGCCCTAAATTCAATTTTTTAAAAAGGTGCACTGGTAGCCATTTCTCCTTCTCCAGGTAACTTTATCACATTTCGCACGTGGTGTGTGCTCGTGCGCGTGCCGCGTGCCGCGTGCCGCGTGCGCAATGTCTTCTTCCCACACTCTCGCACGTTCTCCCACTAATCGGCGCTAATCTCCGAGCCCACATCATCGGAGCCGACGTTTATAATTAGCCGAAGCCGAAACCCACCCCTATCCCCACTTTTCTCCGCCGCCGCCGCCGCCGCAGCAGCAGCAGCAGCAGCAGCAGGCAGAACCCCCTCTGTCTAAATGGCGGCTTCTGCTTCTCTTCTCCTCTCCCTCCGGCCTCCTCCTCTCTCCCGCCAATCCCATCTGCCCTCCGCCGGCCAACTCCTCCTCCTCCTCCGCCGCCGCCGGCCCCGGCCAGCGCTTCGCCGCCTCTCCTCCTCCCCCGCCCCGCGCTTCGCCGCGCAGCACCACGTCCCCGACTTCCAGCCCGCCGACGGCCTCGCCCGCGACCTCCTCGCCCGGGCAGAAAGCCTCATCTACACCCTCGCCGATGCCGCCGCCTCCTCCCCCGACGCCGCCGAGGGTTCGAAGCAGACCGGCGATTGGCTGTCGTGCATCACCACCTACTTGGAGACCGTCCTCAAGGCCAGTCTGCCCTTCTCTCTCTCTCTCTCTCTCTCTCTCTCTCTCTCTCTCTCGAAAAAAGGAAACTTGGAAGAAAATAACAAAGAAAAAAAGTCATTTTTTTTCCCCCTGCTTTTGGATTGAGAAAGAAAGGAAATAGGAGAGAAAAAAAAATGATTCTTTTTTGCTCCTCTCTTCTTTTCACTACTATATTATTATTAATATATGTTTTTTTTTAAAAAAATTTTCTCTTCTATTATTTAGGCGTGCACAATTGGTAACCTCTCTGTAATAGTGTGTGTTGATTACTAGCAACGCAGGCTTTTGCTAGGCTGCTTGAATTGGTGATCTCTTATGGTGATTTTCATCTGCATTAGCTAAATCATTCTAGGTGTGGAAATCCATATTATTGTTAAGCTGCGTTTTCAATTTGTAGAGCGCTAGTGTTCTAAAACGTATGGCTGGGCTTTCAATTCGTCGTCGTCGTCGTCGTCGTCGTCGTCGTAGAGCACTAGCCATTGCGTTTTAAGACGTGGGTCGAAAAATAAAATCTCGTTGTTAATGTGAATGTAACCTCTTCGCCTTTTGTGTGTTATTAGTTCTAAATAAAACCATTTTCTCCTTGAATAGCCGGATATAATTGTGTCGGGGAAATCAGGTCGTGATTACATGTCGACGCAGAGTTTTGGTTTAGCGGTGAATTCCTCTTAGAGTGCCGTGTACGGAGGTCGAGATTGTTAACCTAGGTGAAGATCATTAGCTCAGAAATTATCATCTTTTCAGTGGTGTATGTGTTGGTAGGAAGGCCGGCATCCTGCCTGTTTGGCAGGGGTATGGTTGGGCCAAGTCACAATCAACACCCACGGGCATTGAATCTGTAGGCTTTAATAAGTGAATCAGTTATTGCTTTCTAATCGCTTGAGTTTTTGGAATTATGGTTAGCGCCGGCGATCCAACAAGTGATATCGGAGCATGTCATAGATTCGATTCTTGCATGCTGCAATATATGGAGGTGCTTGGGGGGAAGGATGGGGGATTGCCTACATGGCTGAGGTCAGATTGGGTTGAGTTACAATTGAGACTCGTGGGCACTGTGGTTGTATACTTTAAGACCCTGTTTGGATGTATGAATATATTATTCGGTGTATCTCCCTGATTTACTTAAGAAGTTTGTATATTTGGTTGACGAGAAATATTATCAAAGACTAGAATTGGATATATATTCGACTTTCAAGCCTTTTTTTTTTTGACAGATAAATCACCTCGTAGATGAGATATGCTATCATACCACATCATTCTTTATTGTATTTTTAGATATTTTAAACTTCAAACTATTTCATTTTATAAGCTTCTACTGTTATATATTTATTTTTTACATGCCAAACTAGTACTGAATTTTTTCCTAATTATTTTAACTTTTGGACAGCTCTGGCCTTTCCTGCTTTCTTGATTTTTTTTTTTTTCCTTGAATGGTAGGCTTGTGAACATGCTTGCTTGTAATTTACTCTAGTGATGTGGATCGAGATTAAGTTGATCATCTATGTTGGTCTAACATTGTTTTGTGGGCAATGATGTATCATTGCGGAAGATTGAATATGGGGCGCTTAATCAACCATTTTCATTTGAAAACTCTCCGATTGCTGTCAGTTGATGTATTTTGTCTTGTCTGTACACCACAGGTTCTAAAAGATGGGCTCTCAGCTCTACATGTGCCGTATGCGTATGGATTCGCCATCATTCTCCTCACAGTTCTTGTCAAGGCAGCAACTTTTCCTTTAACAAAGAAACAGGTAATAAATACATTTTCTGTTTTATGTTCTTTAAGGTAAACTATGTTTCATTTGCTTCTGATCTGTGTTGCCATCCACATTAAGCCGGCCAAAAGAAAAGGCTGCAAATTATCTAAGTTCATGCTGACAATTATTTCATTTTTTGGGTTGTCTCACTGGAAAATACTTGAATATCTTCTGCCTTCTGCATTATTGTTTATTTGTTACCTCTGTAAATTTCGGCACTTTCACATTTTGATGAAATCTTTCTTGTTTGCTGATTGATACTCATGTACAATGCCCTATTCCTGCATAATTTCAAATTTTGCAATATTAAGGGTTTAGGGTTTAGGGTTTATCTTTTTGCTTATCTGGATTTGGATGTGAATATACTTTTTACTATACTCTCAGGGTATGGGATTATGTATGGATAGTGTCCAATATGAATTTGGCAGGGGAAAATATAATTTCAGCAACCGACTTGAAACTAATGAGGCAACATTGTTTATTGCTATTGTTTCTTTAATCTCAATGGTTACTTGAGGTCAAAATCCACTTTTCTGTTTTTAGTGTTTAAGGCGGAGTTTCCCATATTTTCGGTATTTTAAATGTTATTTCAAAAGTCTTTATGTTAATGGTTTTGGCACACGAGCAATGTTTGTCTCAAATATGTTAGTGACCGAACAACAACTTGAAATGAAAATATGGAAAGCAAATACAGTGCCAAATACACCTCACTTAATAGAATTTTGTCTGAATATGTGAAATGGTTTAGCTGGTATTCTTGAGATCTTATATTTTCTGTAATATTGTAACACTTGCTTGATATAAATTGTACAGTTCCAATTACTTGTTCTAATATGGAAGAGCTTTTTCTACAGGTTGAATCAGCAATTGCAATGAGATCACTTCAGCCTCAAGTGAAGGCAATCCAGCAACGCTATGCTGGTGATCAGGTAGTCAAACTCTGGAGGACCAAGAACATTTACTCTTCAGAATGAATGTTACTGGACTAGTTAAATATTATTAGCTAGGCTGCAACCAGAAACCTTATTGCATTAGTATATGAACACTATTAAAATTTTTATTTCGAGCTTGTAGGACAAGTGACATTTGATGCTTAATATTCTCAAAACATCGTCTCATAAATGTAAATAAATACTTTAGTCTAATACAAGTGCAGTATTAGGATTCATTTAGCTGACGCTTAATAGTACGAGAAGCTTGATCCTCACAAGTGGTGGTGGTGGCTATTATGGTTGCAAATGTACTTGAGAGTGAAAAAGTTTAAGCCATTAGTGAAGTGGAATGGGTAATTTGTTCATCATCTGTGGTGTACTTTGTTTACTTTCAGTATCATTGGAAGTTCCGGTAGTTCTGAACTTTGCAAGGTCAAACAATGAAGAACGAAATTCAAAACGTAGCTGCTATAGGAGATCTTCGGTAGCTTTAGTGCAAATACTTTATAATGTAGAATTGAAAATAGTAACGACTTAAAAATCAAGGGGTTAGTGTATGGGTTTTTATATGTCAAAGCGGTAAAGAGGAAAGCATGATATTTCTATGAGAATTTTTTACATTTTAGCTTACTAGATTTTTTTTTTTTTTTTTTACTATAATGAAATGCTTGGACCTCTTGACGTTCTGTATGAACTTTGCCGATTTCTGTAGTTCAACAAATACAATAATCTTTCTTTGTTTCATAAACTTACAAATCAGAAAAATATGGTCAACTGTGAGCATCCTGTTAACTTATTAATTTTGTTTGAACAGTTGCCATTATTTAATTATTTAATATTCTATATATGCAGCTGAAAAACATAACTACTCTTATAGCTAAATTGAATTAGTACTTAAGATGTTTTCTTTTGTAGTCTTTCTGAGAGAAATATTCTTAATCTTTAATTTGCAGGAAAGAATACAACTTGAAACTGCTCGCTTATATAAATTGGCTGGTGTTAACCCTCTAGCAGGTATTTCTAAGTGTTTTGATTTTTTTAAAAAAAACTTGTTACTTTGGAACTCTTTGGTGGTTGTTCTGAATTCATTAGGTGCTTGTGGCAGTAATGTCTTGATCTGTCATTGAAACATTGAGGCATGTGCTAGTACCAGAGAAAATTTGACTTCAAATTGGTTTTGAAGTTCTAAATATAATCTTTGAAGAACAAGAGAAATTTGGTTTTTGCAGTAATTTACAATATGATATTTCGTCCAAATTGTAGATATAGTGGGTGGCAATTATTCAGGTGACAGTTAAGAGGTGATTCTTTAACCACGAATCTCCGAATTGATAATGGATTTCTTTGTTGAGGAAGGCATGAATATCCTACTTTAGATGTATCTTCTTTGTGATTAAGCTTTCTGTCATTAGAGAGATGCTATGTAAATCTACTCAGTCACTTAATGACTTACATCACTTGTTCACTTTTTTCTTCTTTCATGTTCTGTCTGCATAAACTTTCCCTGTATCAGGATGCTTGCCTACTCTAGCTACAATACCAGTTTGGATTGGACTGTACAGAGCGCTCTCGAATGTTGCTGATGAGGTCAAATATAGTAGTTTGAATTACAGTTTTAAGTTGATTTCTTTTCATATCTGCGTACACATGACTGTGGTTTCTTATCAAATAAAGGGACTCCTTACTGAAGGGTTTTTTTGGATACCTTCTTTGGCGGGTCCTACTACAATTGCATCCCGACAAAATGGAAGTGGGATCTCTTGGCTTTTTCCTTTCAAAGTAAGTGCAAATAGGATATGTTTTTGTCATATTCTGAATGATTATTACGATAACGATGTTATGTATCTATTAATGCAATTATGTACATAAACTAAATATTGTAAACCATGAGGGGATGACATTTGGAGGGTGTTCCACATGTAATGGTTTTGTCATAAACTTGTAATTATGGTTTAAGTGTTTATCATCGGTATTATGTTGTGAGAAGATTGACATGGATTATAGGCTATGTAGCCAACCCTATTTAAAGTGGCTTTTAGTTTATAGTTCTGTACCTTCAACATTGACGGGGCAACTTATGTTGATTTCTGGCTTTTAGAAACATAAGCTTTCAGTAGGCTATTAGCTTGGGTTTGTGTATCATTCGTGGTTGAATAAGCACTCAATTTTAAAGAAAGCAATGTGGGAACAAACTTTCAGGCCTCTAAACCTTTAGTGATATTTATCCAACGTATAAAAAATATTTGTAGTCAAATTTCTTTGTGAGCTAGTCCCCTGAAATTCTCCTCTTTTTTTCTTTTGTTTTTTTTTCCTATTTGACTTCAGATCCTATCTAAATCTAATTTGTATATCCATATTTGCATAAATCTGACTCCATCAGTCTTAAACAAATAAGTTAACAAAATTTAGCGTCTGGACTCTGGTTAGTATCCATATGTGAATTGTATCTGCATGTAAAAAATATGTAAATATGTTATTTTTCCTAGTATCTGAGAATATTTGATTTGAACCATTTTCAACTATAGTGGAACCTGTCAAAAGAAGGTTCTTTGAAACCTATGACATCACTTAGCAGAAGGTGTGCTTTATGCTATTGCCTAATGTATTGGAAGATGGCCATATATGCATCTTACAGTTATAAATTGTTATTTTTATCGATGGTTTAATTTCTCTATGCTTGATATTTTCACAGGATGGTCATCCACCTCTTGGATGGTCAGACACATTAGTATATCTTGTTCTACCCATTCTTCTGGTTATCTCACAGTACATATCAGCTCAAATCATGCAGCCATCACAGGTTATTATCTGTACATACGTTTAACATTTTTTATTTGCTCTATGGCCCTATGATTGTACTCCTAAAGTCGACTAGTTTATTAATTCTTTCGAAGTGGCTACAGGATTAACATCATGATTTTAGTTTGTTGGTCCAGACCTTATTCCTCCAACTCAGTGCGAGAAACACTACATGTGTTTATCTTTCTGCACAAATTTTCTGCTTTTGTTCTTATTTTACATACCAAATATAATTAAATTCCTGTGCTTTCATCAGTACTATCAATTCCTGTGCTGATTAAGTACCTTCTTTTCTTAAATTCAACCATCTTCTGTTGTTGTTTTGTTCTTCTTTTCGATATTCATTTAAGCAGTGTGTTGCTCTTTTTTTCTTCTTCTGTCCTCTGTTCGTTTTACTACATTGCAAGTTGGTCAGTTCTCTTGGCTCAAGCATGAAAAGTTGTTTTCAGATGTTTATCAATTATCTATTTTCTATGAAAACTTAATTCTGCAAATGAAATTTCATATTTGTGGGCTTCTAAATCTGAAGCTTGAAGCATGAAATTGCCAATTTATTTTTAGACTCCCATAAATGCTCCAACTGGTTGATGGAGTGGTAAGAAAGTATTAGCACTTCGTATGGTTCAGGCTCCGTTTGAGATTCCAGGAAGATTGCGTTAAGTGCGGTGAACAAGTATAATGCGAAAATACATTGTTTGTTTTCATACGTACTACTATCACATTTTGTATATCGTAATGAGTTGACGTTATATATTCTGCGGTCCCACCGGAAAATGGAGCAGCATATCCTTATATGCATTCGCACCATCTCAGTTTGAGTAATAGCGTTAGATGGGCCTCAATGCCAAACAGGTTCAAAGTTCCATTCGGTTGTTGGAAGAAAACCAAACTGAGTTGGATTAGTTAGTTCAAGAAAATTCTGAACTAAATCCAAAGTGGTAAATACAGGAAAAATCAAACCTAGACCTAATCGAGCCATTTGGTGTGCACTGCTGGCATCCCAACAGTCCTGAATTAAATCCCTCTAGAGGACAAATCTTCTTATAAACCAACATATTGTGTAGTAGAAATATGTTGTTTTGCAAAAATCTGTAACACCGGTTTAGTTTCATTTTCTTGCCTTGGTTTTGTGTAGCTGCCCAAAACATTTCAAAAGAACACTGATTTTTCTTCTCTGAATTGAGACCAAATCACTTTAAAGTGCCAAAATTATTGTATCATTTGGATTTTTCAGCTCACTAGTTTCTTTGTACAGCCCCTAATGGTGATCTAGACTTAATCTTCCAAATGGGGTATGGAATAAAAGCTCCAATATAACTTTCAAAATTAGGCAGTTCTTGGCTGGTTCCAACTGTGTTTACTATAACAACTTTATGATTTTCTATTTAAATCACATACAATGGATATACCTACATTAAGTATTAATGCTTATATCTTTAATGTTTTTATACTAGTTCTGTCTCTTAAGTGTTTTATTCATTTATCTTGCAGGGTAATGATCCAAGCCAGAAAAATGCTCAAGCTATAACCAAGTTCCTTCCCTTAATGATTGGTTACTTCGCTCTTTCTGTTCCATCTGGACTGAGTCTATATTGGTGAGCATCCCAATATCGTGATTGACGGCAAGTGTTATAATGGGAGGTTACATGGCTCTTTAATTTTTTATCTACCAAGTTAAATTCTCTTTTGTATTTTCTCCGTTGCTACCCTGTGATCTTCCTTTACATTGATGAGTACTGTTTTCATTAATGAAACAAGCTATCTTTCTTCTCTTGTTTCTCATCTCAAATAACTAGTTGATGTATTTTATTCGTAGGTTGACTAATTTAATTCTAGAGACTCGGTGAATTCATTTGAATCCCTTAAAAATTGATAGTAACAAATGTGTCAGAAACCTCTTCGTTTTCCATGAAAAAGTAGTTTATAAATTGCTGATAACTCTATGCAGGTTGACAAATAATATATTGAGCACAGCACAACAAGTATGGCTTCAAAAGCTTGGGGGTGCAAACAATCCTGTCAAAGGATACATTGAAAGAGTATCTAGCGATGAAACATCCAACATTGAGAAGTCCAGATTAAACATCCCAAAGGCAATCCCCAAACCTGAACCAGAAAAACCAATCTCTAGTCAACGTACAACTTCTGACGGATCCAGGCGTGGTGAAAGGTGATCTGAGTCAATTTTTTTGGAAATGGTCATCTCCATATGTTTAGGTGATGTTTTGTTTAATTTCAATATTATGATGCAGATTTAAACAAATAAAAGAGCAAGAGACGAGGAGAAGAAAACAAAGGGAAGAAGAGAAGAAGAGAGCAGAGCAGGCGGTAGAAGATTCTCGAGCTGTTGTTGAACAACGAAATTCGGATGTCATAACAACACAGAACAAAGATACACAGGTAAAGGCTAGTTTGTTCCAAGGTATGCTTAAATTTCTATTACCCCTAGTTATTTTCTCAATAATATGGCTACTTTATTCGATGGCAAACTTAAACCAGGATCAGGATCAAGATCAAGATCAAATAAGTTCACAGATGTCAACAAGTAACAATGGTGGACTTTCCCATAGTGCTGATTCCATGACAGCAAATAGCAAGAATCAGAATGGAAATGCGTACAAGGTTTGCTCTCATTAACCTGGAGCTTTTCTCTCGCATGCAGATTTTCATCAAACAGATTTGTAATGTGAATTTGGAAAATAAAAGTTTAAATAAAACAAAAAGAATATAAATAGTTGAATAAAAAAAAAGGGGTCCTGGTCTAGTGCATTTTGCATATCAGTGCTCTATGGTGATATTTGTATCACTTAGGTGCCGTTCTTGTTATTTGTAAGGAATTTCCATGGAGCCCGTTTGAATTTACTGCACATGCAACTGTTAGAAACCCCCACCAGCCTCTCATCCTTCAAAGAAACACTGCTTGCTTCGATTGGGTAGCGATCTCTTGATGAGATCTCAAATCTAGCATGGATCTGAACAATGATCCATCAAACTATCAGAGATCCTCTTGTCTGATCTAGTTGCGGTCAATAAATGGCCGTGAGTGATCTTCTGAAGTGGAGAGGTTCCTGGGAGGTTTTATTTGCTGCTTGTGCTGCAATACTGCATACATCCTAAATTCTCATGAGGTCGGCAGGAGTTCTATAGTCTTTATGGAACAATGACCTAAGCATATCCAAGTGACACAAACGACTTGAGACATTAACTGAGCTACATTTACATCTGAGTTTCTTGAGTGCATAATGGTGTTATGTTTACAACTCTATATTAAACTAATCAAAATTGATACAGTGATTCTGTAATAACATTGAATTTGAGTTTTAATTTAGTTCTGAGGTTGAATAAGTTGTTGCATGTTTATGCATCTCAATGTGCATCTCAATATGCAACACTGCCTAATGATTGTAGTTTGATGAAGACGGGCCGCCGAGTTGGGAAATCATCCATTATAGGATTTGTCTTCTGAAATGGTGAAATCTACCTGTGCATTTTCCTAACATATAATATGCACGCCTTGATGCAAATTTTCAAATACTTATGTTCTTTCGGTCGTAACTTTTGTTGCTACTAACTCTGTACTGTCATTATATGATATGCCGTTATTATTGATGCTATCGATCTTATCTGTTACCAGAGCTGATAATCTTAACTCATATGCTTGCAATTCAGGAAGAGAGTGAGGCGAATGCCTCAACAGACAAACAGGCTTCGTGCAATGCTCGTGATTTGAGAGACTCGGAAACCGAAAGAAATGAAGCTTAGGGATTCAGCAACCAAAATTATTTGTAGTCACTGGTCACACAAATAATTCCACGCTTCGCGTCTCAAAATGCGATTAGGGAATTGGGAGAGCTGGTGCTATCTTTCACAATGTCTGCAAAGTTGAGCTGTCCCGACGCACCGAGAATCTGATTAAATTGCTTTAATTTATAATTCTGGACCCCTTGGCTGTAAAATATGTAGCCGAAACGCCAGTATAGAACAAGTTTTCCTTCCGATGCATAGGGTGTCACAGAACACTTATTCAGAATATCGTTAATACGAACTTCATCTGATAGACGAGCTTTATATTTGGTGAATTCGGCATAATATTTTTTGCATTTTGGTTTTCGCAGCCTTATGACTGAGAGTATGATTCACCCAACTGTTTTGTTCCAATAATGTCGTTGTCGGATGTTACTATTCGGGGCCGTTTTGTTTGGTTGGAATTTGTCGTCGCAATCATAGATACATACAGTTGAACTTGCATAAGTGACAACTAAATCTTGTTTGATTGTATGTCATTCAATGGGTTGTAAGTTAACTACAAAATTTTTCTTCTGTAAAGTGTAGTTGGGAACTGCACTTGTAAGTTTTGTCAGTTTATAAAGAAACTTTCTGCATGTGTTTAGAGGTTGAAAAGCTGGTGTTATTAATATTAGTAAACATTGATGAACTTAAATTGTATGGTTTGAAACCAAGAAGCATCTGTAACTTAACAAAATTAAATACAAGTGATCCCTCGTGAGTAAGCATTTTGTCCTCAGTTCCCTTTACAATTGCTCTTTGTAAAGGTAACATGCATTCAAATTTTCCATATTTGTGAACCTAATTTTTTTCCCCCTTCCTTTTTGGAGAGTCAATTATGGAATGATAAATTATTTTTAGAAGCCCTAATGTGCGTATATATAAAATAGGAGCAATTGGTTATATACTCCTGAAAAGTTTCTGACTTTTTTGATTTATTTTTTTTAGAAGGCTAATATTAAAAATAATCTTTCTACGTTCCAACCTATTTCTAATATTTCCCTAGAGTTAAAATCGATTAATTAACTCTGTTATTTCTTTAAAATTACTATTTTGCCCTTTTAAATATATACCCTTCCACCATCACTGACTTTCTTATTCAGGGGCACAAAAGTATTTTAACTTTTGGTCCTTTTCAATATACCCTTCTACCGTCATCAACATTTCTTATTTGTCTTTAAGTTAAGGGCAAAATTATCATTTTAATTTTTTTTTAACTGCGGTAGATATTTAACTCATATTTAACCCAAGTTAAGAGATAACTACAGAAGTATTTTGCAATAACGGTAGAATATATAAGGGGTATTTTAGAAAAAAAAAATGTATGAATAAATCAGATATTTTCAAACGCACGAGGTATATAGGTAATTATAATTTCTATAAAATAAAAACCATAAGAGAAATTAATTAATTTGGCCACGGGCCCACTGTGATAAAATGTCCACGGTTCCCAAGGTCCATCTTCCGTGGGACCCGCTCTTTTTCCTCTCCCCCACCATCCATTCACAAGTCACAACACACCATACAAAATTATTATTATTAAAAAAAAAAAAAAAAAAAAAAAAAGACAAACCGTTTCATAACTAAATTTAACTACCAAGGTTCTCTCTATCTATCTATATAAATGCTTCCTCAACATACCATTCCCTTCCACCCCTTTCTCTTCATCCCTCTCGTATCCTCCTATCTCTTTATATATATATATATATATAATCTCGCCTCTCGCCGCCGCCGACGAATCCTCTCCGACATCGCCATGGCGAGAGCCCGACTCCTCATCGTCGCCGCCCTTCTCCTCCTCACAGTCGTGGCTGCCGCCGCGTCCTCCGACGCCGACTCCTCCTCCCCCTCTGCCGCCGCAGGCCAGGATGCTGTCGCGCAGTCGCCCCTCGGGGACTACGCCGAAGGTGGCCCGGACGATGTGGAGGATGCCGGCGAGGACGACTCCGACGCCGCCCCGGTCGGAGCCCCCCTCCCGACCCACGCCACCGACCCCGAGCCCGACACTGCCGGCGGCAGCACTGATCACGCGGCAAGCAGCGGCGTCGGCGGCGTCGCCCGTCCCGCGGCTTCTGCTGCCGCGGCGGCGGTTGCTGCCTTGGCATGGTTCGTCGTCTGATCAGCAGCTAGTTAAATGTCGGGAATGAGGCTTCTTTGACTAACTATTTTTTAAAATTTTTTTTTCTTTTATCAAATGTTGTCGAAGGATTTTGAACTTATATGGAGCTTAATTGTGAATGAGTTATTAAGATGGGGAGTTCACCGAGATTAATTATTAATTCTTCCTATGCTCTCGTATGCAATTAATGCCATGTACTCACTCACTCGTATATACGTCGTATAATTTTTTAATTACCAGCGTACTCATTAATTGTACAGTTAACTTAATCGATGAAAAGCAAACTATAATGTAATTAACAACTAGTGAAGGTGCTCGCGCTTCGCAGCGGATAGAAATTATAGAAATAATTAATAATAAAAAAAATATCAAATATTCTTTCGTGTATCTTACTTGCTACACGTATCAAAGGTTCTCATTGTTAGTGGCGGGGATAGACCCGATAATACCTTCTCCAGAGTCGACGGTGATAGTAATGGCGACGACGATCCCTCCAACTGCAGCGGAAGGGGCCGGGAAGTGGGCGTGAATTAGTGAAAAAGATGAAAGATTGAGAATTGAGGAATTAATTAGCGATAAAAAAATAAAGATTATAGAAGGCAGCAGATTGTATAGATGCATTAATTGAAAGTCTGGCATTGATAAAAAAAAAAATGGTCTTCATGAATAATTGAAAATAAAAATGTTAGGATTAATGTAGACGATAGTAAGATCATTTAAATGCACTAGCTAATTGAAAGTTCGATAGGGGAACTGTTTAGATGCATATTAAAAGTTTGGCGAAGAGAAGAAGAAGGGTCACATATTGATGAGAGTAAAGAAAAATTTGCCACACGGTAAAAAAATATTAAGGATTCATGTAGATTAAAAGATAGATGTATTACTAGAATTACATACTTCGTCAATAATAAATATTACCGGTGAAGACATCGGTGCGCTGCCGCGTATAGATTTCGCAAAAACAAATTGAAAAATGAAGCTGAAGAAATTAAGAATTAGAAACAACACAAAATAAATAAAGAAAAGTCAAAAAATAAAGAAAAATAAAAGTAGAAGAAACTAAAAAAGAAGCAGCTGATATACTACAGTAAAATTATAAGAAAGATAAAAAAATCATAAAAATAATAAATTATATTTACAGCACCAATAAAATTAAGTTGAGTAGTACTAAAATATTGTATATTTCATAATTTGAGCGATAAATTATCTATAAAAACTATGAAATCCCATTTCTTTCTGTCCACGTGGCAGTATTAGGTTAATCTAATTTTATGTGGGTCCTACCTGTCATTTTAAGATACTGTTAATTTATTAGTGGGTGGGGCCCACCCAACAAAATTACTTTTCCTCCAATCCTTCCTACACCGCTTCCCACTAATTCCCATTTAATTATCCTCTGCTTCGTCTTCCACCCGATGTTGCGCTTCGGCTCCTTCGCCGTCGCGCCGATTCCCGTTTGTGATGCTTCGTTTCGTCCACCCTAGATGCCGCTTCTGACGAAATACACCCCCCATTCCTCTTCTCAGAAAAATCCTTACCTTCTCCCATCTCCCTCTCTGCACTCTCCATCTTCACCCTCCCTCTTCCATCTCCCTCTCTCTTGCACTCTCCATCTTCACCCTCATTTCGACCTTATGATGATAACTTTTGAATCGGGAATCCTAAGGGGTACGGCAAGGCCCTCCACGATTGGCGCGAGCGGGGGCGCGCCGGCGTGCGAGGCGTGCGACGAGCGCCGGCGTGCGAGCGAGGGCTCGGGCGCGGCGGCGCGGGTCCCATTCCGCTTCTTAGAAAAGCCCTTACCCTCTCCCATCTCCCTCGCTCGCGCGGGTCCCATTCCGCTTCTTAGAAAAGCCCTTACCCTCTCCCATCTCCCTCTCTCTTGCACTCTCCATCTTCACACTCCTTCCAACCTTATGATGAAGGGATTTCTTTTATAATATCGAGTTGTATTTTTTCTTCATTTTGCTAATGGAGTAAACTGTCATTCCATCCACTAATTTAATTTGCCTGCTAATCTATAGGCATAATGCATCTTTTTACTGATGGCATGTGCTGTGGTTGATTCGAAGATTTGCCATCCGACGAGTTCGATTTCTATCTATGCGATCGCGGCCGGCATACAAGTAAATATCCATTGGTTGTCTATATTGTTTCCCCTCTTTTCATTGTCTTTACTGATTTGTTTTTGAAACTCTTAAACACTTGCAGTGCACCAGCCGTCCTGCGCACTATCATGTTCACTAATGAATAAGTGAGTCATTCTGATTATCAGTGAAATGAACAGTTTTTTTTTTTTTCATTTTCTCATTCTTCATACTTACATTTCATGTGATTAGGCTAAATTATTTTTTACTTCCACTAATTTTTTTTATTTTAATTTGAATTACATTAATTGTTATTTTTTTATATAAATTTATAATTAGTAATATATATGATGTTATGCTGATGTTTCAAGTTAACTCGATTTAATATTTGGTTAAACAAGCTTAGAATCTTGAACCAGTAACATTTTCAACTGATATTTTTATTAACCTTTTTAATATTATTATTTATTTATTTTTCACTTTGGCTAGGTCAATCACTTACTCATTAGAGTCTCTTACAAACAATCTATGCTGCACGTAAGATTTCTTGCTTTTCTTATAATTTCCTAGATACTGCATTTGTTAGAAAGTCCCTTCAACTGATGTTTTGAGTTCCTATTTTGCAGCTATGCGAGGTGTACCCGTTCTGTCTCAATTGGTAATATTTCTAATCTTGCGTTACCGATCCAAAACACCAAATCCCTTGCACATACATTTTTTATTTTTTCCTGGTCTTTGCAGTTCCTCATGCATATTATGCTCAGTGGATTGCGTAAATTATGATTGCTCTCAATGGTCTTTCTTCAACAAATCTTATTCCTTACTAAATTATGCAATCGAGAGCGGAAAAAGAAAAATGAGTTTGTGCATGTGGCGATAAAAAGTAAAGGCGGAGTGAAGTCATTATTCGGAACTTTGAGTTCTTATAAACACGCACCTCTAAAAATGCTTTTTTTTGTGTAACTTCATTGCAAATTATACAATTGAAACGTGATTAGTGTTGACTCAGTGGCTAAACCCTAAAAACCCTAAACTCCTGTTGGATTCATGGAAACATTTTTGTTTCCTGTACTAGGTAATTATGCACTTACCTTTGTGACTTTGTCCTTTAATGTGCCTGTCATTTTTGTTTGTTTTTTAAAGGCTGGGAGCTATTAATTTGTAATTTGATAGATATTGCTTAATGAACACCAACCAGTGTAGGCAAGTTGTGCGTATGTTTTTGTAGGCATCGCTTTTGTTTGCCTTTTTTTTTGGGCTATGATGGTTTTGCTCTTTATATCGTGAGATTGCAGCATTGATCGTATATGTTCTTACTTTTGTGAAGGCAAAAAGAAGGAAATAGAGAAAAGGATGAAGGCACTCTGAGAAGAGATGGGATTGGGAACGAAGAGCGGAGAGAAGTTCAAAAAACTGCTCAGAGAAGTAGAAAAAGACGTAAATCACTTACGAGAGCAATTGGCAATCTGCTTTTTCTTGGTCTTGAAGATAGAGAATTTTCAGCTGGAGCATTTTCAGCCTTCTTTGCTGATTAAATGTGAGCCCTTTATATTTCTTATTCTCCTTTTAGTTTGAACTATTTTTTTATAATCTTTTTTTTATTTGGTTGATGTTTTAATCAATGAATTGAATATATGTGCTTATGTAATTGTAAAGGGATTCACCTCTGATTTCGATACACTTGATATTAATTATGCAAAAACTGTGTTATCTCTTCAACAACCAAGAGATTTTTACTTTGGGGATGAATTTATATATTAGCTAAGTGCACGTACCAGAGCGGGCTTTGCAACCTTAGATTTTCAGTTGCAGCAACAGTGCTGCACGATTCAAAGTATACTCGAAATAAAGCGGTATGTTCGGCCATCGTGGACCTTACTTTTACTCTAAAAATTACAAGCAGTATATATATTTTTAGATGTATTGCTTATTTCTGCAAGTGCCTCAGTTCTTTCAGGTTTTTGTGTGGTTTTGTACTGTTCTTTTCTAGCAAATATATTCGTTGGTTTTGGGACAGCCGGTTAGTAACATTTCTTAACCAACTTTTTTTATTAATCTTATTTCATTCTTTCTTTAATTGTTTACTGACTATTGTCTTTTCTTTCAGCCAATTCTTACACTCTTTCCTCGACTTCTACAGCTCTCAATTTTATTTTATCTATGGTCACTCCTGCTGCTGTTGTATTAACTGCTTATATTTTTATTTTTTTGTTATTTTAAAATTTTATAGTTTTTTTTATGTATTTACTATTTTGTCTTTCTTTAGCTTTTTTTTTTGTAAGATCTCAGATATTTCTTCAGTTTAACTACGCATTAAATTTTATTCTCTTATTGTTCTATTTTTCTTACTCTTTTTTTTTCTCTATGTTGCAAGTATAATATATTATTAAATTGTAACGAAGATAATCAACTATTATAAGTTAAATATCGAATATTACCTACCCGCCGCATCGCGCGGGTCACTGCACTAGTAATTAATTAAAGTTTGAAGGTGAAAGTGTCACGTATCTTATAGTTTGAGCCATAAATTATAATGTATTAAAGTTTCAGAATTAAAATATCACGTCTTATAGTTTGAGAATCAAAAGCATAATTTATGTTTTTATATTTTATTTTTATTTTGGACGACAATAGAGGTAAGCGTCGATTGGGGCTTTTTTTGAAAATAGCCCCTGGCTTTTTATATTTTGCAAAATAGCCCTACTGTAAAATAAATTGCAAAAATAGCCCTACCCATGCCACGCCAGCGCCACGTCAGCGCCACGCGGGCCGGGGTTGGGCCAGGTGTTTAAGTTGAACACGATGAATGGTTCACCGTGTCCAATACATTAGTATTGGATACGGTGAACCATTCACCGTGTCCAATACTAATGTAGAGCCTAGCCAAAATGGCTAAGTCTCAGTAGTTGTATTGGACACGGTGAATGGTTCACCGTGTCCAATACTAATACTAATGTATTGAACACGGTGAATGGTTCACCGTGTCCAATAGTATTGAACACGGTGAACCATTCACCGTGTTCAACTTAAACACTTAGCCCACGTCCGGGCCGCGTGGCGCCGACGTATACTGGCGTGGCATGGGTAGGGCCATTTTTGCAATTTATTTTACAGTAGGATTATTTTGCAAAATATAAAAAACCAGAGGGTTATTTTCCAAAAAAGCCCCGTCGATTGGTTTTGTGCAATTACTAATTTCATTCAAAAAAAAAATGTTAAACTATCTAATAAATTTTTGAATGTCTAATTGTTTAAATTAAAAGTCGGCCAATTATATTTTGGATTTCCCAGAAAATTTTGAATGTGAAGTTGACGGCTTATTAGACTATAAATATGACATTAAAATTTGATACTAAAATAAATGTACAAACGCATAGAACTTTTCAACTATAAATTAAATTATTTTGAATTAGCTATTCAAACTTTCAAAATTTTATTTTTACTATTTAGCTTTTCAATATGTTATATTTGAGTTAGTCAACGATACAATAACTTTAATATTTAAATGTATTATTTATCTTTATAGTTTTAGTTAGCATACTTCATATAATTCTTATAACTAAATTTATTAAATTAAGTAATTAACTTAAACCCGATTAATCTTTCTTATTTTTATTGTACAATCTATATTTAAGTAACCAATATTATTTTGTTTAATCAACCAAAATTAATCATAAAAAATTACAAATTATAAAAAATCGGTTAAAACAATAATTTTGAGTAGTCTATTTCAAAGTGTTTAATAGTTGAGGGGTCTTTACACATTTTTTTGACTAAAATTTTTTTTGATGAAAATGTACAGAGACTTTCCAAACTTTTAATTTTTTTGACTAAAATAATTTTATCAATATTTTATAAATTTATTATTAGGTTCACCGAATTTAATAATTTTAATTATCCTTGATCATTTTAATTTAACTAAATATGTGTCCCAACTTTTCAGAGGGTCACCCATCTTAGAATTACTCTTGTCCTAGGACACTTAACTCTCTTAACCTGTTGGGCTTGACCACCGCCCAAAATGCTTAAACCAGGTTAAGAGTTTTAGCTCTATTATATCTTATATATAGGATTACTTGGGGTCTCACATTATTCTCCTTTAAGTCATGAACTTCTCGTTAGACTTTACTAGGCGATATGAGACTCGTCTCGTTAGCCTTAATCGATCTGGTTGGGGAACCGCACTCTGCCCATAACGGTTAATAGCATGAGAGTCTTGCCTTCCCGCTATATAATTCTGGTTCAGCCAAGACTCATCTCACACTTTCGGCTGGTAATTGACTCTACTAATTGCGACGCTCCAACCTCCCAGGAGGTCATCTATCTCAGGACTATATATTCCCGTTCTAACACACTTAACTCTCAAAAGATGACCCTATGTGTCACGCCCCACGACTGCCAATTTGGTCTGTTTGGCACGTACACAGACGCCGAACGACGGATAGAACCTTCTTTATCTGCCCAAGGCTCCACAACAACAAAATATGTATAGAGAATTTGTCCAGAAATAATTTCAATATATATGACTTGCATGAAGACAAGCAACACTAGCAATTGAAAGTAAACTAGCTATTACATCCATACATTGTATCTTGATTATTTTAAACCAAATACAAAGCTCACAAATTCCATTTACATTCATCTTCCCAAAATATATTACACATTCTTTACATATTCCCTTTCATCAAATACAAAAGATGCAATATATAAGGTACAACTATACTCGAGGAAGTCCACTATCTAGTGTACGATATCCATGCCGCGATCCTCGACTGCCCCGTTCGCGCTAGGGCCTGCATGGTTAGTGGGGTGAGAACTATTGAAAGTTCTCAGTGGATTCGGCCGCCGACCACGCCGACTCACCCACTAGATCTACTTAGACATATGAAGAAAGAAAGAATAGATAGGTAACGTACGTACTGTAGAGACCTGAAAATTCAGCTGAGACTTGTTCGGCAGCTCTGGAGAGTGTCGGGACAAGTCTAGGTTGCGTGGGCGCGAATGGACGCCTAACGGGCCCCCTGGGGAACACGAGAGCATGTACTTGAGAGATCTCACGAAATTGCAGATTACGTGAGTTGTACCGGTGCTGATTGGTTGCTATACCGTGCAGATTGATGGCTATCTTAGGTACAAAATGGAATTTGTACCCAGATGCGGCCCAAGACATGGCTCAGTTTGACTTTTTGAGCCCTTTGTCCCCCTCTCACTTTAGCCCATGCCTTCTTATACTGCAGGGAGAGAGAGAGAGGAGCTGCTACTGCTGCTGTGTTCTTCTTCTTCTTCTTCTTCGTTGCTGCCAGAGGGAGTGAGAGAGAGAGGAAGCTCGAGAGAAGCCCGAGCTTCGTCGACGACGCGCCGACGCGTGGTTTCCGCGGGTTTCCAACGACGAGACGCTGCGAGGGTGCTAGGCGCGCGTGCGAGATCACTGTCCTCGACCCAGCGACGGGCGTGGGGTGTTTTCTGAGGTGAGTTGACCCTCGACAACCCTCCGTTTACCTCGAAGTTCCATGATTTTCGAGTTCTTTGCCATTCTTGTGGACTGCGGCGTCGACGTTTAGTGTTTTGACTCGTGCTCGTGTAGGAGACTCGGAATCCGGCGAAATCTGCGGCGTTGGATCCGTGACTTCCAGACGATTCCAGCGACACCTTACTTGCCGGATTTGGATCAGGTTTGCCCTGTCGGAACCCATGATTACTGAGCCGCTGTTTTTCGGAAAAATTCTGAAGTGTTGAATTGCTGTTTTCCAGCGTCGACCGTCGGCACTTTGGCTGATTCTCCGCGCAGGGTGGTCGGATCGCGTCAAGACTTGCGCCGTTGGATTCCTGACTGCGAGGCGAAGATTTCGACACCAAAATCGCTGAATTTGGACAAGGTTAGCTTAGTTAACTTTAAGCTTTTCTCAGCCGCAGTTTTTCGGACAGAATTCGCGAGCTTAAGCGTTTTGGGTTGCTTCTTCGCAGCGGAGGACCTCGGCACTTATCGGATCAGCGGAGGTGACCGAGGAGGACCTTTGACCCTTCCTCACTGCCAGGGATTCGCTCCAGAGGTGGGTTTACATCGGATTTCATTCTAATTGCAATGGTCAACATGTATAGTAGTATGTTCACGATAGCCGCAGCTCGAACACATGGAATTGCATATTGAATATCTGAATTTGGAGCATGCTTAGCGATTAATATTTTATACTTGTTGGACTTGGATTTGACTTAGGAGAAAACCCCGAATTGATCGTCATTATATACATTGCCGGATTTAGCTCTAGGAGCCGTATTTTCGCGGTATCGTCGCGGGTTTCGGGCGATGGATACTTGGGGTAGTGTATACTGTTACGGGGTGTCGGGCGCCGTCGGACCAGACGGTGGGCCCCAAGTCTGTCCTGGTTCCTTGGGTTTGGCCAGGGAGGGCCTGACTGAGCTCGACGAGCTACGCATACTCGGTTGGGTAGCTCCCCCGAGTGCCGCTCGGAGTTTGGGCTTGTGCTTTCGCGTTGGTGTCGGGTAGTGCGGGTGGGACTTGCTCTCCACCGAGGCTTGGAGTGGGGGTAGTATAGTCACAAGGGCACGGGACGGGTGTGTTCACTGTCCCAGGGACGTGTGGGTTCTCAGTCCCTTTGCAGATTGGGTCAGGTTGTATGGAGTCTTTAGGGGTAGTTTTGAGCTTGATAGCTTAGTGACTTGTAGCTGTAGAGAGTTCCAGCTTTCTTTTCTTCTATCTTGCTTACCCTGTAGTCCTCAGTGGAGCTACGCTGCATACTCGGTTGGGTAGCTCCCCCGAGTGCCGCTCCGGAGTTTGGGCTTGTGCTTTCGCGTTGGTGTCGGGTAGTGCAGGTGGGACTTGCTCTCCACTGAGGCTTGGAGTGGGGGTAGCTGTATAGTCACAACCGGGCACGGGACGGGTGTGTTCACAGTCCCAGGGACGGGTGGGTTCACAGTCCCCTTGCAGATTGGGTCTGGATGTTTGGAGTCTGTAGGGGTAGTTTTGCGCTTGATAGCTTAGTGACTTGTAGCTGTAGAGAGTTCCAGCTTTCTTTTCTTCTATCTTGCTTACCCTGTAGACTTAGTGGGTGGACCGATGTTGTTTAGGGCGGCACCCACTGAGGACTACTTGTTTCATAGTAGTTCTCACGCCCTCTTTCTTCCACCCTTGTTGCAGGGCCTTCGCTTCGCCGCTCTCCCGAGTCGGACCGCGGGAAGGCGTGGCGAGCTAGAGCCTACCCTTCGAGTTACGTGCTAGAGGACTTCCACCGCAGTAGTGATAGTTCTCTGTTTTGGTTTTCCACTTTTGTACATACTCGAACTCGCTGGAGCGAGTAGCGTTGTATCTGATTACTTGTATGTATATAAAGTTTGTTTTTCCCTACCTGGGTGTTTATATTTTATTTCAGCTCTATGCTACTGGTTGTGGCATTGTATGTTATTACAGGTACAGCTACGCTTCGTATACAAAAGAAATTCTTTTGTATACGGCGGGTTTGTCGACGTGCCCGGTGAATATACAACCCGGGGCGTGACAGATTAAGTTGGTATCAGAGCTTAGTATTAGGTCGTTGGGACCTAGGAAACCTAAGCTGGTAAACTCTAGGAAGACAGACGCGAGCGGCGTGATTTAATGCGAAAGTCATTGATTGTTTGTTTTAACTCATCCTGTAGTGGAGTGAGTGGTGAAGGAGTGCTGTTTTGGTCCGGAGAAATTATGTTGGGCTGCAGACGACATAATTTTGAGAGAAACGAGGACCGCCTTCGAGACTTTCGATGATTGGGTCGAGTGTTTTTGTATCGACCTTGTTTCTATGTGTGCGGCTATGCGGCGCCGCGAAGGGACGACCGCCACTACGGGGTCGCGCCCCGCCCACCACCCCAGGTTACGGAAGCGGATGGAGCGGGGCACCCGCCGGCCGGGTGTGCCTCTGTGGTGGAGCGAGTACTAGGCCGGAGACGAGTGCGCGGCGGACTTGAGCGCACGATTCGTGCTTTGTGAGAGGTGACTAGGCGGCGGCGATTCTACGGCGAGATGTGCGAGAGGTTAGCCGCGTCGTCGAGTACGACATCGGAGCACCGGCCCGGCCTACTCCGCCGCCTCTACGCCACCCTCTTGCACCGATTGCCGCACCCCCACTAGCGAGAGATCCCGCCGGCACTGTTGCGCCCGGAAGGGTCGATCCGACGGCTACGGCGGGCGAGGGACGGATGGCCGAGTTGTTGTTTAACCCGCCGCCTCGACCCACCGACGTTTGACGGGCATTGCTCGAGAGCCCTGGGTGGTAGAGAGTTGGATTAAGGCGGCGGAGAGGATATTCGAGGACTTGTATGTCCGGGAGGAGGACCGAGGTTCACTTGGGGGTCCGTTGCTTGATTGGAAACGCCGGGGATTGGTGGACGAGGATGAGCGCGACCGGGGAGTCGTGACCTCTCGAACGACTGGGATGTGTTCTGCGGGATGTTGTACGCACGTATTTCCCCATCGGTGTAAAGCGAGAGGATAGAGGAGGATTTGAAGAGGATCCGGCGGGGAGATCGCACGGTTCAGAGTACGTCGGGAGTTTACGCGGCTCTGGCGTGTGCCGTTTGTAGCGAGGATGAGGCGCACGGGTGTACCTATTTGAGCGGGGGCTTGAGGCCGGATCTTTACGGAGTTCGTTAGGGCGCGGTCGAGGACCACGGACGCGTCCATCGAGCGAGCATCTTGTTTGAGGAAAGCGGCGAGACTACGATTCGAGAGCGGACTCGGGCGGGACCGAGCCAGACGGAAGCGCCCGCTCACGATGACGGCGCGGCGATCGAAGCGGCGGCGTCCGTCGAGGCCTCCACGATCACGTTTCGAGTCGTGGATCCTCGGGCGTCGGCGTGGCGGGGATACCGTCGGCGGGGCCGACCACGAAGGACGCGACGGTGCGTGATTTGCGGGGGACCGCAGCCTAAACGGTGCGAAGCGGCGGAAGCGAGATGTTATGGTTGTGGCAGTAAGGACACCTCGGGCGGCTTGTCCGCGTGCGGCATCGTCGGCGCCGTCATCATCGCCCGGCACCGCCGGCGCCACAGCGATCATACGGGGCCTCGCCGAGCCTATCGCCACGAGGACGAGCATCGATGCCGCGACGGACGGCGGCGGTCGCCGGCTCACGGCGCGGGGTGTTTGCGGCCCGGGTGGAGGACTCTTCGGACGGCCGTGTGGTGGCGAGTATCACTTTACTTTACGGTACTAGAGCTCGCACTTTATTTGATGCGGCTCATCGCATTCTTTTATCGATCGAGCATTTGCTTTATTACATGGTCTAGAGTTAGGGTTGTTGCCTCGGACCGGGAGATCCGGAGTTCCCGACCATGTAGTACGGGTGGTAGAGTGTTGTGGGTCGTGTCTGTGCGGCTAGGCTCGTGGATTTTGCCCGCAGACTTGTTAGTATTAGAGCGGTGCACGACTCGACATAGTGCTTGGCATGGGTAGGTGACGCGATACCACGCGACGATTGGCTAACGGAGAGAGGACGGTGACACTCCGTGAGCACAGTCGGGAGGAGTTCACTTTCGAGAGGCTGCGGGGAGCACGTTGTTTGCCGCGTGGATTTCTTCGGCGAGAGCTCGACGGTGATGAGTAGAGGGTGCACTGCTTTTCTGGCGACGGTTACAGAGGTACCTACGGCGGCACCGAGGCTCGAGGACATCCCTGTGGTTCGCGAGTTTCCGGATGTGTTTCCCCCTGAGATGACGACTATGCCGCCGGAGAGGGAGATCGAGTTTGTGATTGATGTAGTTCCTGGAACTGCACCAATCTCGAAGGTACACTTACGAGGATGGCACCTTGGTGAGAGAGTTAAAGGCGCAGCTTCGATTTGATGGATAAAGGGTTTGTGAGACCCGGTGTTTCGCCTTGGGAGCGCGGTGTTATTTGTAAAGAAGAAGGATGGTTCACTCGGGTTATGTGTGGATTAGGGAGGGAATAAAGTGACCATCAAGAACAAGTATCCTTTGCCGCGCATTGATGATTTGTTTGATCGGTGCAAGGATCTTGTGTCTTCTCGAAGATCGATCTCCGGTCGAGTTACCACCGGTGAGGGTGAGGGCGAGGATGTTTCAAGACGGCTTTTAAGACTCGGTACGGGCATTACGAGTTCTGATGATGCCTTTTGGATTGACGAATGCCCTGCCGCGTTCATGGATTTGATGAACCGGGTGTTTAAGCCGTACTTGGACCGATTTGTGGTAGTCTTCATCGACGATATTCGGTATACTCCCGTAGCGACGCGAGCACGAGGAGCACTTGAGGATAGTGCTACGGCTCTGCGAGAGAAGGAGTTGTATGCCAAGTTAAAGAAGTGCGAGTTCGGTTGCGGGAGGTTACTTTCTTGGGCCACGTGATTTACTGCGGATGGAGTGGCGGTGGGACCCGAGGAAAATTGACGCTATTCGGGATTGGCCCAGACCGACGACGGTGACTGAGGTGCGGAGCTTTCTTGGATTAGCAGGATATTACCGTCGGTTTGTGGAAGGCTTTGCGAAGCTTTCCACACCCCTCACTCGATTGACTCGTAAAGGAATCAAGTTCTTTTGGAGTGAGGATTGTCAGAGGAGCTTCGATGAGTTGAGACTGAGGTTGACATCAGCTCCTGTTCTTGCCCTCCCAGTTATGGGGGAAGGATATGTGATTTTCAGTGACGCATCACACAGTGGACTGGGTTGTGTGTTGATGCAGCATGGTGGGGTAATCGCTTATGCTTCACGGCAGTTAAAGGATTTTGAGAAGAATTATCCCACGCATGACTTGGAGCTTGCCGCAGTGGTTTTTGCTTTGAAGTTGTGGCGGCATTACTTGTACGGCGAGCACTGTGAGATTTTTACTGATCACAAAAGTCTCAAGTATCTGTTCACCCAAAAGGAGTTGAACCTGAGGCAACGCCGGTGGTTGGAGCTACTGAAGGACTATGATATTAGCATTCAGTATCATCCCGGCAAGGCGAATGTGGTGGCAGATGCTTTGAGCAGGAAGGCAGTGCAGGGCTCGTGCTTGATGATCACGCTGCAGAGGCCGTTACTTGAGGCGCTACAGCGGTTGAGTTTAGTGGTTGTGTCCCACGGGTCTCTTGCAATACTAATGTCTATGGTTTTGCGGCCCACTCTGTTGGATAGGATCCGAGAGAAAGCAGTGGAGACCCACACTTGTTGAGGATTAGAGAGCGATTGGAGAGGGGACGAGCGAGAGGGTTTCACGGTGGACGGTTCGGGAGTGCGAGGTACGGGGGACCGACTGTGTGTACCCGTGGATCCAGAGATCCGAGCAGACATTTTGAGAGAGGCTCATTGTTCTCCTTATACAGTTCATCCTGGTGGAACCAAAATGTATAAGGACTTGAAGTCACAGTTTTGGTGGAATGGAATGAAAAGAGACATTGGCAGATATGTGGCTCAGTGTTTGACTTGCCAACAAGTGAAGGCCGAGCATCGGTGCGGCAAGCTTCGAGTGCCGGTGCCGAGTGGAAATGGGAGCAAATCACGATGGACTTTGTCGTGGGGTTACCTACAGCTCAGGGTGGCTATGATGCTATTTGGGTGGTAGTGGACAGATTGATCAAGTACGCACTTCCCTACCGATTCGGACCACGGTCCGGGGAGAGACTCGCGCGGCTATATCTGGATGAGATTGTCGAGTGCATGGCGTGCCGTGTCGATTGTATCGAGACGGGGACCCGAGGTTTGTATCACACTTACGGAGGAGCTTACGAGACGACCTTGGGTACACGGCTACACTTGACACGACATTTCCCCCACAGACAGATGGTCAGTCAGAGCGGACCATTCAGACTCTAGAGGACATGCTGAGAGCATGCGTCCTGGACTTTGGAGGAGGGTGGCATCGACATTTGAGACTGGTTGAGTTTGCGTACAACAACAGCTATCAAGCGAGCATCCAGATGGCTCCGTTTGAGGCGTGGTATGGACGCAGATGTCGATCCCCCCTGTGTTGGAGCGACGTGGGTGAAAGGAGGACACTTGGGCCTGAGATTTTGCTAGAGGCTGAGGAAAAGGTGAAGGTAGTTCGACGCCACCTTTTGACAGCGCAGAGCCGCCGGAGGAGCTACGCCGATACTAGGAGGCGAGACTTGGAGTTTCAGGTTGGAGACCATGTATTTCTTAAAGTCTCGCCGTCCAAGGGGATTCGCAGATTTGGTGTGCGTGGAAAGCTCAGTCCACGCTACATTGGCCCTTTTGAGGTATTGGAGCGAGTTGGGCCAGTTGCTTACAGAGTTGCTCTACCCCCTCGACTAGTTGGCACTCACGATGTTTTCCACGTCTCGGCATTGAGGAAATATGTTTTCGATCCCTCTCACGTCATTGTCTTCACTCCGCTTGAGCTAGGCGAGGACCTGCGATACGAGGAGCGAACGTTGCGGATTCTTGCTCGCGAGGCGAAAGAAATGCGCAATCGGGTCATACCGTATGTTAAGGTGCATTGGAGTAATCACGAGGAGCGGGAAGCGACTTGGGAGCCAGAGACGGCGATGAGGGAGGCCTATCCCCACCTGTTCGACGTGCAGAGCTGAGGTACGTTCGAGTTTCGAGGACGAAACTTTTTGTAGTGGGGGAGGATGTAGAGACCTGAAAATTCAGCTGAGACTTGTTCGGCAGCTCTGGAGAGTGTCGGGACAAGTCTAGGTTGCGTGGGCGCGAATGGACGCCTAACGGGCCCCCGGGGGAACACGAGAGCAGCATGTACTTGAGAGATCTGCGAGTGCGGTTTACGTGAGTTGTACCGGTACGGATTGGTTGCTATACCGTGCAGTTGATGGCTATACGGTACAAAATGGAATTTGTCAAGTACGGCCAGACATGGCTCAGTTTGACTTTTTGAGCCCTTTGTCCCCCTCTCACTTTAGCCCATGCCTTCTTATACTGCAGGGAGAGAGAGAGAGGAGCTGCTACTGCTGCTGTGTTCTTCTTCTTCTTCTTCTTCGTTGCTGCCAGAGGGAGTGAGAGAGAGAGGAAGCTCGAGAGAAGCCCGAGCTTCGTCGACGACGCGCCGACGCGTGGTTTCCGCGGGTTTCCGACGACGAGACGCTGCGAGGGTGCTAGGCGCGCGTGCGAGATCACTGTCCTCGACCCAGCGACGGGCGTGGGGTGTTTTCTGAGGTGAGTTGACCCTCGACAACCCTCCGTTTACCTCGAAGTTCCATGATTTTCGAGTTCGCCATTCTTTGTGGACTGCGGCGTCGACGTTTAGTGTTTTGACTCGTGCTCGTGTAGGAGACTCGGAATCCGGCGAAATCTGCGGCGTTGGATCCGTGACTTCCGACGATTCCAGCGACACCTTACTTGCCGGATTTGGATCAGGTTTGCCCTGTCGGAACCCATGATTGCGAGCATTGTTTTTCGGAAAAATTACGAAGTCTTTGAATTCTGTTTTCCGGCGTCGACCGTCGGCACTTTGGGTGATTCTCCGCACAGGGTGGTCGGATCGCGTCAAGACTTGCGCCGCTGGATTCTGATGCGAGGCGAAGATTTCGACACCAAAATCGCTGAATTTGGACAAGGTTAGCTTAGTTAACTTTAAGCTTTTCTCAGCAGTTTTTCCGGACAGAATTCACGAGCTTAAGCGTTTTGGGTTGCTTCTTCGCAGCGGAGGACCTCGGCACTTATCGGATCAGCGGAGGTGATCGAGGAGGACCTTTGACCCTTCCTCGCTGCCAGGGATTCGCTTCAGAGGTGGGTTTACATCGGATTTCAGTCTAAGTGCAATAGTCGACATGTATAGTAGTATGTTCATGATAGCCGTAGCTCGAATTCATGGAATTGCATATTGAATATCTGAATTTGGAGCATGCTTAGCGATTAATATTTTATACTTGTTGGACTTGGATTTGACTTAGGAGAAAACCCCGAATTGATCGTCATTATATACATTGCGGATTTAGCTCTAGGAGCCGTATTTTCGCGGTATCGTCGCGGGTTTCGGGCGATGGATACTTGGGGTAGTGTATCTTGTTACGGGGTGTCGGGCGCCGTCGGACCGGACGGTGGGCCCAAAGTACATCTGGTTACTTGGGTTTGGCCGGTGAGGGCTGATTGAGCTCGACGAGCTACGCGCATACTCGGTTGGGTAGCTCCCCCGAGTGCCGCTCCGAGTTTGGGCTTGTGCTTTCGCGTTGGTGTCGGGTAGTGCGGGTGGGACTTGCTCTCCGAGGCTTGGAGTGGGGGTAGTTGTATAGTCTGGCAACCGGCACGGGACGGGTGTGTTCACGATCCCGAGGGGACGGGTGGGTTCACGGTCCACTTGCAGTTAGGGTCCGGTTGTTTGGAGTCCAGGGGTAGTTTTGAGCTTGATCGTTTAGTGACTTGTAGCAGCCGAGAGTTCCCGCTTTCTTTTCTTCTATCTTGCTTACCCTGTAGACTTAGTGGGTGGACCGATGTTGTTTAGGGCGGCACCCACTGAGGACTACTTGTTTCATAGTAGTTCTCACGCCCTCTTTCTTCCACCCTTGTTGCAGGGCCTTCGCCTTCGGCTGCTGCTCCTCCTGAGTCGGACCGCGGGAAGGGCGTGGCGAGCTAGAGCCTACCCTTCGAGTTCTGTGCTAGAGGACTTCCACTGCAGGTAGTGATAGTTCTGTTTTGGTTTTCCACTTTTGTACATATAGTCGAACTCGCTGGAGCGAGTAGCGTTGTATCTGATTACTTGTATATATATAAAGTTTGTTTTTCCCTACCTGGGTGTTTATATTTTATTTCAGCTCTATGCTACTGGTTGTGGCATTGTATGTTATTACAGGTACAGCTACGCTTCGTATACAAAAGAAATTCTTTTGTATACGGCGGGTTTGTCGACGTGCCCGGTGAATATACAACCCGGGGCGTGACACGTACCATACTAATACTACTAGCTACTACAATGCCTGAACAAAACTGAACAAAGGTAATATACTCATGATGTATGCATTTCATTTTTACTTTTATCTTTACCCAATCTACTTGGCTAACCATTTGGTTAACTCAACTCACCAAACTAAATCCTATTTGTCGAGGAAAATACCGCTACAACCCGACGGGATAGTTTGCTGGGGAGAATTTCGCTACCGCCCAGTTGATGACAACTCCGGAGTTCGCCGCTTGAGGTGGAGCGACCTACCTCAAACATTCAGACTACCTGTGAGTACAATCCAATCCTCACTTGGAGGATACTATGCCACAATTGTCACAAGTTTATATAGTTTTTCTTGCCTAGCATTCACAATTATTTTGGTGCTATTCATTCCGTCTAGTCACAATGTCACTTTGCTTACTATTGTCATAATCCAATACTTTGTTCATACATTTATAGGGTTTCAATGTCATGGTTCTCTATCATTTCACATATTTTCTACATTCAAAGCATACAAGGTTGTGCAACTTAGCCGTATACCAACATTACCGTGCAATGCATGATTTTCACACTACACATATACATGTATACTCAAGAAAGTGACAAAAACATAATAGGTCATTCGAAGATTTCGGATAGCACCACCCACCTCGTAGGGATGTCACGATGCAAGAATCCAAATCTCGTGATTTTTGGACCTCTATCTCTCTCGACCCATGGCTAACGAAGGCAAAATGAAGCTTTTTTTCAATATCTTGCCGTAGACTTGAGGGAACATCGATCCAAGCCTCCCAGCGCGTCAAATTTACCTTCAATTAGGATTACATGAAATCAATTCCATACTAGATCTCCAATCCTACAAAATTTTAATTTCATGTCTAGACTTCACATAACCTCAACATACACAAATTTCTTATGAACTCATGGAGTAAGTCACACTTCCAAACCCCAAGAACCATAAAACTAAGCAAATTAAGGTATTTAGATCAAACCCTAGCAAATAGGAGCAAGAGTACTTACCTTGACTCCCATGCTATCCAAGCTCTCCTTGTTCGTGAGCTTCTTCAACACCAACAAGTTTCAATCCAACCTCAAATCTCCTCCAAAAACTTTTGTCGGAGAGATCCTAGAGAGAGAAGGAGAAGGAAATGAGAAGAAGGCAGAAACAATGCTTCTCCTTTGTATGGGCATATACAGTTGTTGGGTTAGGGTATTTATAGACCCCCAACATTTACACTTAGCCCCCCCCCAAAACCCACCTTTTCAGCCTTACAATTTATTCCTTAATAGACTGAGTATCGATACTCGGGCTGGAGTACCGGTGCGTGGGGCTTCCAGTATCGGTATCAGCCGGTACTAGCCACTCAACCCGAGGCTACGCATTTCTGGTTCGAGACGTAGTACCGGTATTCAATTGCGATGCGTGCAGACCGATCCGATGCGATACCAGCCTCAGGCATCGGTACATAGTCTACCAAAATCCTGATTCCGAGAGCTGCACAGTTGCACTTTCTATTGGGTACCGGTATTGCATTGCCTTGGTACCGGTACTCAATATCCACTCTGTAGTTCCAGCAGCTAAGTTGTTTCGGAGTCTGTTTTCGAGCCCGGCTTGCGTCGAAAATACCCAAACACTCTCGAAACTCACTTCCACCCATCCCAACGCCTTTAAGGCCACTCGGGAACCTCGTTTATCATCCTCACACCTCAATTCGATCAATTTGATCAAAATTATCATTACGACTTGGGAATTTGGTATATTACACCATGAGAAGTTGGGCGTGTTAGGACATGAGTAGTCCTAGGTTGGGTGATTCCATGAGAAGTTGGGGTGTAACAAAATATAAAAGTTAAAATAAAAAAAATTAGAACTTCAGTGGGTCTTAATTAAAAAAAAATTATAGTTGAGGGATAACTATATATTTTTACCTATATTAAAGGAAAGAATACTATTTGGTGCATCGAGAATATAAATAAATTTTGTATACTCTATTTTTAAAAACCCAATATAAAAATTTAAACCCCGAGCGTTTTTTATATAGAGGCTTCTTATATAGTATAGATCACATTTATAAAATTATATTTTAATTTTATAATATTAATTATTTAAAATTAGAGTTGGTGTATGTAATATTTGTAGATCAGATGCAGTCAACTTGTTTATAGATGAGGAATTGGTTGGGAGGAGAATTATTCCACGCGTCGAGTGTATATTATATCTTAAACATTGTATTGATAAAATACTATTTTTGAAATTTAAACTCTTATATTTGCACAGAGTGATTATCCCTTTTATATAGTATAGATTATATCTATCAAATCATATTTTGGAAAAAAAATTTGATGCATGTTATATTATTATAAACTAGGGCTCCGTTTGGCAATGGAATAACTACAGAATTAATAATCAAACTTAAATCATTAGATAGCATAATTGTCAATATATATATATATATATATATATATATATATATATATATATATATATATATATATATATATATATATATATATATGAGTGCAATTTCTTATCTTTATTAATAAACACTTGGTCTTTCAAGTTTTAAATCGTTAGATCTATTCTTTGGATCATTTTCACCCGTTGGATCATACTATTCAACCAACCACCCACTTAACCTTAGGGGGCCCACATCATCCTAACCACACATCTCTTAATCCAATGGCTATAAACTTGGTAGCACCAATGACTTAGTGCTATTAATAGATAGTATAGTAGCATAGTTCATATATATATATATATATATATATATATATATATATATATATATATATATATATATATATATATATATATATAGAAATTAAATTTAAAGTCTTATCGATAGCCTTAGGGTTGATGTATCAGATTTTCCCTTGGATTAGATTATTTTTATCCGTTAGATTATACTATTCAACCAACCACCCACTCAACCCTAGGGGTCCCACATGATTCTAACCACACATTTATCAATCCAAGGGCTAAAAAATCAATAAGACCAATAGCTTGGTACTATTGATAGTTTCATAGTTCTATATATATATATATATATATATATATATATATATAGTCCGATCGCTTACGCCATTACTAAGACAAGATCTGCTACACTAAGTCTTTATGAGATTATAGTTAGACCAATACCCATTTGATAATTTTCACCCGTTAGATCAACCAACCACCCACTTAACCCTAGGGGGCCCACATCATCCTAACCGCACATCTTTCAATCCAATGGCTAAAAACTTGATAGTAGCAATGACTTGGTGTTATTAATAGCATAGTAGCCTAGTTATATATATATATATATATATATATATATATATATATATATATATATATATATATAGAGTAGGGACTATATCTTTATTATGAGTAATGAAACCCTACTACTCATAAGTTGTTTTCGATGATAGAGCTTCCGAATCGACGATCCACTCGTTAAATATGATCTAGAGTATTTAAAACTTCTAGAAAATAAATTTCGTAATTTTTGAAATCATTTACCTTACTATCAAAAGCTCACAAAATTGACAATTTTTAACTAGATATGGGATACTTGGTAGTTTAACGGTGTAAAAGAATTGAAATAGGTTGAAGTTTTGATAAAAATTCTATTCACTACCTAGATAAAGATCAATAACTCCGATCTTAAATTGAAGGATCCGATCATCTATTTTTAGGACATCGTTCGATTTCGGCCGTTCATTTTATGCCCATTTGATGGACTTTATTATGATTTTGAAAAATTACGAAATTTATTTTCTAGAAGTTTTAAATACTCTAGATCATATTTAACGGAGTTGATCGTCGATTCGGAAGCTCTATCATCGAAAACAACTTATGAGTAGTAGGGCTCTACTATTCATAATAGTATATATATATATATCTTGGAAAATCCAAATGTTCATATGGGCATGCACTTCAAAAATGTAATTCTCGGACATAAGCTTCACGAACTTTGAATTTTACATTTTCAGTTATTTTGTCGAAAGTTAGTGTATTAATTAGTCAATATATAATTATTGATTATTTTTCCCCAAGTGCAATATAATCAACTAAATGTACCACTATATGGTTCTTGTTAGTCTTGATTGGGGTTTTTTTTTTTTATTTAAAATTTATGAGCTTTCTGGGCAGCCCAATATCCTATGGGCCTTACCGGAGAACCCATGTTAAAATTTTTACATGTGAAAATGAGTCTCATATTGAAAATTAAAAACATATTAATATTGTATACATACTCTTTTATTCTAAATTAAATTAATTTTTTTTTGGAGAATATGAGAGTTATGCTGATATGCTCTTGACTAAACACACGCATCGCACCACCTAAAATTTCTTCGTTCTACATCCTTGCTCGAGATTTTGCTCGATTACACTGCGTTTTCCATGTACTTGGCTGGATCTCGGATAGCTTGTTGGGTTCGTATCGCACCACCCTGAAGTTGGGCCGACGGGGTGGATGGTGGTTATTGTATCACTGGAAATAACTGTCGAAGCCTCAAACATGAAGCGACAATCTCGCTTATAGTAAAATACTTCGCACGCCTTGACTTATAGGTCTCATATAATCCTTTCTTCTTTATAGTATGCGCTACTTGATTTCTGCTCAAAATCGAAATTGAATTATTACATTTTAAAATTATTTAAAAGAAAATTTTGCTAAAAGATTAGAAAGGACTTTTTCAATAGTACTTTATTATTGTCCATATATCGCATGATCAATCTACGGATCGTAAATGCTGACAAACTATCTCAAAAATACTATCTGATGGGAAGGGCGTATTCATCATGTTTAAAAAATTTAACTACAACGCTCACAGATTTCGACCCTATTCATTTCATCTGAACGTTTAATAAATTTATTATTGGATCTCTTACCATTACATCTATTGTGGATCATAGTCCCACTCAATTTATTGAATTTATTCAACTGTGAATTCTTTAGTCTTTTGAGTATGTTACCACAAAACTTGTGGCAGAAAGCTGAGTGCATTTAACCAATAATAAACCACCAAAACAAGTTTTAACAACTTTATCATATATAATATAATCAATTATATTGTTTTTTTTTTTTTTTTGAGAGAGAGATAGATAGCACGCTACCCTCTTCGCTTATTTCATTGTGACACCCCAATAGTCCCACATCGCATGGGAATGTGATTGTCATTGGGTTTATATGAGACTTAGATCTTAGATCTTAATAACTGAACTTGGCATTTTGAGCGGTTGTTGGGAGTTATTGTTCTTTAGTGGGTTGGGTCGTTATTCATTTTTAGAAATAAACATTTAGAAATGTGTATCGTGATTGACTTGAATCTTGAATCTCATTAAATCGTTTGCCCTTGTTACGCCAATTATTTTACATGTAAGTCGACGCGAATGTATCAGTGCGCAAAAAGCAACTTGTGTTTGAATAGGGTTCAAGCATTATTATCCCACTAGTCCCCATTAATGGGTCCTAATTAATGTTGGGTCCAAGGAGGTGGTCCATTTTGGTGCTTGTCTGATGCGTCGTAGCTGGTTTGATTCTTGATTGGCACCAAGTGAAGTACCAAAAATAGGAAAAAAAACTTTTATTAGGTTTCCTTTGATTCGGATATAAACAAGAACTAACTATTCTAGTGATATATACAAGTTCAGATATGAACTAGATCAATTTTACGTTTGGATGAAAATTTGGTTGTTTCTAGAAATAAGAAAAATAGTCTTTATATATATGGTTAGATTGAAACGAGAGGAATAAGAATTATAATTTAAAATTAAAATTATATTATCTAATTAATTAACATCAAATTTTATATTTATAATTTAATTTTTAAATGTTATATTTATAATTTTTAATTTGTAAATTTTATATTTTTAAATTTAAATTCAAATATTTTTAATTTTAAAATTTTAAAAATTAAAAATTAAAATTTAAGACCAAATTTAAAATAAAAAAAATATAAAATATCAAATTTAAAATTTAGAATTTTAATTCCAAAATTATAAATTAAATATTTTTAAAATTTAAATTCTAAATTTAAAATTTAAAATTATAAATTTTAATTCTAATCCAAACACTCACTTAGGGGCCGTTTGGTTAGATGTAATTATAACTACAGTGTAGTTCGAGATGCATGCAGTTGGAAATACAACAATTATAACTACATGAATCTTGTTTAGTTGGATGTAATAGAAAGTGCTGCAAGTATAGATAATTTGTTTGGTTGCATGCAGTTGAAAAATAATTTTTAAAATTTTATTATTTTATATATATGATGGTGAGATTACCTCCAATGTAAAATATAAAAATATTTTTTGTTTAAAAAATATTAAAGAAATAAGCATACATTTTATACAAAGTTACTCTCTTCAATTGCTGCGGTTGGAACTACGACCAATTTGGGCGTAGTTCGAACTGCTGCATTTGGGCCTCCTCTTGCAGTTCCTACTGCAGCAGTTGAAGTTAAATGCATCAAACCAAATACGAAAGTCGCATTTATATGCAGTTGCAACTACATGCAATCAAATGGCTCCTGTGCGGAACTCTCAAACATACTTCGTTACGTAGTCTTAGTTTATCGCCACATATTATTTTGGGATAATTACCTATATACCCCTCATGCATCTGAAAATATCCGATTTATCCCTACTTTTTTTTCTTTCTAAAATGCCCCTCATACGTTCCACCGTTATTGCAAAATACCCCCGCAGTTATCTCCTGTTAAGTTAATCTGGGTTAAACATGAGTTAAATATCTACCACAGTTAAAAAAAATTAAAATACCAATTTTGCCCTCAACTTAAGGGCAAATAAGAAAGGTTGGTGACGGTAGAGGGGTATATTCGAAAAAATCAAAAGTCGAAATACTTTTGTGCCCTTGACTTTAAGGGCAAATAAGAAAGACAGTGATAGTAGAAGGATATATTTGAAAATGGCAAAATAGTAATTTTACAGAGATAACAGAGTTACTTAACAGATTTTAACTCTAAGGATATATTAGAAATAGGTTGGAACGTAGGAGGGGTATTTTCAATATTAGCCTTCTAAGAGGGGTAAATCGAAAAATCAGAAATTTTTCAGGGGTATATAAGCAATTGCCCCTATTATTTTTATCTCTATTCAAAAACTATAATCTTTAATTTAATTTTTTTTTAATTTTAGTGTTAAAAAATACTGAACGTATTATTGGACGAAGGCAAAATAAATACATGCAAGTGGATTGGACGCTCCCCAGTAAGGTGTCGTTGGGAAGAGCTCCTCACACGGAAGCTTTATTTCAAAAATAGTACTATCAAAAAGTAAATTTTTATCAGTTGTTTAATTTGCAAAATTGAATATAAAAGTTATTTTACAAAAGTAATTTAATCTCACTTTTTTAATTTTGGCTTAAAACATTCCAAAGACACCAAACGTGGAGAATCTTATGTAAGAGATGATGTTCCTTCTTTACTTTAATCTTTGAATTCATTTTAATTTTGAATTCTAAGTTAACTATGAATTGGAATCCAATTATGAGTCCAAATTTGAATTCAATTACACTTTTGAATTCAAATTTGTCAATTTAAATTTGCATTTAGATTTTGCACAATTTTGAATTCTAGTTTTAACATTTAAATTCAAACTTAAATTCAAATATTTAAATTTATATTTGAAATATATTTTCAGCAATGAGCTTCAACTTGAACTTGGAATTCAAATTGTGAATTCAATTGCATGTTTTGGATTTAAATTATAAACTTATATTTAAGCCTAAAGCTATTTTTAAATTAAAAATTTAAGTTTAATTAATAATTGAAACTTTAAATTGATAATTTTATTAAATTTGATAACTTAAATTAGTTTTTAATGAATTAAATTAGATTAATTAACTGCACACTTACAATTGATTGAATTGTCAAACTTAATTAACTATAAAAAAAGTTAAAAAAAAATTAGACGCTTAAAAAACTCAATATTAAAAAAAATTTAAAGTTGAAGAATATATTTTTGGAAGCTCTGTAATTGAAAGGGGATGTATACCTTTATATTAAAAAATTATTATTTTTATACTTATCACATCAAGGGCTTTTTTTGCAAATAGCCCCCCGACTTTTTTTTATTTTGACAAATAACCCTATTATAAAATTAATTGCAAAAATAGCTCTCACCTTGCCACGCCAATGTCACATCGGCGCCAGCAGTACAGGCAGGTGTTTAAGTTGAACACGGTGAACCATTCACCGTGTTTAGACACGGTGAATGATTCACCGTGTTTAGACACGGTGAATGATTCATCATGTCTAATACAACTACCACACCCAAAAAAATACTAAGTTCTTGAAACTTAGTTGTATTGGACACGGTGAATCATTCACCGTGCCCAATACAAATACCCCAAACTTAGCCAAAAAATGACTAAGTCCCTGAAACTTAGTTGTATTGGACACAGTGAATCATTCACCGTGTCTAAACACGGTGCATGGTTCACCGTGTTCAACTTAAACACTGGCCAGTCCGGCCCGTATGGTGCGACGTGGCGCTGCGTGGCGGAAGTAGGACCATTTTTATAATTAATTTTATAATAGAGTTATTTTTCAAAATATAAAAAGTCATGGGCTATTGACAAAAAAAACCCTCACAACAAATCTTAACATGATGTATGTAAGATCTAAACTTGTTTTTTGTTGGAAGTACAAATAGAACATTTTATCTTTTTTAATTTATTCATGAGGTCATCCAAATTTTACTGTTTGTGACGACACCCGTTGATATCCTTTTGGTCCACGTTTGGGACTTTTTAATAAAATGAACCTCCGAAAATTTGAAATTGATAAATTAATCCCGTCAAATTTTATTTATAAAACTAACCGTTATTTCGTCGTGTGGGCGCCACGTCAGAATTTCTCGTCTTGGTTATATTTGTTGTGAATACGGTAAATAATTCACCGCTTTTTAAAGACGGTGAATGCAAAATTCTTTTTTTTCCTACTCTGATGCACAAATCTTTCTATGATAAGACAGTGATTCGTTTACTATCTTTATAAGACAGTACGGCCTTAATTTGACGTGGCGCCCACGTGACGAAAGGAGAATTAGTTTTATAAATAAAATTTTCGTAAGATTATTTTGCTAATTTCAAATTTTTGGAAGGTTATTTTATAAAAAAGCCCGCCCATGTTAGGAATGTTAATCAATCGGATTTGGGGGGACTTTCAAAAACTCGAATCCAAAACCAACTCTAACCCGAAATCCGAATCTGAATCCGAATCCGAACCTGCTAAAATTTAAAAATTTATATTCAAACTCATAACTCGATCAAAAATTTGAAACCCGAACCCCCCAACCCCAGCCCAAAACAATTATTTTTTCTATTAATATTTCAAAATATATTACATTAAATTTAAAATTTTAAAATACAAATTTAAATATAACATTAAATTTTTATATATATATTATATATAATATAAAATAAAATAAAAACCAATATCCAAATCCATAATCTCACTAAAAATTGGAAACCAAAACAAGAAATAATTATTTCACCTTTTAATATTTCAAAATATATTACATTAAATCTAAAATTTTAAAATACAAATTCATATATAAAATTAAATTTTTATAATATATAATGTAAAATAAATTTGGATTCGGATTCAGATCGGTACAGTCAAAATTCATATCTGAATCCATATCCGTCTGATTTTTATTTTTAATATTCATATCTAAAATCATATTTATTTAGTATCGAATATATCTGTTATGTTCGGATTCAGAATCAAAGAAAATTTTGAATATTCGTACCCATTGACATTTCTAGTCCAAATTATGGAGGGCATCTATTACGTAACACTTATATCACATCATTAATAATTAGCCACTCATATTTTTTTTAAAAATAATAATAAAATATTTTTTAAAAAGCGATAAATATAATGGGATGGATTAAAATAATTTGATTGATTAGAAATACTTTTTTCACGTCACGGGCGGACTTTTTTATAAATTATCCTTTAGAATTTTAAAATTTGCTAAATGACCATTGTAAAATAATATTTATAAAACTAATTCTTTTTTACCACATAGGCGCAGAGGGGAATTTTTTTATAAAAGCAGTGAATTGTTCATTGCCTTCAGTACTTATATAATTACTGAAGACGATGAATGGTTCACCGTCTTTTACTTATTTAATATTTTTTCTATATTTCATATATAATTTTAACAATCAGATAAAAATTATACAAAATCACATATAATCTTGACAACTTGAAAATTTTAATAATTTATCCACATAATTCTAATATAAAAATTACAACAAATCACGTATAATCTTGAAAATTTTAATAATTTATCTATACAATTCTAACAATCAAATAAAAATTTCATACTAAAAATAACTTTTAGAATGTTAGGATTGTATGGATAGATTATTAGGATTTTTAGATTGTTAAAATTATATGTGATTTGTTATAATTTTTATTTAATTGTTAAGATTATATATATAGGATATAGAAAAAAATATTAAATGAGTAAAAGACGGTAAACCATTTACCGTCTTTACTAATTATATTGACGGTGAGAAGACAGTTGAATTATTTACCGTCTTCAAAATAAATTTTTTTTTACAAATATAATTTTGAGAGGGTCATTTCACAAATTTTAAAATTTGGAGGGTTAGTTTATAAAAAAGTCCTCACGGGCTGTAGAAAATAGAAATTCACTGCAGCTTCTGCTGCTCACCTGTATGGAATGTACTTGTCTTGGTACCACTTTCTTTCCTTTTTTGAGAAAATGCTAGGTGCATAATTTTCTCCACCTTTGTGAGGCCACCATCGGATTTTTTTCGAAAATGATTCTATAGAATTTTACAATTGACAAAATAATTTTCTAAAAAATTTATTTGTAAAATTAATCTTTCTTTCTTTCGTCACCTCAGCGCCACATCAGTGTTTCTCAAAAAAACGATAATTCGTTAACCGTTTTTTGGATCCCTAGAGAAGGCGGTGGGTGGAAAAAGAAAAAGTTGGAAATAAGTGGGTTTTTTAAAAAAAGTCGCCGTTTTTTTTTTTTTTTTTTTGTCTTATTCTTTAACTTTTTTTTTTTTTTCATTCTTTGAAAAGACGGTGAACGATTTACCGCCTTCAAGAGTACCTAAAAGACGGTTAACGAAGTACCGTCTTTTTGAGAAACGCTGATGTGGCGCTTAGGTTGTGAAAGGAAGGTTAGTTTTATAAATAAATTTTTTAGAGGATTATTTTGCCAATTATGAAATTTTATAAGGTCATTTTCGAAAAAAAGTCCCCACCACACCTCCCATCCCACCAAGGGAGTTTGTTTCGCTTTCTCCACTTGTTGTGGTGTCCCTCCTTGCCATCTTGCAGGAAGCACACAGATGACAGATCCATCCTTGGCAGACAGAAACCAAGCCCACCAGAAGCCAGCAGTCAGGATTCAAGAACCCACCACCATCCTGCCAGCCTGCCCTGCCCTGCCCTGCCCTGCCCTGCCTGCAATCCTCCTCCACCTCCCTCTCTCTCTCTTTCAGTATCCCTCAACCACACACTGCTCTCACCTCATCACCTCAAACAAATCCCCCCCCCCCAACTAGAGATAGAGATAGGGATAGAGAGATAGGGATAGAGAGAGAGAGATAGAGAGATAGAGAGATAGAGAAGGGGAGCAACGGCCATGGATTCTTGGGACCTCCGAGAGCTCCCCCAGAAGCTCTCCGCCCACCTCACGCCATGGAGCCGCTCAATCCAATTCTGGGTTCGCGCCGCCGACATCTACTCTGGCTACAAGGTTCCCTCTCTTCCTTACTTTGCCAATTATGGGGCTTTGGGCTTGGCGTGTGGAGTTCACCATCTTTTTGGGCTGCCGCTGCAGGCGTGCCAGCTCCGGGCGGCGTTCGTGCGGGATGCCGAGAAGCAGGACGCCATGTGGGAGCGGCAGCACGAGGTCGCGGCGGAGAAGATGTTCTCCCTCTGCTCCGAGCTCGGCGGGCTCTTTCTCAAGGTAACCGATCTTCGGAGGATCCTCTGAATGATGGGTTTTTCGCAATTTGGTTTAGAAATGGTGTGTTAGATGTTGGCTTGCGGAGCACGCTAGGTGTTTGATGAAATTTTTCTGAGAGTTTGTAGGATTGTTTCTGGTCGCTTAAAAGAGCGACTTTTGAATGCATTAGTTGTGTTGTAGAACAAAATTTGACTTTTTGATTAGAAAAGCTTCGGCATAGGTATTCATTTCAAGTATATGTAGACATGATTTGCATGTAAAGATCGCAAATTTTTGAGTGTTATGCTGAAAATTTTGAACTTTTCTTCTCTTCCCTCTCATAGAAATTTAATTTTACGAACAAAGAGTACCTGCCCCCTCAAGTTTTCGGACATCCTTTGGTGATACTGTCCTCTAAGTGAGAGTTCAAACTTCCATTTTTTGTTCCTTAAAGGATTTCGGTATATAAAACAGTTCTGAAAATATATTATTGTTTTTGATACAATAATTGATTCCTATAATTTGAAACCTTAATGATGCTTAACACTATTGAACTGTAATTAGGCTGCTCAAATTCTGGGTAAACCGGATTTAGCCCCGGCAGCTTGGGTGAGAAGACTTGTCACATTGTGTGATAGGGCTCCGGCTACCCCGATCAAAGTGGTTGAGCAAATATTGGAGAAAGAACTGGGGAAAAGCTTTGGAGAGATATTCGAACAATTTGACCCTGAGCCTGTTGGATCTGCATCGATAGCACAGGTTTGTGTTGATAGCTATCATACACTTCTTAAGATTTGAAGAATTGCTCAACCTACAGTCTACAAGGATGCGATCTTGTTCCTGTTCCATTGGAATTTTTATGTATTCACTAATCCTAGTATTTTTTTTGCTTTAAAAAGATAGAAAGCAGTTGCAACTATTTGATTTGCTTTCTTACAGCTGTTTTTCTACATATTATGAAGTGGCTAGTCAATCCATTAATTATTTCTCTTTCATCATTACATATCTAGAAAGGAAGTAACGACACTAGCAAGATAACTTTTTGACTTTGCCCAAACAGTGATTAGAATTGGAAGTCAAAATATGAATGTAAGTAATTGAACCTACTGAATATTATCGCTTGAAGAGAACCAAATTAAGATTGCGTTGATATTGCATGATAAGCATCAAAAAGATTTTAGCATCTATGATTTCGAAAATCTTATGCAAGTACTAATAGTTCTGTTTTGATATGTTATTGCGCAATGGACATTCTAGTGGATAATTTAGGGTAGGGATTGTTACAATGTTATGGAAATTATTGAGGTTTTGAATGTTGATCATATCTAAGATCGAAGATTATGGATCACACGATGCCTAGAGAATTAATATCCTCCAACCAAGGTTCCCTAATATAAAGAAATAGTAAATAGAGGGTTTTTTCAGGAAGATGTTTTTTTTTTCTCTTACTAAAACTAGTTTATTATACTGTTAGTAGTTAATTTTGCTGAAACTGTGACGAAGAGAACAAAACAATGAAAAATGACCCAAGAAGAAAGTTTGGCGTAAAATTGGATTATGGATTAAAGGATTTTATATTGTATTGAAGTTACTAATTCCTTTTCCTTAAAAATGACGAAACGGCTCAAATCCATGAAACATGGACAGCCCAAAAATTGTGGTTGGTGTTGGACACGTTTCCATTGACTATTCCTTGGCAAGACTGTCATGTGTTCAAATTTTGAAAATGTGAAAAATATAATGTTTCTACAGACTAGCCGCCATTAGTACTGGAATGTATAACAATATGATTCTTTTCCATATGTGAGAATTATTGAAAACGTAAAATGTATCCCATCCAGATCTTGTCCTTTAGAGCTTTCAGGCTGCAAAATCTGATCCTGTAGATGCAACATATATTCCAAATTGAACAATCACTTAAGTTACTTTTATATGTATTTTATAATGATTATCAGAAACTGACATTTTCAACTAAACAGTACGAGTAATAGTTTATTACTTGATATTCCTTGAAGGCATTATATGGTGAAAAGTGGTGAACATACTCAATTGAAATCATATATGTGGATTCTTTCTATCTTGGGATCACCTTCCTTTGCGTCTATCGAAAAGACCTTTGTTGATGGTTTTTTATACTGCTTATAGAAGTTTAATATCTTGAACCTATTCTATGTGAAGCGGCATGAGTTTAATGTGGCGTGGAATTAGTGAATTTGTAACATGGCATGTAGCATAATAGCTAGTGAACATGAAAGGCTCGGATGTGTTTAAGTAATTATGGATCCTTTTGTTGGTTACTGTGATGATGCTGATGAGTGCTATTGTGCAGCGGGTTAAGAAACCTGATATTGGGTCTTCTTGCATGCAGTGGCATAAATTGCCACTGTTAAATATCTTGACATCTTCGATTGCTGCCTTTGTTTTACGTCATGATCCTAGAAGAATTATGGTTTTCCTTTTTATGTTGACTTGTCCAAAAAAAAGAAAAGAAAAATGTGCATAAGTAAAATGGTAATGTAAATTAGGCGAATAGCTTACTAGGTTGTGAAGTTTATTCATGTCCAGTTCATTGTGATGCTTAGTTTTTAAGTTGTACATAAGAGGCAACTGTATTTTCCTTGAAAATCTTAGTATAAGTAGAAGTTGCTAGACCGCAAATCGGATTGATGATTATCAATTTCTGAATATGAGTTCATAGTTCTGTTATAAAACAATTTATGCACGGGTTTGTTAAATTCTTTTAGTATAAATAATTCATTATTTTGTGTTCTGGAATTTAATAAATTGTTTTTATTCAAATGTATCATGAAATTTAATAAAAACCGAAATTATTTTCTTGGTTTGATCCTTACATCATCTGCTAGGTACATCGGGCAAGAGTTAAATGTGCAAAAAAAGATGTTGCTGTTAAGGTATGGAACAATTAAAGGTCGCAATAATCGGTTGCTTCCATTTGTTATGTGCTTATGGTTTATTGATGCCAATGAATATTTTATAGGTGCAACATCCGGGTGTTCAGCATTTGATGATGATAGATATCCACAACTTGCAAGCATTTGTCTTGTTTTTACAGAAAACAGATATTAAATTTGACCTATTTTCTCTTACCAAAGAGGTTGAGAAGCAGGTATTGCTGTTTTATTATGCTCCATTGTATTCCTGTGCAAGTCTTTTCCCAAACTATGTTGCTTTGGTAGTTTTCGGACTGCTTTGACTAAACTAAAATTGGTTGTGCTGATAACATGTTTCTATCTTAGAATACATGGTTACAACTTGGAGTTACACTGTCAATATTTTTTATGTTCGTAGAATAGCTCATTCACACTTCTTAGTTATCTTTGAAAAATATTGGAAGCTACTGTGTGATTGAATCAAATTTGAGGCCAATAGTGGTCACAACTCTGAAGGTTGGAGGGACCAATTCAATTTCACTTGAAACCTTAAATTATTAGTCAATTCGTCATAGTTAGAATCAAGTTGCAAACAACATTTAGCTCCAGTTGTTGCTTTTTACTATTTGAGTTCTGTTTCCACCAAATCAATCGATGAAAAACAATATTTATCTTTTTGATGGTAAACTTAGTCACATTGGAGATAGTAACACGAGGGAAATAGAATTGAGATTTCTTCAGAGTATTCTGCCTGTATTTATTTTTGATCTACAATATCCAAGAAACTTAGGTCCTTTTTGTGGCTGTCCTCTAGGAAACAGGTACTGACATCGAATGTATGGAGGCTCATCTATCACTAACAGTACATTTGAGAAACCTTAAGATTAGTGAACATTAAAGAGTACCAATTGCATAATTTCAAGTTTGCATTTCTATATGCCTATTTTATCTTAATAATAATAACAAAATTGAATCTCAATAATAAACAATCTGTTAAATCCAGTTACACTTATCCATGATCTAACTTAGTTACTTTTAGGTTGGTTGACTTGTGCAGTTACATTATATTGAACTGGCCCATGCTAAATTAGATTACTGCTCATAAATATTGCATTTTGATTTTGATGGATCTTGTATGCTTTCAAAGGTTGGGTATGAATTTGATTTTCTCCGAGAAGCCGAGGCAATGGAAAGAATCCGGCAGTCCTTTTGTACTAACAAAAAGAAGTCTCCTGTTTTGGTGCCACGTGTGATGCCTGGCATGGTGAGCAGGTATTATGTAACAACCGCTGTAAAGCACCAGATTTGGTTAATACTGTATATATTGCAACTTGCAAGTACTTATGTTCTTAGATATGGGCTCATTAACTCCAGTGCGCAAATAATTGAATATTTTATGCATGTCCATGTCAAATTTGGATACCATAGTAGATACTATATGGGTACATGTTGGTTGCTTATTTTAAGAATTTGTTATTTTGAAATTAGGTGGAAAATGCAGATAAAACTACAGCAATAAATCCAATTGCCTCTCCTTAAGGAAGTTCTTAATAAGGTTGTGATCAATTGGACTGCTGCAAAGTGATGTTGAACGAGTAGTTATTCTAGCGCTCTCTATTACTCTAATTTTCTAGGTGAAATGACATTCTTATGGCTTTTGTAGAATCAACATTTTTCTCTCTTACCAGGAATTGTTTCTTTAGTAACTCAAGAGACTGCAATAAGAACTTCACTATGTACATCGTCAACATACATTCATGAGAGAGTTGCTGCAGGGCCTTAATGTTCTCTTGCTTTCTTTTTTCTCATGAACCATGAGTCACTTGTTTTTTTTTTCTTTCCTTGCCCAAATTTAGTTGATATAGTTTTTGATTTGTTGAACTACTATCATATCATCATATTTATTCGCTGTCATTGCAACATTCCATACTGTATGCTCTCTAGGACGTAAATGTAATAATCCTTTATTGCTTTCCAATTCCAAGTTATGGTTGTTATGTTGCATGATCTGCCTAAGTTTAGTCCCTTTCTGGTGTATCTTTCATGTGATGTTTAAGGATTTTCTGATTCACGAGTGGGATGCTGTAATGAGAATTTTTTTTTCTCATGAAGTTGTTTCATTTAGTTTGTTTTTCCTTGCAATATGATGCAGCACGTTGTTTTTCTCCGTTACATTACTATTTCAATTAAACATGTGTTGCTTTATTTGGTTAGGAAGATCTTAGTAATGGAGTTCATCAATGGGATCCCAATAATGAATCTCAGCAATGAAATAGCTAAAAGGGGTATAGATCCTGGTGGTAAGATTGCAGCAATGGCAAAGCAGTAAGCTCCTACATCATTCTAAAGAGTATGCTTTCTCTTTTCCTTTTTCTTTATTATTAGGAACAATTTGCATATCTTTGTATTACATGCCCACTAGATTAATAATTGAAATTGATTAGTCACGTTTTGAAATTACTACTCATTGGTAGTCGATGAAAACTGAAAGTCGTAAGGTTGACTTTTCCCTCCTGGATTGCAGGTAGATTCTACACGAGAATTCTTTGCAAATGAAATCATTCCAAATTGATTAGACTAATAATTAAAATTGATTAGTCACATTCTGCATGATTTTATTCTTGCGTTTCATTGCAAATGTCATTTCATGGTGGAACACTTTTTTTTTTGATACAGTCCAAATGTTATTTCATGTTGGTACCTGTTTATGATACATTAGTATTGACTAGAGGGGAAAGTCTGTAGTGTCTGACAAGTTCAATTAAGTGACAATAACTTCATTGAGTATGTTCTCTAGTAATATCATGTTTGTTTACATATTTGATGCCTTATTATTAGTTAGTAGTAGTAAGAATCCATCCTTTCTTTTTGAGATGAGGTTGTCTAAGCCTTTGAGGTCAGCATTTATCATTGAGGGTATTTTGTTTCTTTGGAGATCATCTTACCACTTAATAAAGTAGCAGAGTAAGAACTGACAGTGACAACTCGTGGGGTCTCTGATCATCTTCAGGTCATATACTCATGCTGGTTTTTGATGGCTGTAATGATTATCAAATGACAACTGTGACGCCCCAATAGTCCTACATCTGATGGGAAATGAATTATGATTGGAAAAATAAGGATCATGAATTCTAATACTAATAAATAGGCTTAATAATTTTGGGTTGATGCTTTGGGCCCAATAAGTAATAAGTTTAATGCTAGTGGGCTGGATCATTACAACAACCATCACTAGTTTGATGTGATATTTTAAGATAGCAAATATTCAAAGGCCGAAGATGTACCATCCCTGTTGTGAGTCATTAAATAGTTAATAGGAAAACACTAGAAATACATAAAGCCCAAGATGTACCATGAGAAGTCCGTAAAAAGCAATTATGCAACCAATGTGTTTAGGCTATTAATTTATATTATTGACCTTGTATCTGCATATTGCTAAACTTACCTAAGCGTACATTTGCATTTGTATCCAAATAAACGGCTTTTTTATACAGTTGTATAGGCCGTGGTGTTAGCTTTTATGCTGTGTACCTAGTTCCGCTTCCTTTTTAGGTTGGACCATGCTTTGAAGCTTACCTATTTTTCTCCACCAACTAGATTAGTGCATTCATTGTTTATTCGAAAAAAATTTGTGTTAATGCAGGAAAATCTTAAAAAACCTGACGCTTGCTTATGGCCAAATGATCTTGAAGGATGGTTTTTTCCATGCAGATCCACATCCTGGAAACATCCTCATCTGCAAGGACTCAGAGGCAAGTGCTCTTGCAAAATACTTCTCACTTTAAGATCTAGTCCTTAGAATAATGGTAAATGCTCCTTTCGCCGTGCCCTTCTCCTATCAGGTGGCTTTACTTGACTATGGGCAAGTGAAGCAACTTCCCGATGACTTACGGCTTGGATATGCAAATCTTATTCTTGCAGTCGCCGACAATGACTCGTCAAGAGTTGCACAAAGTTACAAGTGCTCTCATATCCCTCAACCTTCTTTCTCTCAATGACCATTTCTTTTTACTGTTTGAGCTACAAAATATATGACAATAGTTTGATTATTAGATGACTTCTAATATACATTAGTATTGCTTTTATTATTTTGTTATAAAATCTCTGAATCTTATAGCTAAGTCGTCCTCATAGGGAGCTCGGTATAGAAACCTTGGCTACATGTGTGAATGTGCAACAAGAAATGCTTCAACTAGCTCAAAGAATGTTCGACACTAAACTTCCTCCTGGGGTAACAGTGATGACACCATTCTCTGAAGATTCTTCATTGAATAAAGTGGCTGTTCGGGTATGATATTAATGAATGCAATTATTCTTGGTGGAATATATAGGTGCCATTTTCTTTCATTGGGCAAAATGGTGCTGCATTATTATTATTATGTAGTTGGTACAATTTTTCTCCAAAATGATCACCGTAGGCTTTGTTGTTTTATATAAACCTGTACCTCAATATCATTATATGCATAAAACTTTCTCATTAAGTAATTAGCAATTTAACTGTAACCTTGTTGTACGAAAGCAGTTGGAAATGTACTACAGTTCCGAATTAAACTCCGAACACAGCAAAAATTAAGGACTTCCAGAGTTTATGTGTTAACAATTTTGTATTAATTGTTGTATATCGCTGTTTTGGCGTTCCAAGACATCAACCATGATATTACCAAGCATACTGTCAATGCTGTTCGATACTATCTGATACGAAAATAGAATTCTCTCTCTATCCAAATTATGTCGTCTTTTTTATACCACACTGATCTTTTATAGTTGCAAACTTGCAATAGTTGTTTCTTGCATATTATAATTCTTATAATAGTCTACACGTATCTATGTTCTTTAGAATTTCCCGGAGGAGCTTTTCTCTGTTCTCCGTACGATGCAATTGTTACGAGGACTTAGCGTTGGACTGGGTATCAATTACTCTTGTGCAGAGCAATGGAGGCCAATTGCCGTGGAAGCTTTGTGCAGGGCCGGAAGACTAAAAGGTAATTTCGATCGTTATCATCGTTGAGTTATATTCTGAAACTCAACATAGCTAACCATCTCAGTAAGTCGAAACTTTGTCACAGCCGAGGATTTGAAAGCGCGTAAAAGGGGCTTCTTCAGATCTTCAGAAGAACATTTCGAAGATGACAGATTCCGAGCACCGGTACAGTATGATGAACCCTGATCCTACTGCTCCTTCTGCTCTTTGAATCTTTCGTTGTAGAACATTATTGTTGATTACTTACACATTTATTAATGTCTTTATTACAGGGCAATATCTAATTTCTTTCGGTTTATGTGAATTAAAATTTGTTCGTAAAACAAATGCAGCATTGTTTATTGTTATTTTTAAGTGACGCTGCAGATTTTTCGTGACGCTGCTCTTATATGTTGTTGATGAGGGTACATTTATTGATTCATGCATGCACTGTATTAAGAGAATCACATTGAATTATCAACACAACAGCAATAGGACATTGCCCCTTAAGTTTTCTCAATATTACTTTTGTGCTTTGAATTCCTTATGATGTTTGTTGCCTTCATAAAACGCCAGTGGATGCATCGGCGTTAACACATTAACAAGGTCAACATTATGGAAGCATCAAACATTATTTTTTTTTTTTTTAGGGATAATTGGCTCTATGCTTCTCATACGATTTATTCATCTTTCTTTTTTTTCTTTCTAAAACATCCCTCATATGTTTCACCATTATTGTACACCATTATTGTAAAATATTTCTACAGTTATCTCCTGTTAAGTTAATTTGGGTTAAACGTGAGTTAAATATCTACTACAGTTTAAAAAAAATAAAAATGCCAATTTTGTTCTTAACTTAAGTGCAAATAAGAAATGCTGGTGATGGTAGAGGGGTGTATTGAAAAAGATCAAAAGTCAAAATGCTTTTTATGCCTCTGACTTTAAGGGCAAATAAGAAAGATTTTAAGGACAAATAAGAAAGATAGTGATAGTAGAAGAGTATATTTGAAAGGGTAAAATAGTAATTTTATAAAGATAATAGAGTTAATTAATAGATTTTAATTTTAGGGGTATATTAGAAATAGGTTGGAACGTAATAAGGGTATTTTCAATATTAGTCTTCTAAGAGGGATAAATTGTAAAGTGGAGAATTTTTTTTTTTTTTTTTTTAGTAGTACGGCAATAGATCTCTATAATTTTATTTTTATTTGTAGTAAATATATCTATACCCTCGTATGTTTCTTGTCTTAATATATTCTATGTACTTTGTCATATTTTCAAAAGAGAAGGGGATGAGAAGAGTTGTACATAAAATAACAGAGTGGCGACCAATCCGATCCATGCCGCGGGAATTTATTTATATGCCAAATATGGAGGGGTTCTTATATAAAAAATATAATAATATAATAATTAACTAGTGCAGAGTCCGCAGCAGCGATAGTCAATTAAAATATATAATTATTAAAATTTTATGATTAAAAAATTATTTAGTAGATTACAAAAAATAATCTTTTTATTAATATTTTTTTTATTTTTTGAATAGTTATATTATTCTAATAATTTTATTTAAAAATTAGTCAAATTTAATAGTTTCAAAATTGTTCTCTATAAATAATATTTTTAACTAAAAAGTTAAAAATCTGAATACATCACTTAGCTCTATATATTTAGTATATTTTATGCGATTCTCGCAATTAAATTTAAGTAAAATATGAAATTAATTTAAAATTCATCAATCTTTCTTTTATCTTATAATATATAATATATATTTAAATGCTCAATATTATAAAATTAAAATTTATACAAACAGTTTAAATTATTTAAAAATTATTTATAAATATTTTAAATTTTATAATAAAAAATAAAAATTAGATTGGATTTTTAAAAAATATAAATTATTTTGCAAAAAAATTTAAGAGAAAAAAAACTCTCCTCCCCTCACCCCGGTGGGTCCCACCTACACCGGGTTGTTTGAATAACGAAAAATAATTTTCTAAATTGCCCGCCATCTCTTTTGCTCAGAAACAAAGCGTCTCAGAAAGCAGAATATTATAGTAGGCCTTTCAAGAGGCCATAGTCGCTCTTTAGGCGCCTATATTTACCGCGAAGAGCAATGTAATCCGAAGAAATTGTGTCATACAGGTTCTCGTAAAATTTTCTATCCTCTAGATTAGTATCCTTCACCTCAAACGCGAATTCATCACGTAATTTGGCAGCAACACGACGTGCAGCATCCTCCTCTGCCTCATCAACAGTAGAGGAGGCCGCACCCCAACACCAAATCGACTATGTAATTAAATCTGCAACGACCCGACCCGCTAGCAACAACAACTCGTTGGGCCCAAACCACATGCCCAAAATGCTTAAGTTCAGTTATTATTACTAGCGTGTAGGTCTCATATAAACCGAATGAAATCAGTATCACATCCGATGTGTGACTATTGGTGGCGTTACAAACTCTCCCTGTTTAGACCCTAACGTCCTCGTCGGGTCCAAACAAATCACAGACAGACAGACCAGGACCATACCAGGCGATGTCAGATTCTAGAGGTGGCTCCTATGAGTTCAAGAGGTGGCTCCCACCAAACCAGTTGGTGTAGCACTTTGTCCCGCATAACACTTAGTTCTCACACTTCCGGCCGGTATTCGTCTTCGATACCATTTGCAACGACCCGACCCGCTAGCAACAACAACTCGTTGGGCCCAAACCACATGCCCAAAATGCTTAAGTCCAGTTATTATTACTAGCGTGTAGGTCTCATATAAACCGAACGAAATCAGTATCCCATCCGATGTGGGACTATTGGTGGCGTTACAAAATCTCCCCTAGAGATCTCAACATCGGCATACACATTAAATAACCCTTCATTTTTTATGGGAACAGCTGTAGTAGCCCTAGAGTTCAGTAGTTTAGGCTTGTCGACACGTTGGGAGAGTGTCGGGACAAGTCCGAATCGCGTTGGCGCGAAATGGACGCCAAATGGACTCAGTAGGAACACGAGAGCAGATGAAGCACTGGAATATGCAAAATGCAGATTTTCTGTTTGTTGTATCGGTACAACCATCAAGGTGTACCGGTACATTTTCTGTACCGGTACAACCAGCGAGTTGTAACCGGTACATTTCGCCAGTGCTCGCGCAGCTATTCTCGTGTTGCCAATTTGTACCGGTACAAATGCACATGTACCGGTACACTTGGGTAGGTACGTAAAGGAGTTTTTGGTCTTTTGGCCACCTCGTGAACTCCACCCCACTTACCTCTCTACATATGTGTAGAGATGGGGGAGAGGTAGAAAATGCTGTTATTTTCCCTCCTCCTTCACTGAGAAGCCTCTTCCATCAAATTCCTCCCATTTGCAACATTTCCACACTACTTCAAAAGCTTGAGGGGTCGGGACTGTACTCGACACTTGGGTAGGTAAAGGGGTTTTTGGTCTTTTGGCCACCTCGTGAACTCCACCCCACCTACCTCTCTACATACGTGTAGAAAGGGGGGGGGGGGTATCGGAAATATTGTTATTTTCCCTCCTCCTTTACTGAGAAGCCTATTTTATCAAATTCCTCCCATTTGCAACATTTCCACACTACTTGAAAAGCTTGAGGGTTGATTCTGCAGAATTCCAGCAACAACATTTGACGTTTCGGCTCGCGTGCGACGTAGGAGTGTCGGATCGCGGCAAAACTTGGTTTGTTGGATTTAGGACTTCGAGAGGAATCCGTGGAGGTCTTGTTCATAGATTTTGGTTGAGGTTAGCTTGGTCGATTTCTTATTTTTCTTTATTGCTGGCAGTTTTGAGCTGAAAATGTGATTTTGATTAGTTCATAATGCTATCTTTGAAAACATTGGGATCTTGGACCTAAGATACATACTCCATCATTATTCATTGGATTTGGTAGTTGCCTCACCTGAATTGAAGTCCTTTAGGTGAGTTTTGGCATTGTAATTGAGATACGTAGCTTAAGTGCTGAAATTGTAGCAATTTGATGAGGTTAGTGAATTTTGATGTTTAGACTGTGGTTGTGGAGCATTCCTGGCTGAAGACAAGTTCGGCTGAGCTCCTAGTAGTGTTCGTGACCTCCTTGTTACCTAGGATTAGCACTTAAGGTGGGTTAATCATCGGTTTGATTCCTATATGTGCATATAGTCGACATGTACTCAACACGTAATTTTCGTTTATTATAATTGCTCGATTCACTGTTTTAGCAGGATCGAAACCTGAATTGGAGCCTAGTATTGTGACTGTATATATTAGTACATGTTGAACTTGGATATGACTTAGGAGAAAACTGCGACTATAAACCGTCATATGCTTAAACTGCCTGATTTAGCTCTAGGAGCCGTTTTTATTCTGTATCGCCCCAGTTTCAGCGTGGTGGATACTCCAGATAGTTTAGATAGCTGTTACAATCGTGCTGGGACGCCGAGTGTATTTTTACAGTAGTGTTCAGACTGTTCCGGACTGTTGGGTGTCGTCGGGGTTGACGGTGGACCCAGTTTGCCGTTGTGGGATCAGATTGTGCCAAGGGCACGTGACTTGTTGGTTGTTAGACCAGTCGACCCAGATACTTTGACTTTAGCCTACGAGAGCCTGATGGAGCTCGACAGAGACACGCTTACATACTCGGTTGGGTAGCGCCCACGAATGCCACTCCGGAGTCGGGCTTTCTGCGTTCGCGTTGGTGGCGTTCGGTCCTATTTGGACTTGCTCTCCACGGACTGCTTAATGGTGGAGGTAGCTTTAGCTTAGACAGGCGGGACGGGCGTGTTCACAAACTGTTAGTGTTAGAGCATAATAGACTGATGACATTTAGCTGTAAATTTATTCCAGCTTTTCCTACTATCCTTACTTACCTCTGTAGACTTGGTGGGTGAACCGATGATATTAAGGGCGGCGCCCACAGAGGACTATCTGTTTTTACAGTAATTCTCACGCCCTAGTGTTACTCCTCTGTTGCATAGCCTTCTTCCTCGGCTGCTGCGGTCGCGGAGACTGATCATGGAAAGGGAGTCGCGAGTTAGATCCCTTCCCGTGCTGCTGCTGATCTAGAAACTCACCAGCTTCACGTAGTGGTAGTTTTGGTTCTTATACATACTTATTGTATCTCGCGGGTTCGAGCCTTTTTGTACACCAGGATGTTATGTATGTATAGTGAGCTTTTGTTATATTTATTGAGTTTTCTTTTAAAACAGCTCTATACTACTGGTTGTAGTTTTGTATTTTTTACAGGTACAGCTATTGCTTCGTATATATAAAAAAAAAATTTGTATACGACGAGTTTGTCGGCGTGCCCGGAAAACGTGTAATCCGGGGCGTGACAACACCATATACCAGCACCGCCACAGAGAACCGGTGGCAGACGTCGCGCAACAATTCCCAAAAACTAATTTTGACAATTACAGCTACCATCATTGCACCGATAAAAAAATCAAAATAAGCAAAACAAATAAACCGAACATCGTCAACAAAGAAATTTCAGACAAACTCTACATGCGGCTCAACAAAAAATAATTCCGGATTCAAAAAATATCAAACCAAGAGATAATCTGTCGGAAAAAACACAACCCCACAAAAAAAAAGAAAAAACAACACGATACCTGACCACTACAGAAACTAACACCTGCAATCATTCCACCATATTGTCACCATCAAGGACATGCAACGGCAGATAGCAATAGAAAGCAAAAATCAGAAAACAGGGGAAAAAAAAAATCTAAGGGAGAAAGAAGAAGAACAAACACACCCAATACCCGCCAAATACAGGGAGCCCACCTGTAGAGTTCCCCATTCATGGTTGTATATGAATGATAGGTATTGATATTCATTATCAATTATTAGCATGCTTATAAAAATGTCAATTATCCAGGCTACGTCAATCATGTTAAATTAAGAATATTTCTAAAAATTATGGTGTAGGAGAAAATAATTATTATATATATATATATATATATATATATATATATATATATATATATATATATATATATATATATATATATATATATATATATATATGTAAAAAAATAATTAATGATCATAATAAAAAATAGCTATTAAACAAAGAATCAGATCAAATGGCTCTCGGATGGTTTCTATTTCTATTTCTATCTTCATTACTATGAAACTTTTCAATCTTTTTTTTAATTTTGAAATGATCTTTCACGGTGCATAAAAGTAATGCATCAAGTCTAAGCAATTATTTTCTCAGAATTTTTATATATATATATATATATATATATATATATATATATATATTTGTCTTTATATGGGGCCATAGATATCATGCATGTTGACATCTTTTTATGTGTGGGCAATTCAAAGGGTGTGTTGAGGTGAGGACATGTGTAATTGCAATTTTCAAAAAAGCCTCTCTTTCTTTTATGAAATTTAATATAAGTTGTAGTATAATAGTTAATAAATAAATTTAATTATTATTTATATATGTAGAACACAACGAAAATATTCGTTAAATCTTTTTTGCGAAAGCGATTCACATTACAACGCTCGGATCGTAGAGGTTGATTCACATGTCCTTGGATCGTCCTTGAAAGTCTTCTTCCTCTCCGAACTCGCGGTGTTGGATCGTCCTTGAAAGTCTTCTTACGCGGTGTTGGATCGTCCTTCAAATCCTTCTAGATTAATGGAGGATGTGGTTTCTTTCTTTTCTTTTCTTTTTTTATTCTCTTTCGTTTTTCGTTCAATGTTTTATGTGGAATAGCCCGTATATACATAAGGAATTCTAAAATCCTAATTGCGTAAGAGATAAGGTCAAATCGGTTATTAATTGTTATCCTAATATTATTAGAATCTATCTCTAATTAACTTTCTAATTTAAAAACGATATTAATTCTAATCTAATTAGATAACATAACAAACGTCGGATCGCACCCGATCATGGACGCACCCGATTCGATTTAACCGAATGCCAACAATATATAATTTTAGGATTGAATTTTTTAAATTAATTAAAATTAAAAAAATTTATATATGAAACTGATATCTAATTATATGTTCTCGAATACTTTATACGGAGCCCTACTATTCATAAGTTGTTTTCGATGATGGAGCTTCCGAATCGACGAGCCACTCCGTTAAATATAATCTAGAGTGTTTGAAACTTCTAGAAAATAAATTTCGTAAATTTTCAAAATCATAATAAAGTCCATCAAGTGGGCATAAAATGAGCGGTCAAAATCGAACGACGGACTAAAAAAGGATGATAGGATCCTTCAATTCAAGATCGGAGTTATTGATCTTTATCTATGTAGTGAATAGAATTTTCTATCAAAAATTCAATAAATTTCGATTCTTTTACACCGTTAAACTAGCAAGTATATCATACCGGACGTTAAAAATTGTCAAATTTGTGACCTCTTGATCATAAGGTAAATGATGTCGAAAATTTATAAAATTTTATTTTTAGAAGTTTTAAATGCTGTAAATAACGTTTAACGGTATGGATCGTCGATTCGAAAGTTCTATCATAAAAAATAACTTATGAGTACGAAGGCGATCGTACTCATAATAGTACAGTAGCCGGACCCTATATATAGAGTGGAATGAGAAAACTTAAAGTTGGTATTCCTAACGTTAACATTTTCTTAATTAGTTCTTTTAATTAGCGCCACATGAATGTCCGCATGGATCCGCCCGGACAAGTAGCGTGAGCATGCGTAACACCTGCGAGTGCACAGTGCGTGCGGACGTTTGCTTAAAAATGATAAAAATAATAAAAAATAAAAATAAATTAAATTAATATTTTTAAATATAAAATTTTGAATTTTCATTAACATAAAATCCATTAAATCAATCATATCACACTATTATAATAATAATAAACACAATATTTAAACATGTAGGTTTGGGTTTAATAGAATATATCAATTTTTCAATCCTCTAATTATCACTTTATTATGTAATAAATTTTTTTGAACCATAGAATAGCAAAGTGAAAATATGGTACAGCACATTGAGGAAAATTAAAGTTTCCTCTATTTAATAGCATATCTTAGTATATTTTAATGTATATAAAAAATAATATTCATATTCATATACAGCATTATTTTAAAACACAAAAGTTTAAAAATAGATAAAATTCTATTCTCTTCTCCTTTGATATATATATATATATATATATATATATATATATATATATATATATATATATATATATATATATATATATATATATATATATATTAAAACCCCAACATTGAAAACAACTTATGAGTAGTAAGGGCTCTATACTCATAATAGTATAGTAGCCCTACTCTATGTGAGTCCATTCTTATCTTATTATGAGTATGATCGCCCTCGTACTCATAAGTTGTTTTCGATGATAGAAACTTCGAATCGACGATCCACACCGTTAAACTTTATCAAGAGCATTTAAAACTTCTAGAAATAAAATTTTATAATTTTTCGATATTATTTACCTTACGATCAAGAGGTCACAAATTTGACAATTTTTAACGGCCGATATGGGATACTTGCTAGTTTAACGGTGTAAAAGAATCAAAATTTGTTGAATTTTTGATAGAAAATTCTATTCACTACATAGATAAAGATCAATAACTCCGATCTTGAATTGAAGGATCCGATCATCCTTTTTTAGGACGTCGTTCAATTTTGGACCGTTCATTTTATGCCGTTTGATGGACTTTATAATGATTTCGAAAAATTACGAAATTTATTTTCTAGAAGTTTCAAATACTCTAGATCATGTTTAGCACGGTGTGGATCGCCGATTGAAAACCCCAACATTGAAAACAACTTATGAGTAGTAAGGGCTCTATACTCATAATAGTATAGTAGCCCTACTCTATATATATATATATATATATATATATATATATATATATATATATATATATATATATATATATAGTTGAGCTAGAATACTATCAATAGTACCATTTGGGTGGTGCTATTGAGTTTTTAGCCATTGGATGGAGAGATGTGAGGTTGAGATGATGGTGGCAGGTGGTGGTAGGTGATGGTAGGTAGAATAGTGTTTAATCCAAGGGCTATTAATAATTAAGAAGTAGATCCAATGGCTAAAAACTTAATAGCACCATGAGGATAATACTTCTAAAAGTCCGGCTATGGTGCTTGTAAAAGCACCAAGTAATTGGTGCTTGTGAATTTTTTACCGTTAGATCTACGACTTTGATCATTTTCATCCGTTAGATTATTCTATTCAACCAACCACCCACTTAACCCAGGGGGGCCCACATCATCCTAACCGCACATCTATATTAGGCCATGGCTACTATACTATTATGAGTATTGGAGTCCTACTATTCATAAGTTGTTTTTGATGATGGAACTTTCGAATCGACGATTTATTCCATTAAATATGATCTAGAGTATTTGAAACTTTTAGAAAATAAATTTCGTAAATTTTCGAAATTATAATAAAGTCTATCGAGTGGGCATAAAATGAACGGTCAAAATCAAACGACGTTCTAAAAAAGGATGATCGGATCCTTCAATTCAAGATCGTAGTTATTGATCTATCTATGTAGTGAATAGAATTTTCTATAAAAAATTCAACAAATTTCGATTTTTTTACACAGTTAAACTAGAAAGTATTCCATACCTGCTATTAAAAATTGTTAAATTTGTGACCTCTTGATCGAAAGGTAAATGATATCGAAAAATTATAAAATTTGATTTCTAGAAGTTTTAAATACTGTAAATAACGTTTAACGGTGTGGATCGTCGATTCGGAAGCTCTATCATCGAAAACAACCTATGAATATGAGGGCGATTGTACTCATAATAGTATAGTAGCCGGACCCTATATATATATATCAAATGATATTAAAAAAAATTAGGACGAATTGGCCAATTTGATTGGTCCAACTGTCACGTAGTTTATAAAGTGATTCAGTTCAATCCTTTCCACTATATAAGTTAAAAAAACTATTTTAAACTATTCAAACCGGCTGTTTAATGGGTAATTTAGTATGGTTTTAATCAAAACCGGACAATATTTTTTAATCAAGTCAAATCAAGTCATATTAAAAATCTAATGACTTAAAATTAACTTAACTGATTTCTTTTTCTTTTAATACAAATTAATTTTATAAAAAAATAAAACTTAGCTGATTTTATCTCTACAATAGTTTATCATGGCATTTGGAGTACAACTTTATTGCTCAAAAATAAATATATAATATAATAATAATAATAATGTATTACATGAACCCTGACGTGAAGCCGCGTCACCTCGCACGCCGCCCTCCCCCAACAACCATAAATGAAGACTTTTTTTTTTTTTTTTTTAAAATAATAATTTTTTAAAAATTATATTTGTTATATAAAATAATTCTTCTTGTTACCAACTTAACATAATATGATATAATTAAAACAATTACTTATATATATATGAAAAATTTCTTTCTAATTTATTTTTTTTAGAAACTTAATATTGAAAATATTTTTTTTTTTATATTCCAACATATTTCAAATATATTTTTAGAGTTAAATTTTGTTAATGAACAATATAAAATTATTATTTTACGCTTTCCAATATATGCTTATATCATCATCAATTTTTCTTATTTGTCCTTAAAACTTAGTTTGGTCTAAAGCTATTAGATAGAATGAGTTGAGAAAAAGTATATAGAGATATGCTTCTGCGTTTTTCGATGGGATCGTAAAATAATTTATATTATATATAAGAGACTAATCACAATATGCAGAACGCAATATTACATACGAAAATAAATAAGATATTTTTTCCATCATCATTGTATTTTCCTATCATCGTTTCTCACTGCAAGCAACGCAATCTCCCAGCAATCCCAAACGAAGCCTAAGTTAGAGGCACAAAAAGTATTTTGATTTTTGGTCTTTTCAAATATACTCTGTTATCATCACTAATATTTCTTTTCGTCTTTTAAGTTAAAGAAAAAAAAATAATTTTCTTTTAATTCTGGTAAGTGGTAAATATTTAACTTACGTTTAATTCACGTTAATTTAATGTGTGGTCACTGTATTGAGTATTTTGGAACAACGGAAGAATATATGAGTGGTATATTGGAAAGAAAAAAAAGTAGGAATATATTAGATATTTTTGAAGTTTCGAAAGGTACATAGACACTTATTTCTATATAATTATGCCAAAAATAATAAATTATTTATTATTTTTTAAAAATATAATAAATAATTTATTATAAAAATAATAAATTGTTTGAACCATTCATTGCTTTTGTTCTTCTTATTTTTCTTTCTTTAATGCACCTTTACCTTTTCTTTTCTTTTTTTTATAGAAAAAACTTCAAAAATCTTCACTGTGGTTTCATATTTTTTTATTTTAATACCATGTGGTTTAAAATATGTCAAGTTAGTATCCTGTGATTTTGAACTTTATTATTTTAGTACCCTGTGGTTTTAAGTGTATCAAGTTAGTACTCTGTGGTTTTGAACTTTATCACTTTAGTACCCTGTGATTTCACACTTTATCACTTTAGTACCTTGTAGTTTAAAAAACTACAGGGTACTAATTTGATACAAAATTAAAATCACATGATACTAAAGTGATAGAGTGCAAAACCACAGGATACTAATTTGATACAATTTAAATCACAGGATACTAAAGTGATAAAGTGAGAAACCACATGATACTAATTTGATACATTTTAAACCACAGTGTACTAAAGTGAAAAAAGTTGAAACCACAAGGGGGGTTTTGAAGTTTTTCCTTTTTTTATTTGGTCCCGTGTTTTTTTTTTTTTTCTGGTTTAATTTGATTCTCCGTTGAAGAGATTTAATACATGCTAACGTCCACCATAAAGTCGCCACGTTTATGGCCCTTAACGAAATTTCTATGATTTTCTTGCAACAAGATAACGAAAGCACCAATAATTGAAATGTGTCAAATTTGTTATTTAGTTTCCTTCTTTTATTTTATTCAATTCAATTATTTAAGGTCAATTTGTATAAAAAAATCTTTAAGATTTTATTGTATAAAAAATCTACAAGTTTTGTACTTTTGTAAAACTGAACTGTCTTTTTCTAATTTTGTAGATTCAGACCGAATCTTTAAAAAACTGACAAAAATACCCTTATTTTTTTTCTCTCTTTTTTTCTCGTTATTTTTTTTCTCTCTCCGAAGATAGCAGCGAAAGCGGCCCGCCTCGCGTATGCCCCCGGTGCCCTCGCCCACGTCCACGCACCACCGCCTCCCGCCTCCGAGGCCCTCGCCGCGTCCGCGCACCACCGCCTTCCTTGCCTCCGACTCCACCAAGGCTGCGCTAATCGCCACCCTTTGGGATGCCCCTCCTCCCATCCGCCCTATACGCCCTTACTTGCGCCCGCTCACCCCCCGCCTCCGACAGCACCACCCGCCTTCCTTGCCTCCGACTCCACCAAGGCTGCGCTAATCGCCACCCTTTGGGATGCCCCTCCTCGCCTCCCCCCTATGCGCCCTCACTTGCCCGCTCACCCCGCCTCCTTGCCTTCGACCCCGCCGAGGCCGCACCGTGATTCTCTTTTTTTCCTCTCTCGAACATTTTCCACCGCCTCTGCGGCCCTTCGCAACCTACCTTCACCTCTACATCCATTGCGGCAGATTTTTGACCCACTAAATTCACTTCGCGAACTCGCCATCCTCACCACCGCAGCCCACCGATAAAGGAAAGCGCTTCTCGGCATCAAAAGGCTCATTTAGCAAGGGAAGGGGCACGCGACCTACCGCGCCCACCCGAGGTCGACGACGAACAAGGTGGAGGCGGAGGAGAGCATGACAATGCCCGAGAAGAGGATTGGACGGTAGGGGTTTAAACGAGCCGAACACGAGCGAGCTGGGGTCGGCTCGTGTTCAGCTCGTTATTAAACTAGCCGAACACGAGCTGGCTCATTAAAGTAACGAGCTGAAAAATTCGGCTCATGTTCGGCTCGTTTAATCGAACACGAGCTTGCTCACGAGCTGACCAACGAACAATAAATAAATAAATAAAATTTAAATATATTAAAAAAATAAATTTATAAAATCTTATTCATTAAACTTTGATCTAATAGTTAAAATTTTATATACAAATGAGTCTTTTTATAATGAAGCTCGCATTTATATTTTTATTTTGCTAAAAATTAAATAATAAAAATATATATTATGTATAGTTATTTATTTATATATAAAAATATAAATTAAATAAATTATATAAATATAAAATATATGTATTCGAGCTTTTATCGAGCCGAACACGTGCGAGCTGACCCTAACTCGTGTTCGGCTCGTTTATTAAACGCTCGTGTTCGGCTCGTTTACTAAACGAGCGAGCCGATCTCGAGCTCATTTCGAGCCGAACACGAGCTGACTCGCGAACAGCGAGCTGGATTGCCACCCCTACTGGGCGGCGGCGAGCACGGCGTTCTAGAGGACAGTGGTGAGCGCTGCCTTGACGGGGTCGGAGGTAAGGAAGACGGGAAGTGCATTGGAGCATATCTAGTCAAACACTTTTGTTTATTTAAAACAAAAAAAATTAACTAAAAATCAATAGCTAAAGAATAAGAAAGAAGAACTAGAGAATACGAAAGAAGAAAATAAAACTGCACCGTTAAGATAGAATTACATTATTTTAGAATAATATTGCACTATTATAAATATAAGTTGTACTCGCACTTGTTGAGATATAAACTGCATTCTTTAAGATAAAAGTTGTACTTTTTAAATGAATTAAGTTGCACTATTTGGGCGATAGTTACACTATTTCTCTTTCCAAAGAGTGCAATTTTTATTTGAAGAGTGTAATTTTCATCTTAAATAGTACAGTTTATATTTTAAAAAGTGTAACATCTTTTAATCCAATAGCATAAAACATAATAGCACCAAGTCATTTGTGCTATTAACAGTATTCCATTCTAATTCCACTATATTTGCTATATGAAACTAACCCTTATTTATCCCGTTTGGTTGGGGGTTAAGGGGTGGAATAACCCCTTAACCCCCATTTTATCTCCAAACACCATCAAAAAAAGATGGAGTTAGCAAACCCCACCTTAAAAAATTATCCCGGTTTAGCTAACCTCACCTAACCTCACCAAACCCCAACCAAACACTATTTTTCTATTCATAATAACTCACTATCCTTCTTATCCCACCTACTTCAACCAAACACTATTTTTCACTATTTTCGACTAACTCCAACTCCCAACCAAACACAAAAATACTTTAACCCCACCTTAACTCCAAACTTAATACTATTCATGGAATAACTAGCTTTTTCTTAACCCCGAACCACACGGGGGTTAAGGTTTTCTAAAATAAACAGATTTATTTATAAATGAACTATAGTTTAGGGGTCTCTTCATGCATTTGCTCTTAACATTATGGAAAAGTTTACCTGAACCACTACTTTCTCGGCTATAAAAGGAGAGCTTAAACCCTCCCCATTTTCGCCGTCTCATCCATTTCTCTTGCATCGCCCTGCTCCTCACTCTCTCTCTCTCTCTCTCTCTCTCTCTCTCTCTCTCGATCTCATCTCCAATGGCCTCGGGTAATCGCCGAATCCATCTTCCTCTTTATCTCTTTCCCTTTTTCCGATTCTAATTTCATTTTCCGATTTTTTTCCTCATTTTTTTGGATTTTTTTTTTTTTCGCGCAGGAAAGATCAAGATCGGCATCAACGGTAGGTTTCTTTGCGATTTATTCCCCTTTTTTTTAAAAAATTTTTGGGTTTGGATCGGGATTTTTAGGGTTTTCCGATCGTTTTCGCTGTGATTTTGCTTTGAATCTTTGCTTAGATAGTGTTTTTGATCTAATCCGATGATGTTCGGTTTAGGGTTTGGAAGGATCGGACGGTTGGTGGCGAGAGTCGCTCTCCAGAGCGACGATGTGGAGCTCGTCGCGGTCAACGATCCCTTCATCACCACGGATTACATGGTATAATCTCTTTGTTTCGCTGATCTCGTCCGTTCTTTTACAGTTCCATGGATCTGATCACCCGATGTGTTGCTTTTTAATTGATTTAGCTTGATTTGTAGTTCTCTTCCCATTTTCCCGTTGTTCAGTAAAACAATTAGTTAGTTGGTCAGATAATTTTCACTACTCTTGTTTGGCCCTGCTGTAGATGGTACTACTGTTTGACGAAGTGATGTTTACTAGTGTTGTTGAGGGGAAGCACTATATTGAAATCTTTCTAACAGCTTCTCTTTACTACAGATTTAGAAGCACTAAAACTGGAGCTCCTCCTTTTGGTGCTCAAAATCTCATTTTTATCTTCCTGCCAAACCGGAAGTTCCGGGCTTCTATGTTTACCAAATGCTCTACTGTGGCAGCTGTAGCTTAAAGCAGCTTACTTGTTTTGATGATTACGCCTGATTGCTGTTCTCAATCTAGCAGATCTATGTACTGCTAGAATTTGATTTTGTTAAAATAGGTGTTCGCTTCTGATTTTGCCCTTAAAAGTCAACCGATAGTTTGTTGATTAAGATAGTCATTTGACATCCTATCTAAATAAATATGTGAGTTATACTTTGATGTACTTCTTGAGAAATTAATGTGCTTTTAGTTGGTTTATGATCATTCGTTATTGATTGTTGTGTGTATTTTTGTGTATTTGATTGAAGATCTTAATGTGTTTCTTCTCTCTGGGGTGTTTGGATTGCAGACATACATGTTTAAGTATGATACAGTGCACGGAAAGTGGAAGCACCATGACATCCAGGTTAAGGATTCAAAGACCCTTCTCTTTGATGAGAAGGCAGTTACCGTTTTTGGCGTTAGGTATGCTAACTGTAATATCTTCGCTGTTGTTGCGCTCTAAGTTCTTATTTCGGCAATTGTTAATTTTATTTGGTTATCTTTAGGAACCCCGATGAGATCCCATGGGGCGAGACTGGTGCCGAATATGTCGTGGAGTCCACTGGCGTCTTCACTGATAAGGAAAAGGCTGCTGCACACCTGAAGGTCTCTGTTTATTCCTTAGTTTTAGTCAGTTATATTTGGTTCTCAATTTCCTGGATAAGGTATTTCATGAAATATTTAGTGTTCTATTATTATTTTCTCCCTGGATAAAAGTGATATCTAATTTGATTCTCTGTATTTACTGATGCTGCTTAACAACAGGGTGGTGCCAAGAAGGTCATCATCTCTGCTCCTAGCAAAGATGCCCCTATGTTTGTTGTTGGTGTGAATGAGAATGAGTACAAACCTGACATCAATATTGTCTCCAATGCCAGCTGCACAACTAACTGTCTTGCTCCCCTTGCCAAGGTAGTTTCCGCACCTTTCGCCCTCCTATGCTATGTATATTAGTTCTTATAATTGCTAATGTACTAATTGAATTGCATCTTTGTATTCCAAACCTTATTAGGTCATTAATGATAGATTTGGCATTGTCGAAGGCCTGATGACCACAGTGCATTCCATCACTGGTAACAGTTCACTTAAAGTTACTAAAGTAGATTATTTCGTTCCAACTTTTAGCTACCCTATCAAGCAGCTGTAATCTTATGTGTATCTTTTATCAGCCACTCAAAAGACTGTTGATGGGCCATCTAGCAAGGACTGGAGAGGCGGACGAGCTGCAAGTTTTAACATCATTCCCAGCAGCACTGGTGCTGCAAAGGTACTTCTACTAGCACCTTTGACATGAGTATGTTGAAATCTTTTCTATTATCTGTTTGATTACTTAAGCTTCGAACTTAGGTCGGAGAAGCTTATATCCAGTTATTTGAGTTAGTTTGGAAGCTTCTCTTTTTCTGATAGTCAATCTGGCAGATTATGTAAGCAAGTTCCTCTCAGGAGATTTGAAATTGTTATTGCTTTGCTACTTGGAGATTGAGAGATGCAAGTCTATCACCCTCTCCTTGATGATTGAATATAAGATTTTCTTTTGTACGGTTCATGGACATGGCCTGGTTTGTGACCATCAAAGTAAGGTCGATATCTCTTTGCTGAGATCTGAATTATGGAGTAATATTCAAAAAAAAGAAGAAGTGTAAATGATTGTAATAAAGTTGGATATAATTTAGTGTCTCAAATTGTTTGAGATTCATTGTGCTCATCATTGAGAGAATAGTAAGCGACGAATTTATGGCATGCATATTCTCAATGCACACTTTCAAATGGGGAAAAAAGGAAAAATCATGAGGAAAGGTGAATTATTGGTAGACTAGTTGCATACATGCATGTGTATATTTTTTCATCATCATACCATGCAAACTGCATTTTCTTTTTTGATTAAAATTTGAGTGAGAGCCTGCTTAGATGACAGCTATTTGATCTTTCCTGTGGGGTTTATTGTAGTATCTCTATGAAGCATTCCTGTGGGGTTTATTGTAGTATCTCTATGAAGCAGGTAATGCTGGAAAAGATGCTTTATGAGTATTAACATGAATTGCCATAATCGATCAATGTTCCAAAAAGCAGTATGTGATATGCATGTGGTTGCCTACCACATAGCGCATATGCGTATGCGGGTGCATATGCGGCCGCATATGCGGCCGCATATAGGCTGTAAATGCTGTCCGACCGCTTACTGCACCGCTTATTACATAAGCGGTGCGGTTTTTGGTCCGAACCGCATATGCAACCGCATGGACCGCTTTTTGAAACATTGTAATCAATTGTTGCTGCTATTTATTTTTTTCTTGATTTCCAGTCCTCTGTATTTTTTGAGGCATTTTGCTTCCTATTATCCGAAGTAGTTTCAATTACAAAAGAATGGAGAGAGCATATTAACGTTAGATAACTATTATCTGCTTTATTCTGTGATCTATCCTTCTACTACAGAGGTGATATTGTCATTTATCAAAGTTGCACCTCTTATGAAAGGATCATGGTTCTACATTGAGTATCTCCTTAAGACTGGCTTGACATGATTGACATCTTTGGAATGCTTGTTCAACAGGCTGTTGGCAAGGTGCTTCCTGCTTTGAACGGCAAGTTGACTGGTATGGCTTTCCGTGTTCCTACTGTTGATGTCTCCGTCGTGGATCTCACCGTCAGGCTTCAGAAGGCAGCCTCCTACGAGCAGATTAAGTCCGCTATCAAGTACGTGCAGATATTATTTGTCTTTTTGTGAATAAAGAGGGTCTTAACCTTGTTGATGTTTTTTCTCTTCTCGACTTTTTTAACGATGTAAACCTGAAAATAAGATGCGATAGAATTAGTTGCAAAGAAGGGGATAACAGGAAATCACAGGTTTCCTTTCTTTAAACTGATGACTTCTTGCTAAATTCCCCCTATTTTTTGGAGGTTTATTGTTAGACCTGCGTTTGCATACGTCAAAGATTCATTAAATGAGCTTTTTACTCATTAGTTGCCTTCTTTGTTTTCTTTATTAATATTGGGATATTAAATGGTTATTGTGCCTTATCGCAGGGAAGAGTCTGAGGGAAAACTTAAAGGAATTCTAGGATATGTAGATGAGGACTTGGTTTCCTCAGACTTTGTGGGTGACAGCAGGTATTGCCTATTACAGGGGAGGAAAATGCAATATAGTGACCTAACAATCTGTTTTTTTTTCCTTCTTGTCATTTTAATTATGGTTGCTTAATTTTAATCGAGACAAAGGTTGCGTCAACGATGCTGAAGTTCATAGTTGAATGTAGTAATCTAATATCTTACTTTGGTATCATCTGTAGGTCAAGCATCTTTGATGCCAGGGCTGGAATTGCTTTGAATGATAACTTTGTCAAGGTTGTGTCTTGGTACGACAACGAGTGGGGCTACAGGTAATTCTCTTTTTTCCCTCAGAATGTATGAGAACATGCTATCAGGCTATTGCAAGGTGATAAAAAAGAGTAGAAAGAAAACACATTATCATGATTAGAACTGGTACACATCACTTTATTCAACATATATTAGTGGAATAGTCGTAACGATTTTTTCATATATTATTGTTTATGATACTAATATAGAGGAAATAGCTGGTGTACACTTCTCCTTTCCTCAAAGCGACCAAACACTGTAGAAGAAATAATACAAATAGTTGAACTAAGTTTGGTGCTGTGCTAGTTTTGGGTCTTCTCCCAATTTGGTTGATATTTTAAAATCAAGTCTTATGCAAGCTCAAACTCTAATCAAAACCGAGATTTGTTGATTTTTGGATGATTTTTAAATGCTGTTTTTGCATATAACGAAAATGTTCTTATTTCGAGCTTGAGTTGCAGTGGAAGCCTCATTATTTGATCTATTGAGCTTTATTTTCGGTCAGTAATCGCTTCCCACTTTTGTTCCATTTTTGCAGCACGCGTGTTGTTGACTTAATCCGTCACATCCACGGCACCAAGTAAGAATCATCTCTCCTCCATTCGGCGGTTCTGTTTGCCAGCCTTTAGTGGTATGTGTGTTTATCTCGTAAATAAATGTGGAGGACATGATCTTCCTTTTCCATTGTATCCTATTTGGGGCATGAGCTGCCTCATTTTTATTTGAGATTCGAGAATTTAGACGTCGTGGAAAACCCAGCTTCTATTGGGTCGGGATTTGAAGTTTGTCTTCGGCCATCTTTCTTTTTAACTTTTGAAGCATAGATGCTCCTCCTTCAGAGTAGCTGCAGTTGCTGGATGCTTCTAGTATATAACTGTTTGAATTGTCTAACCCTTCTCTTGTTGTGATGGGTATGATTGTCTAATGTTGGGATCAGTGTTTGTTAGCGATAATAAGTCATCCCCTCATGAACTTCGATACAATCACAATTTCTATAATCGCCTGGCTGCCTCGATTTCTGTGAAATTCTATGACTGCTTATAGTCTGTGATTCCTTTTGTTTTCCCTTTTTCCGGAATGTTCAAACAACTGTAGGAGCTATTTGATCTTATGGTTAGTGTGAAGTCTGGCAGCTGATTGAAGTAAATTGAAAGTTCAGATGGCTAAGTATAGTCGGGCAGAGTTTAAGCCCATGTTCTTTGCGTATTTATTCCTTGTGGTTGGAGAAGATCCTGCTGGTGGTAGTGGATTCTACACGGCAGCAGGTGCGGGCGCATCCTCTAAATTGGGTATCCCGGACGTGCTTATCGGCCTTCCTCCTGGGTACGCAACCTGACAGGCACGGCTCTAGGAATGGATCCTGCTGACTTGTAAGAAGTGTGTTCTTATGCAAACGCACAACCATCGAGGACTATTTGCTCCCTCCTAGGAGTGGCTGCTGCGTCAGGAGCTCGGTCGGAGTGAAGCTCTTCACTCCGGTAATGCGAGTGATGTCATTCGATGGAATGGATGAAAAGAACGGACTGCCGGTCCTACGCAAGTGATAGCGTTTGGTTGGTTGAATGGATGAAAGGGGTGGACTGACGGTGAGCACAGGATAAAGTTGATAACCTTTGATGGAATGGATGAGAAGGATGAACAGCCGATAAGCACAAGATAATGTTGCTATGTTACTGCTGGAGAGCTCAGGCTAGGCGAGCAACCTACCCAGCAGCTCCAGTGCCTTATGCTTACCCTCGAAAGTATCAAACCAAACTGGGAAATAGCATGGTTTGGATTATCTCATCATGCAGTCAACATCAATCCCAAAGCACTGTGGACGGTGGAAAGAGCTTTGTCACGCGTCCTAAATCTGAGCTAAGTGCTTGCGTAACTGACTACTGCGAGTGGCCTGCCTGAGTTCAAATTCAATCGAGTCTGCTCATTTTCAAGTATGCATAGCTCATGCTCAAACTGCATTCCCATCGAAAATGTCGATGCCAAAGCATCAGAAATCTTGTCACTTGGTAAGATTGGTATGGGTATGCGCCCACTAAGACGAACTCTCAAAATAAGCCCAACAAATTACCATACACTAGGGAATATTTCATTTGTAGTAGAGTCTAAATTTGCAGGTATCAAAATGATATATAAAACAACTTTGATTTACTGTAATTGCGCAAGTAGTCCCATAACAAGACCACGTTATTATGAATGGTTACCTAAAGAATACACATACATAATACAAAACACTATCCGACACTATACACGCCAAAAAAAGTAAAGAACCTACGGGAAAAAAGAGAGAAAGAAAAACAGTTATTATAGGACAACAGAAGATACAACATAGGTATATCGTACTAGGACAGCAGAAGATACAACATAGAGGTATATCGTAATAGGACAGCAGAAGATACAACATAGGTATATCGTAATAGTGGAGAACAAGATCTTGGGCATTACATGGGCACAAAAAAAAAACAGAAATGCCAACCAACTTGTACACCACAAATTTACAGTGCAATTATCTTCCCTAATACACTGACAAGACGGTACACACATCTGCACGGGGTAGACAAATCCTCTTGACAAACTCAAGTGATTCATTTCCTTCCAGAGCAAAATGATTGCAACTGCACAATCCGACGCATTTCAACTGGAGAATTCTCAGGTTGGTTTCTTCGTCTACATTTTCTATAAAAGACCCTCGAGTCCTTAATAGTGCCAAACATGCTGATTAAATGTGCACCTTATGCTTCCTGATCTATTCGTGCATTGATTTGTTTGGATGAAGATTCCTTATGAAATCAGTGAGTACCGGCTTTGTAGGAGATGCGATGGTTTTACCGAGTACAAAGAGAACGAGACTCATCTCAATGAAGAAGATCGTGTTGAGAAATGTTCGGTCAACAGTCCATCCGAAAATAGTAATTCCGCCAGGGCTGGAAAGCAAATACAGAACTGCACGAGCAGAAAAATTAAGTCAACTGTAAGAATTTGGTGAAATATGTGATCAAACAAAAAGCGAGTTTAAACAGACAAATAATTTGATCGAACTAAAAGTGAAGCAGCAGCATTGTGATTGATGACGCATAATGATTAAGATGCCATAATATTTCAACAGTGACACGTCAATATTTAGTTTAACTAAATTAACTTGTGGAACTTGATTGAAACAATTTATAAAGTTCAAGCCAGAAATTACAACAAATTAAAGTTTGAGGACCAGACTATCTATCACGCGCCTTATAGATCGAGGACCAAATGTGCATTTAAGCCTTTTTTCTATGTAAAATAACATTCACTTTTTGTAATTTATGTACATGCCAAAATTTAGTCTAGGATTTAAAGCTAAATCTATTCTAAAGAAAGAATACTAAAGTTATATGATCTAGATAAATTTGTCTTATTTAAAACACAATTTTATCTTATTTTACGATATCTCGATAATCATATTCACTATAATTTAATTTCTATTAAGAGTCAAAATAGGATCAATAACAATCCTGCCTTTTCTACTCTATTTTAAATCAAACTAGTGCAGGACCCGCACTTCGTGGCGGGTTGGTAATATTTCAGATATTTAAGTCAATCAACATATATAATTATTAAAATTTTAAAATAAAAAAATTATAATAAAAAATATAAAAGAAGCTCATATAGCATTTTATACATTATAAAAATTAATCTTTTTTATTAATATTTTTTAACTTTCATTATTTGTAGAATTAATGTTTTCTAATAACTCACTTAAAAATTAAACTTAATAATTTTAATAGCTATTCTATAAATAATACTAATCAAACATAAAATAGATTGGAAAAAGAAGAAAATTATTATATGCACTTAGTGTATATTAACACATCATACACCACAACTTTTATTAAAACACTAATTTTCAATAGCAAAACTTAATTAAATATATCTGATCTACAAACTACAATAATTTAAATATGTTTACTGAATTAAATTTTAAAGTTTCTATTGAAAGTTTTAAGTATGTGGTGTATATACTTATACACACCCGATGTATAGAATGCTTAATAGAGTGAACTTATAATTTCAAGAGAGTAATCTTTGTTTGCATCTGATGTCTACTAATATTTTATACACCGCAAAAAATATATTAGTATTGTAAAATGTAAAATAAAATACGATATAGTATATATGATATAAAATATTTAAATAATTTGTTCTAATTACAGAAGTTTATATTTGATGTAATTTTTATAGCCGGTTTACGATGCACTAGGTCCATCCAAAACACTTATGAGCTAATGGCCAGCTCTAATTGGTTGTAGGTGCGAGTGGAGACGTGGCTCATTGAAAGCCTTTTTTGGTGATGTGACCGAACCATCGATCTATATATCTTATACTAGACTATTTATACCTTATAGATTGAAAGTTGGAGTGATTGATAGGGAGTATCTTGTAAGGATGATGATATTGCTTCACGAAATCGCTTAAAATTCCCTAGTTTTTATCAACTGCAAATTTTTCAGGTGCTATCTAGAGAAAGCCAAACAGAAAATAGTGAAGGGTAACATGCACAAAAAGACTCATTACAGTCATTCCAACCAAATCAATATGTTCAAACGAAACATGCAAAACTGGGGAGAAGTACATTACCTAGTGCTTCTCTTTTGTGATATGAGGACATATAAGAAGCTATTTGAGCATTGGCATGCGCCGTGACATTATCTAGTGACTCCACGTCACTTTCTGAATAATCCATCAATAATAAATTTGCTGGAAAACCCTCCAAGTTCCCAGAGCTATTTGCGACTCTTCCAAGAGTCGAGTCACTGGAATTACAAGTTACTAGTGCATGCCGTCTGCTAGCTAACGAGGCAATTCCTTGAGCTCTATGAGATATTTTAGTAGCAGCATGGAGCCAAAGGACAATGCCAACAACTTGAACAATGGAAGATACCTGCCAATGTCAAGAAAAAAGTTTAAGAATTATCCAATAACCTTACCCCAACAAGAAGAAAATATTTTAGTGCAGATGAAAATGAATAAACACATCAAGCTTACAGCTATATCTGCAGCACTAGTGAAGTTGACTATCCCACCATGTCCTGTAGTCTCAAAAAGAATAACAATCTGGCTTGCTGTAACACACAAGAACACCAATAGAAGAAATATACGGAACCTATGGCTGATTTTGTAAAGGTTGTAACGGAGGCGTAGATGTTCTTGCACATAAACTTGAGGATCTGCATCTTGTTCTAACAGTTTGCCATAATCCTCAAAGTGCACAACTTGCAAGTTACAAACCAAGTTGAAAATTGTGCAAGATGATAAATATATTGTCGTCAGGTAAGTCCATGATGCAACTGATGCTAACAACACAACAACAGCTCTCCATGTTGACTCATGGAAAATATAAACAAAGCGGACAATTTCACGGACAGTCTTCACCACAAAGCATGGCAATATCCACCAAAAGAGTAAGCAAAAAAAGTCCTGCCATGTGGCGAGCAATGAATTTCAGTTTAAGGGGGAAAAAACAACTTTTGACCCACATTCTTATTGATTTAGAAAAGCACTCAAGATGAGAGACAGTTGTATACAAGATATCAAGTATAATTCATTTGCTTACTATATTCCATTACTATCAAGAAATTGCAAGGTCGTAATATAAATGTTTGACTCTATCATTGCAAGGTCGTAATAATAATTTCTTATGCAGGGCGATTTGTTCTCTCCATAAAACGTTGGGATTACTTACTCCATATTACTTGTTCCATCTTACTCACTTTTAGAGATCATTTTACAGCTTCAACTAACAATTGGTCGTTGAGTCAGCAAAAGGAGATACCAAGATAAATTATTCAAGCATCTGAACAAGCCCTTAAATATTATCTTCCTTGATCGCTTGCTTAATAGGTACGAAGTATATAATTTCCCACCCATCAAAGCTTGGTTAATTAAAAAGCATAAAGCACCGGTGCACCCCTGATGATGTAAAGTATTTAACCTAGTTGAACAAAGATGTTACTGCTATTCTAATCCCACTATGAATTTATGATAATAAATCAAACGAAAAATGATGTACTGCATACCATAGAGGAACAAATCATTAAGGCACAACACCCTCTTCTCTTCAATTGGAAAAATCATCTTGATAAAGGTGACAAAAACCAAATTGGAGTGTCCAACAGAACATCATGAATCAACACATATAAAGCAATCACCACAGGCTTGTAAAAATAATCCAAGTTCAGTTAAATAAAAAGCATTTCAACAGCACACCCAACAATAGCCACTTACAGGCAAGTAAAACTAGTTCTCAACCTTTCAACTGGCATTCAACTATGATGAATTTTGCAATCATACTGCAGATAAACAAGTCATCTAACATAATAGCAACCAAATCCGATCCACAGCACTAATGGAAAGCAGATGCAGAGATGATACCCTAAACAACTCAAAAGATCAGGCACTACTGTTAATTTATAAATAGAAAGATCAGAGAAAAGATTATACTGAACCAAAAGTAGCATTCATCCCTGCTAACTATCCACTATCACTACAATATCACAATTCTCCTTCCAAATTTTGCAATCGATCACTTGAGACAGCCATAATCAACAATTTGCTACTGAAGGATGATCCGCAGATACCTGGATCTTGCGAAGGTACTCCTTCTGGAGCCGATCGTCTTGGCCGTGTTGCTGATCCACGAACAGGAACCGGCGGATCCCGTACTTGACGAGGCCGCGGGAGACGCAGGCGAGGGATACGGCGGCGGCGGCGGCCTCGGATACTACGACGGTGATCTCGAAGCCGTCGATCCGGTGGCCGCCGCCGGCGGCGGCGGCGGAGCGGGAGAGGGCGAGGGCGGCGGAGGGGAGGGCGACGCCGAGGAGGACGAAGGCGGCGGCGGAGAGGATGAGGCGGAGGAGGAGGCAGGGGGCGGCGGCGGAGCAGGGGAAGCTAAGGAGGGCGAGGAAGACCTCGAGGCGGCGGAGGGCGAGGTCGAGGGGGTTCTCGCGGGGGACGAGAAGAGGCGCGCTAGAAGGCGGCGGCGGCGGCGTCGGAGGAGGAGGACTGTGAACCTCCGGCGAGGCGGTTAGGGTTCCGGCGAGGTCGGCGTCGGTCATCGGCCCATCAGAGAGAGGGCAGAGGAGAGAGAGAGAGAGTGTGTGAGTGAAAGGCATCTCCTTCTAATTTAATTATGAAAAAATGAGACAGGGGAAAGGAGCGGGATAACTAGAAACCTTTTCGAGACCATCTCCACCACGTCATCCGTAGACCTACGTTGCATCTACCGTTCATATGCATCTCCACCGTCAATATATGGAGGGTTCACCAAGTGACGTGGTGAACCAATTCCAGAACAACACATCCTGAGGCGCAGATCACATCTGTTGACGTGTTTTTGGCTGTTTGCGGCGGTGCGTGGGTGTCGATTCTCTAGTCTCTACAGTCTACACACAACTTATTTTGTAACAAATTCGTCCGCACCACATACGGCATAAAATTATTAGTTTACGAGTGTTTGGTCCGCCTGAAAAACTATTTTCAATTTCAAATTCTTTTTTCCAACTGTTTGGTTGCTTGTAAAAGAGCTTTTTCTTAAAATATTTTGACGGATTTTTGAAAAAATTAGTCTTTGGCTCGCTCAAATCAACCGAAAACATAAAAACTTCTACTACGAAAAGACACGGCATATAAAATTTGTATTTAAAACACTCGTACAGTCTACGAGAAAGTATCCAACCTCGAAAACCACATTAGTTGCCCAACCCAAGAGCGACATTTGGATTATACTATAATAAATTTTTAATAATATTAAATATACACCTTTGGTTACTATATTTTTTCGTAATTATAAATTTTCGACTGTTAAATCTATTTCTTTGATCATTTCTATCTATATGATCACTCAACCCTAATGGACCACTATCATCTTAACCGCATATTTCCTCATCTAACGACCAAAAAATAAGCCTTTACTGTAACAGAGAATTGAATTTGGTAAGATATTCTGAGCATTTTATATCGGTGGCGTAATTTTGTGGTACGTCCAAGTTGTAGAGGATCAGTTGCCGACATCTGGATGTGGACTCGTGGGAGTAACTCGAGAGGTGGTTGCAGACGGCAAGCAACCGGAACAACCGCATCTGCCTTGGCAGCTATATACTTTTTGCAGGATCATTATATGCTTATTGTTGATGCGTTGATGCAGCGTTAATTACGTTTCTCCTGAACGCGACATTGATAATTTAACTAATTTAATAGAAAAAGACATTTTGTACATCCATAAAAAAAAAAAATATGAATCTTATAAGTAGTTTATTAAATAGATGAGATATGAAATGTAAGATGTACATTCAAATTAGAATATATATATATTCGACGAAATATTCGTGAAACCAAAAGAATGGCTATGTTTGGTTGGGGGATAAACATGGAATAAAGAAGTTTATCCCCCTTATTCTACCAAACACTATAAGAAGGAGTGAGTTTATTTAATCCTCCTCTTATTGATTCTGAATAACCCAATAACAAATTTTCTCTTTATACCTCTACTAGTTTAATAATAAATATTATTAATTAATATATTATCTATATTATTTTATTAACTAATTAGCTAAATTAAAAATTAACTAATTTAATAATAAAATATTAGGTAAATTAATAATTATTTATTAGTGTGTTTATGCAATAACTAATATCTTTATTGATTAATAAATTAATATTTTTACCGACAAAACTAATTAATTAATTAATTAATTAATTTAATAATATATTAATATATTAACCTAATTTGTTAACTTATTAAATTATTTATAGTTAGATAATTTATTAATTAAAGCACTCATGGTTAATTGATTAATGATTAATTAATCTGATAATTAATTATTAATTAATATTTATGATTATCTAATAATATTCATGATAAATTAATTTTTTTAAATTATAAATTTGAGATTTTAAAATTTATAAAAGTTTATATTTTAAATTTTAAAATATAAAAATTCTAATTCTAATATAAAGAAAAAAATAATATTATTATTTTTTTATTTATAACTACCTATTTTAATTCTTATTCCATCTTACCTAACAAAACGCTATTTTTCTTATTTCCAGAAATAACTCAATTTTCATCCAAAGATCTAATCCTCACTTATACCTCAATTTATACCTATCCCCGGAATATCCACTTTTTGCTTATTCCCGAACCAAACGGTACCTTTGATTGATGAATTCAGAGTTTGGTAAATTATAAACATATATGCAATAATTTTTTTTCATCACTTTTTAAGTTAATAGAGTAAAAGAATATATAATAAACAATGCATCAAATATTTAAATTTGTTGATTGATTTGTAATTTTTTTTTCATATATTCTGATAATATTTTCTTATTATCTATATATTAGCAAATAATTCAACAAAATATTCGTGAAAACAAAAAAAAGTAGTGAACAATTGGTAAATTTTTCAAAAAAAAATTGGCGAATTTTGTTGGAATGCTTTTACCACGAAGCACTTGTAAATTGTAATTTTATCCGACAACAGTTGCATATGTAAATTTCAGCATCACTACAAAAATTTAAAAAAAATAACAAGCTCCAGCACCGTAAGTACTAAGAGCTACAAAAATGGCAAAATTGCACTAGTAACCCCTCAACTAAAGCGCTTAACGAAATAGGCCATCCAACTTTTTAATTTTTTTCATCTACACCCCTCAACTTATGATTATTTTGACTCAAAACTTTCCAGCCAATTAAATTGGAGATCTTGCCGTGCCTTTGCTAACGGTTGGCCGTAACGATTACGAAAACATACAGTTTCAGCAACAGTTTCATTTGCGGAAAAAGCGGCTACAGCTGTTAAATTTAAAGAAATCGCATTCGAGCTCAACGAAATCTCCAAATTAATGTTGGAGGGGCCATTTCGAAAGGTTCTTTAGTTGAGGGGCTCTCCATACATTTTTACCTTACCCAACTAACTGAGCACATAAAGCCCCAAAAGAACCAGATTTGCATCACAAGAAAATGCCATCTGAGCACAAAACAAGAGGAGGGATTGATATTCAAGCACTAACATCAGCTGCTTTATCTTTCTTCTTTCCCGGCGGGGCGGTGCTTCCCTGCTCCGCCTTCTTCTGGGCGCGGATGAGCGCACGCCGAGCACGCGGACGCAACTCCCTCACATTCCGCGGAGGCATCACATACGGCTCGAGCGGACGATCCCCAAACGGATGCTCGCTTCCCGTGAATATCCTCAGCTTGCGGTCCCTATCCTGTACACAAGACAATGGTGAGATTCGAGGGGACTAAATTTTTCATGATAATTTAATGATATAATAAAGATCTAAGAGAACGAAATTTTTATGATGAAATTTGGGCTAGTGAATACAAACTCCTACAGCAGGTACACATTGTTGTCGTCTTGCTCACGTTACCAGATGACGTATAAGCGGTTAAGATAACTGACGTATCCTTCGTTCCTTACTAATGGAAATGTAATGGATTTGTTTGCATAGATGCAACTAGATTTCTATGCATATGGCATTCGTGGCATCTTAGGAGACATGCTTCAGCTGCAGGTCGGTTATACCTCCACTTTTATGCTACCACTCTGATATTTTGCCTATCATTATTGTAACACCCCAACACTCCCCACATCGGATGGGTATGAAAATATGATTGGGGAATATAAGGGACCAGGAACACTAGCAATAATAATAGGGTTTAAGTATTTTGGACCAATAGTTTCGGCCCAACGAGTTATTAGTATTAGTGGATCAGGTCGTTACAATAGTTATAGTCAGCTCTTAGTTGCTGTTAGTTGCCTTACAGACACACTCGTTAGCACTATAATTTGACGTGATTAAGATTAGCGTGAACAAATATTAACACGTCCCTATGACCAATTTTAAACAATTACTTGATTGAAGTTATATTCCCCCCAATCCACAACTGTGAAAATCCTAGTTTAGCATACGAATATGAAACTACCAACATTACAGAAAGATAAAATGAAGTTTTCTAAGGCCATGAACTATAATGAGAACGGCCTAAAATATGTCGCTTCAATAAGCAAAAGCATTATATGACTGAAAAATAGAACAAGTAGAGGAACCAAGTTAAGAGGCATTTATCAACTATTCAATCTTTTCACATGAAATGAATGATAAACAGACACTACAGCCAATATTTTTACAATCGATAACAGAAATATCCTGCACTTTTGAGTTTCAGCAGGAACAAAGATGAAGACGATGGTTATATTCTATGAACTTGGAAGCAATTTTCAAAGCTGCTTCCATACATGTTTGTTGATAAACTGTATATTCATTATGGAAATTGAAGCATCCTTTTACTGTTAGTTAGATTAATAGGCACTTATTGGAACAAGGAAATACACTGCACAACAGGTATCCATAAAGAACTAAAATTTTCAAATAAATTATGCTAGCTAACAGGTTTACTCAAAACATGTTCATAACACTACTGGGAGGAGAATCTCACACATGTTTGGCTAATATCAAATGAACTGGATTCTAGATTTACAGGGGGTAGAATCGGCACATTATTGTATACTAAGAACTAATGGATGCAAAGGTCTTAGAACGCCAAGCCATCTTTATGGTTCAAAAGATATAACATAAACATGATGTTTCACTTACATCACGCAATTTGTTGCGGGGAAGCATGCGCAGGACAGCTTTGCGAATTACTTCAGTTGGGTCCTTCGCAAGCTGGTCTTTGAGGCTTCTTTCCTTGAGGTGGCCGACATACCTGAAGAATGATTATTAATGAAAATAAACTTTAATAAGATTAGTCCACAAAAGGTAGCTGACAAAGAATTTTGGAGACTTGCCCTGTGTGCCAACGATAAAACTTGTCTGTCATTTTTCTTCCAGTGACACAAACGTCTTTGGCGTTGACCACAACACACATATCGCCTTCTTCCTTGTTCGGCGTGTATGTTGGTTTGTCCTTGCCTTGAACAACAGTTGCAATTTGTGACGCCAATCTTCCAAGCACCTAGAAGTGGAGAAATTTTAGTGGAGCACATTTCTAGAGCTTATGTGAACAGCTGTATTTGGCGCAATAAAAGAAATCAACCTGGCCCTTCGCATCAAATACCCGCCACCGCAGACCCTCTAAATTGATTCTTCTCAAGCCAGCAAGTGCTTTCTGCATGATTTGATGACACAAAGCAAAACGATGTTATAACATTATCGCAGGCTACTGACAACACATTCGATAATATCCAATTTTTCATATATTCATATGAATGACAAATCGATTTTATAATTCCACTGTTAAGTTAGTTTCCTGACTATCTCACGGGTGTAACTTTTTCCGATATTCACATAAATGATGACCATATAAAATTTACATTAACATCAACACAAGGTTTTAAAAAAAATTATTCCATTTCCAAACCACTTTTGTTCTTTCTATACACTCTCAATTTACTAAGCTAGCAACGATTCATGTCTTCCCTACTATAATTGTCGGGGAGCATGTGGAAGTTGAGGATTCGGTGGACATTGTTGTTTCTAAATAAATTGATCTCGAAAGAATTTTTTCCTTTTACTTTTCTAGCAAGAAGATCATACAAATTAAACCATGGTCTAGCTTTACGACGTATCACACATTAATTGCCTGCATTTGGAAAGCCAAAAGGAAATTCATCAATTTGATGTCAAACATCGCCATTACTTCTTTCGAAGAGGTTTAAGAATCAAAGCATTACCAATACACTGTGATAAAGAAACAATGGTAATCGCCAACTTCGTAATCTAAATCGGATAGAATTTCTGATATAAATGCCATTTGCATTACTAATCCACTCGTTCCAAGTCAAAATATTATTTTCTTCAAATTATGAAATTTTTATTGCTTACTAGAATTTCAACCTTTCCCACTTCTGTTTCAATCATATATCGTGCTTCATCATCTTCACCATCATATAACAAGACAAAATCAGCAGAAGCATGAACATTCGGGCCGCTCCAATACTAAAATCATTTCGCCTCCATTTCCAACGGTCGAAAAGGCTTCGACTCGTCAGACCCCTAGCCGTCATATTTTGGGTTTATTTGAACATAAATTGATTAAGCTGTGGTTGTTGGGAGGTAAAATAGATGAAAGTAAGTTACAAGTCTATGTAAGAAGTACAAACCCCCTCGTGGCGAAGTCGAGTTCTTAAATGTGAGTTATTTTCTACAGTTCCGGAGAATCACTGCAACGCTTCCAGTTTCGTTTCAATTTGAAGTCCACTTTCGAGCTACTACTTCACTACAACCAAATACCTCCGTAAAGTAGAAAAAATGTCTTCAGAAACAAAAATGATTCGATTTTAAAAGTTTGATCATGCCTCTACTGCAGTAGTTATTCACTTACTTTCCTCGAGGTTTTCGAACTAAAATATCTAAACCTATAATTTCAGAACACGAAGAAAGTTCTCAGATCACACTATCCCACTCCTTGATGAATTAGAAGGCAACATTTTGATCAGAGAACTGAAACATGCTTCACAATTTAAAAGCGCTGACAATAATTTAAAGCTTTAGGTTTAAACAATGCACCATATAAATTTTAATTTCAAATTAGAATTTAATTTGTGAAAAAATACCTAAAACTTTATATAAAAAAAGAAGAAGAAAGAGAACAAGAAGATTAACAAAATAGCGTATCAAAATAAGAGATCGTATCAATTAAAGAAGGGGGAAAGAAATGGAAGCGAGTGTTGTTTACCTTCAGATTCCCAGTGAAGGGTTGAGCTGCGGCAGCCATTTGTTTTCTCTTTCCCCTATCTTTTAGTTTCTCTATAAAGAACTGCGTCGGGAAATAAATAAATAAAAAATAAATAAAACAAATCGAGTTCGAGATTTGTGGGGAAGGGGCAGCAGGCGGTTTCGGGGATGCGAGGGGCGGCGGTTGGCAGAGGGGAAGGAATGGGGGAGGGAGGGTTTAAGGGAAGACTGCGACTGCGAGGATCAAGTGTCGGGTTGTGATCATAGTTAGTTAATTCGGATTCGGCAAAATTCGGCACGGGTATAATTCGGATAAAATTCGCCTACTAATTTTTAAATTCATTGAAAAAAAGGGCTAAAAAACGGATTCGCCAATTATTCGGATACGTGATTTATACAGATATTATACGTCCACCAATTAAAAATTCAGGATAAAAAATCCGGCTATTAAATTAAGTATTTTTCCTCTCAAGATTTATGCTATTAGCATAAATACTCAGATTTTTAAGAACATAAGAATAAAGAGCTACAAAAATAAACTAATTAAGTAAAAGAAAAGATAGTAAACTATATTATGCCTCAAAACAAAATAAAGAAATAATTAAGCAAATAAGAGATCAAGATAGTCCATATTTAAATGTAAAATATAAAAGGTTCACATGCAAGCATAGTTAGAAACTAAATACAAGATGAAATTGGTACTTTGCATAGTGCATAACTGCATACCAGCATATCTAAATTATAAAGACTAAACAGTAAACAAATAAAAGATACATAAAGTTCACTATTCCACATATAAGCATTCATAATTATGATTCTCAAATTATGAACTAAGTTAGATGGATCCACGCCTATTTTTACAAACCTATCAGATACTGCATGAACAATGGAGCCTTGTGGTGGTTGTATATGCAGTATACAACATATGTTATAAATATACAGAGATTGGACACATTCAATTATTTAGCTCTATGTTTGGGTCTTCTATGCTTGTGCATAACAGAGAATGGACGCATCGTTCAATTTTAAGCACTCGAGCCATTTGTGTATTAAAAAAGTATCCATCAGATGGACTAAAAAAAGCTTGCAACTTTTGCTTTGAAGAATGAAAACTCAAATCGTACCTGGTTTGTATTTGTAAAGAACCACCCGATTACTGATCTGATCTACCGTTGGATAGCGGAAGCGGAAGAGGCGACGAGGAAGAGAGTTTCGATTTCTGAAGAGTGAAGAACCCCCGATCTTCGATCTTCGATTTCTGAAGAGGAGGGCTTCCGATCGCGTTCGGCGAGCGGCCGGAAGGGAAGAGGGCCGCACCGCCGCAGGGGGCTGAGAAGTTAGGGTAGGGCTAACCCTCCTCTTTTTTTTTTTGGAGGGGTTGTGGGGGGGGGGGTCGGGGTGGGAGTGTGTGGGACTCGTGGGAGGGGGATAAGAAAGGGTTTTCTCTTTTTTCTTTTCTTTTTTTTTCTTTTTGGGCGACAGGGTGAGGTGAAGTTTCTCTCTTAAAAGTTTTCTTTTCCCTGTTTTCTGCCACCCGCAGGGCCCATGAGTCCGCAATCGGCCGTATTTTTTTGGGCGAATTATTCGCGAATCGTGTTTAATTCGGAAATAATTATTTTTATCCAAAAACACAATTTTTTTCAAATTTTTGAGAAAAATACGAAAATAACCGGTGTTTTATTCGGCATTTCAAAAATTCGCGAATAATTCATGAATTAACTAACTATGGTTGTGATCCGGACCTGGATAGCGGCCCGGCAGCCCCTCAACTTCGAGTCTAGAAGTGAAGCCGATCCAATTATCCGGACCGGTTACAAAAAGTTTTCCTTTTCCTTAACGAGTCAGGTGTTACAAAAAATTTTCTTTTTCTTTAACAGGTCAGGTGAAATCTGAACGGTTGTATTGGATACCAATTTTATGGTTCCAATTTCTAACCCGTATCATAAACAGCAGATATAGCGCGGGGTTGTTTGAGATACCTATTGTTTTAGAGCAAGGGCTTGGTGGTTGGTATCCGAGATTTCAAGTTCGAATTCTAGTTGATTTATATTTTCAGCTAAATTTGTTTCTAAATAAAAAAAAAGAAGCGGGTAGCGTTGTACCTATCTCTCTAAAAAAAAAAAAAAAATTTGTTAGAGATTGCAAAAAGATTGCATTATGTGTGGTAAAAAAATACAATAAAAAGATACGTGTACGTAATATTGTGTTCCGCATATAGCAATTAGTCGGTTATAATATATTTTCTGTAGTCCCATCGGAGAATATAGAAGCATATCCTTATATATTTTTATCCAAACTCTATTTTATCTAAAAACATTAGATAGGTTTCAATACCAAACTAAACCTAAATTTTAGAGATAATATTTGTTGTTCTCAAAAATTGGAAATACTTCGGTATGAATTAGAACAATTATAAATTTTCGTTTTTGTGCATTTGGGTAAAAAGTTAGATCAATATCTAAATATGTTTTTAAAAAATAAAATAATTCTTTATATAAGTATATTTATATAAAATTATTTAATATAATTTTATATTAAATACTTGCAACTAAGTATATATTTATTGGTAACTGTAACTTAGGTTGCTAGAGACGAGGGACAAAGAAGGTCTGTTGATCCTAGATTTAAAAAAAATACTTATTTCTTTGATAGCGATCTTTAATTGATTCTTGATGGCAAAGCATTTATCTTCCTTATTAATTATGTGTTTGTTTATTTTCTTATGGAATGTAAGGTAAAACTGCATTAAATTTTGTAGCTCATCAAAGAGATCCTATTATTGGTTTGGTTTACTAGCACCTAATTTTTGTCTCTTCAAATTCTATCGCCAGTTGAAACTTCATATCTAGATGCATTAAAGAGGCAAAGGATGAGAGAAAATTATTTGTTCATATCATGATATTAATATTAATTTCACCACTATGTGATTTGACTACTTTTACAAATCTTGCATTTATGAATTTTTATTTGACAACAAAAGAGTTTTTTCTTTTTCTTTTTTTTTGCTTCATTTGTTCTCTTTTGGTGAATTTGCAAACCAACAAAGGAAAAAAAATATAAAACTTAATGCAATTTTATTATGCTATTGTCCTAACATAATGCAATTTTATGTAATAGCTTGGAATGCAAACAATGCAATTTTATTATGCTATTGTCCTAACATGATGTTTAGGGAAGATCTCAGAAAGTTTTTGCTTCAACAATATCTAGCCGCCGCAACGCGCGGGTACCTTCACTAGTAATAAACTATGGAAGAAACTCATTAGAACATACACACACACATGTATATACACCAATAAGATAACAGGAAAAAATAAGAACACAGGCAACAGTAAAAAAACGTAGAAAATCTTATAAAATGTAGTGAGGCTCAGATATTATTTCCATCAAACCTTAAGATATAGGTTAAGAAAGGATTGTGAACACCAAGAGGTGGTTGCCTAGAAAGTAGACTGTCCAAAACTCTTTTTTTTCCTTTTTTTCATCCATATGACTGCAAAGTTGATTTTGTATTAATTAGACAATCTAAAGAGAATGCAAATTTTCATTCATATTTCTTTGCATGTCCACATAGCTGGAAGCTAACACCAAGAAAATATTGCAGGATCACAACAACAAGTAAAGTTTTTGTTCAAAAAGCTAAACGGTAAAAGAAGTCCAGTCCACACAGTTAGAGAAAAACCTTAAGATATAGATTGTGGAGGCTATAGTGAAAATTAAGAGCTGGTTGCCTAGAAACCAGACCATTCAAACCTCATGTCTCTTTTTTTTTTTTTAAAAAAAAAAAAAAAAAAAAGAGGAAGTAAAAAAGATAACACAAATGCAAGCTCCTTCAAGGAAGTTCATGTGCAAAAATTCGCACACGAACCAAAGTAATGTAAGCAAAAATTTTTACCAAAGCAATTCCTTTAAGAAAGCTTCAAAAGAGGGAAAAAGCAAGGCAACATGCTTGAAAATCAAACTGAGTAAGATTGTAAAATAAGATGTCACAAAAAGAGAAAAAAATAGTGCAATATGTTTGGAAAGTTACAGATACTTAAAACGAAAGTAGAAGAGATCGATTCAAACAAAGGCGGAAAAACTAAAAGCAGAAAAAAATCATAGTCACAGATAGAAAGTTACAAAGTTACAGATACTTAAACCGAAAGTAGCATAGATAGTTGGACACAAAATAGGCGAAACCAACTATCTACATCTCAGATTTGGGGGCGCCTACATTTAGCCCAAAAAACCCCCCAAAATCTGAACTAAAGTCAAAGGTACGCAGATTAGCCACATAATAGATACGACAAAGGCAGGGTGCCTCAAAACGACAAAGGCATCATGCCTCAAGATCCAAGTCCCAATACTTAATCCAAAGTAGGGAACACAGCATCGGATGTAGCTGATTCGGCATCAGGGACCAAGGCGGTTCACCACCGCATGGCATTCGTTGATAGCACGACGTATCTTGACCCGATCATCAACATATTCATTCTTTTGTACAACGGTGGAGACGTAGCAATCCCTTAGCAAATTATATTCCTGCATTAACTTATTATTCTGTGCAATTACCACAACACGTTCTGTTGTGACGTGATCGTAGAGGCCCTTATAAAGTAAATACCTATCGTAGTTAATATCTATAACTTCCAAATCTAGCTCATCAACCATCTTTTTAACCGCTATGCGAGCTAGGTCTTGCTCAGCAGCAGCGGAGATGGAAGATGGTGCACTCCAACATCGAGCAGATTCAACTATAGTTTCAGACCGTCGCAGCGGAACATCCGTGTGAGTTAAAAACTGTCCTTCAGCATCTACCGTCGTGATGAACTGCGGCATCTCCACCTGAAGTTGTTCACATATTTCACGGAGCAACCTAACATAGAAGAGATGCACTTTCGACATACTGGCAACTGCATAAACGGACAAAGATGCAATAGAAAAAGAGCAAGATGGAAGGGGGAAGGGAAAAGAAAGGAAAAAATAGTCAATAAGTATAGTAAATAATGTATGAAATACAATATTGGAGTTGTAAAAGCAAAATTATAAAACATTAAAGTTGCTATTTATAAAACAATTAAGATGCTGTTTAGGGTTTAGGCATGCACTGGCAGCACAATAAAAAACAGATGCAAAGGCCAGGAAAATGAAGGAATGCAAAAGCAGAATCGAGAAGGAAAAAATAGGCACATTCTACATTTGGAAGTAGAGGTGCAATTAAAGCAATAAGCTCAGATTGCTATTTATAAAACAATTAAGATGTTGTTTAGGGTTTAGGCATGCACTGGCAGCACAATAAAAAAATATATGCAAAAGCCAAGAAAATAAATGAATGCAAAAGCAGAATCGAGAAGTAAAAAGCAAGCACATTCTACATTTGGAAGTAGGGGTGCCAAATAAAGCAATAGGCTCAGATTGTGTGGGATTGTAAGCCATGCCATAAGAGGGGGAAAAAAAAAATACCGTAAAGCAGCAAACGAACAATGGCCACTGAATCTACGTCATATTTGCATGCAATATTCGAGCACGGACAACAACTGGGAGTGGTTGCCCAGCACGCGCCATCCAAACTCGCTAGTTGCGCCGGCCCTGGTCCATAGATACCCACAGCAACAAACAGATCCCAAAATAAACATTATCAACATCAAGGCCTTTAATCACAAATTAACCCGAGAACACTCAATAGCATGGCAGGCCAAACGCATTGGTTGTGGCCAACCTAGTTTTTTTATACCCACAACGCATCATCTCAACCGTTGGAAAAAGAAACAGAAGGATTGAAGTGAAAACAAAAGGGCAAAAAAAGAGCCGAATAAATAAATATCATTAAATCAGGAGGAAAAATAAAGAAGATATTAATTAGAACACAATGAAATAAATAATAAAGAGGATGTAGAGAAAATTCAAGGCTGAACAGCATAGGGGAGTACGATAGGAATACAGGGATAAGTAACTAACTGCTAACCAATCACTAACCGAGGTGTACAGCACCAATGAAAATGTGCAGCTGCGAGCGGTTGCCAGCAAGCAGGCCGTCCAAACTCCGTGCATTCATCATAGATGTGAGAGGGGGGATTCTAAGTAGCTCCGCATATAGGAAACCCCCTCGTCGATCGCAATAAAGCCGTCCCAAACTCGTGCATTCACTAAAGATGTGAGAGGAGGGAGGGGGGCAGTTCTAAATAGCTGCCCATATAGGGACACCCCCACTCCTCAATAATTGGTTGTGCAGCGCTCAATCCCCTTGTTGCCAAGTACATGCAGACAAAAAGGATCTAAAAATGTAAACAGTCAAAGCTATCTGGTGCAGTTTCTGAAAATAAGCATGGCACGGTTAAAGGGAGTACGTACGAACGTCCATGCGAAAAGGACAAATAAGTCACGGCACATCAACAGGGCCATCAAATCCACAAATAAAGTCACGCTACTTTTTTTTGTTTTCACTCACATATTAATAGGGCGTAATTTTTTTTTTAATAAAACACCACAATCTGAAAAACTGTTTCTAAGACGACAAAGAATGGCAAAGCCATATGTTTTTCTTACTGGGATTTAAAAAAAAACCAACTAAAGAACAGAAAAAATTAAAGAAGTAAAATAAACCGGTAGGATGCGGGGGAAGGGATGTCTCGAAAAGAACGACTAACACCCCTTCAAAAAAAAAAATAAAAAATTTAAAAAGACAAAGGCAAAGCCTTTCAGCATATTCAAAAATCGAGGAGAAGGAAATCAATTAAAATAAGAAAAAGTACCCTTAGAAACGCAGTAATTTATAGGGACAAAAGCAACGAATAATGCATGCGGTCCATTCTACCATTAAAAGTGTGTAGGAGATTAACAAATATGTAACAACAAATAGCATTTTTCATCTTTTATGCTTTAAAAGGACTTGAATCCCACCTTTAAATTTATGTATAGAATGATCTGTACTAGGCTATTTATAGTAAAGGTATAGGAAGCCAAAAGAGAAGAGAATATTGAAGACTCACAATGACCACCATATCTCTCAGCAGATTCAAAAAAAATAAGAAAAATATATCTATCACATCGTCCCCGTCGAATCAGTGGGCTGGCAAAGCTCCGAGAGGGAGACGGAGAAGTAAAAGAAGAGGGTAAAGAGTAGAACCGGCGACCAGAGGGGATAGGAAGCAACAGCGGCCGTTGGATCGGCCGCCGAGCGTTGCAACATGTACCATCGGATCGGCCAAATAGGGTAGGTGTAGGCGGCCGCATCATGATGCCTAACGATGGACAACTCAGACATCGGAGAAGCGGAGTAGAGGAGGAGAGAAAGAGAGACCCTGTGACAGAGAGAGAGAGAGAGGCGTTGTGATAGAGAGAGAGAGAGAGAGAGAGAGAGAGAGAGAGAGAGAGAGAGAGAGAGAGAGTGAGAGAGGAACAGGTGGTGAGAGAGAGAGAGACGCGTTTAGAGAAAGAGAGAGGCGATGGGAGAGAGAGAGGAAGAGCGTTGCTTAGGGCATGAGAGGAGGCACACGCAAGGGACTGCGGAAGGAAGGGGAAGGGAGTCGTCGGATGGAAAGAATAAACGACGTCAGAGGGGAGTGGGAAGGGAGCTCTCGGATGGAAAATAAACAGCGCAGATTGAGTGCCTATTGGAGAAAGAAAAGGCAAAAGCTAAGAGTTTACCATGTGGTCGAAGAGGAGTCCCAAATAGTAAAATTGTACCAGGTTCAGGTGGAACAAGTAGTTCCACCCTCCTAAATTTCTGTTTGGGTATAAAAGGGAGATAACCCTTTATCCCTCTCTTGTATCCAATCCAAATGCTACCTAAGAGTTTGCCACGTGGCCGAAGAGGAGTCCCAAATAGTAAGATTTCCCGGGCATCCTATTCCCCCTGCAAAACAAGAAGTAAAAAAAGAGCATCCAATTCGATTCCCATCTCGCGATCCTCTTCTCTTCTTCTTCTCTCTTTCTCTCTCTCTAAACAACCCCTCCAATGGATTCCTCCGCTTTGAGATTAGGGCACCGTCGCCAATTCCTAACGAGGGTTTCTCCGATCCATGTCGGGATCCGATCACTCCACCCTGCGTTCGATTCGTACGTTGCTGTAACTCCCCAATCGGAATCGGAGATCTCTTTCTCTTTTTCTCGTTCTTTTTTTTTTTTAAATATTTTTTTTTGGAGATTTTTCTCGCCTTTTTCGCTCAGTTTTGCTCGATTCTTTGCTTGCGATGTTGTTGATCCAATACTTGCTCTTCCTACTTATTCTTTTGCTCTCCGATCAAGTATGCGTCTGTTATTATGTCCCTGTGCTCTTTTGTTGTGGGTGGCGCTTTTCTTTTTGATTCTCATTGCTTTCTATGGACGCAGAACTAGGTTTATTTTATTTCTTTACTTTACATATGAATTGTTTAATTTTTCCTTTTTCAATTGCTGCTTTTCATTTGGACCAATATGAAAATTTTGATTGTGATGAATAATGATCATAGGCATATATTTAGGACTCGTTTGGTATATAAAATGTTTTCTTTTTATTTTTTTAAAAAAATAAAATTTTGTATCGAAAGGTGTAGGATCGGACAGTGGATTGAACCCTTTCACCCAAAAACGTTTGTTTGGCAAGAAAAATAAAAACATGATTTTTTTTTTTTTGCTCTTTCAAATTTTCTTTTAAATAAGTTGTCATCTATTATTTAGCCGGATGCATTGTAAGCTAACTAATTATAACAACAAAAGAAAAGTATTTTTTCCAACGCTTCAAATTATGTAGAATTAGTGTTTTTTTTTTTAAAAAAAAAACCGGTAACAGTACCCAACGAAGCCTTAATTTGCATAGTATGAGTGTGCATAGGTTTTCATGAAATTGACTAGATTTTTAATTTAAAGAATGATGTTTATGCTACATGATTGATGGATCCCAACTTGATTAGGGGTGAGCGTCGCACTGTCCAGTTTGGTTTTCGCAGTTTTTTCTTTTTTTTTCAAAATAGAACCAAACCGTATTAGAAATATAAACCGAATCAAACTGAAATAATTCGGTTGGTTCATATAGTTTGGTTTATTCGGTCTCAAAAGAATAGTATTTTTGAATTAAAACTTGTAAACTACTGACAATAAGATATAGGTATTATTAATGTTATGTTAAAAATTTTAATCTAATAATAATAGTGGTCAAAGTCTCTAATTATATGATTATTATCTAAGATTAATATATATTTTTTAGAAAGTTTTAGACTAATAAATATCAAAGTATTAGAAATTCAGTTAACTCGGTCAGTTAAGGTTTTTTTCGGTTTTAGTTTCCGAAACTGCTCTTATGAGTCTTTTGAGTTTTGATGTAAAATTATCAACTTCTTTGGTATGGAATGAGATGTGTAAAAATTTCTAAGGGATTAAGAAAATCTTTTGCTCGATTACAATGTTTCATTGCAGCATAGGAATATCTCGCACAATCTATTTGCTTGATGTGGTTAGCATTACGCGCAATCTATTTGCTTGATGTGATTATCATTACTAATATGAGTTTTGTATTGTGGTGCTTTAAGTGGATAAATGGTCATGGGGATGGTCCCCAAATGGTCTATTTGTGGATGGCGTTAGGCAGCAGAGCCTGCACGCACTGGCAGCAGCGCCTGCACGGTGCTCATAATGAAGCCGTTCATGGGCTACTTATTGCTCGCATCCAATGCATATATTTATGTCATGCAGCAAATACAATATTTGATGATTCATCGTTTAAAATTAAAATCTAATCGATAGATGTGATGTACAAAATCTAAAGAGTCTATATATAAAAAATCGTTGGTTGTGAAAACCTATGATCGAGGCATGAAGTTCCCAAAATCAACATTGTGGGGAAAAAATTATTTATGCATGCAAAATAGGTGTTCAAAATTTGTAAATTTTAATAGTTATGCCTTTAAATGTAATTGAGTACATCCAACGGATTAATTTTTATTTTGAAAAACCTCTACAATAAGGTTTCATAGGTGTGGTACATGGTGCCCTGCATGCATATGTGGTCCTGACATTTTTGAGCCTTAAGATGGGCTACTGGCCCCCAACGAAACCAAGTCCGGGCCGGTCCTGGTAGAATGCTCGTCCGCTGTAGCTAGAGTAAAAATGTGTTCTTAAGTGGATCGCCCATATAGATTGAAGTCTTGTATTTGGAGAGTTGTGATGCGAGAATAATCATTTTTTTTGGTTTAAATGGATTTTAGGAAAACAATCAAACTTTTAAAATACTTTTTACAGGAGTTTCATTGTATTAGAGAAAGATTGTAGATTATTGACTCTTTTAGTTTTATCATTTATGTGATATCGGTGGTCTTAAAAATGCCGAACTATGGGAGCTAGAAGGCACTGCCTGTATTGTTTGGTTCCAGTTCCTAGCATACATAAGCACTTACATGCAATGATACAAATGCCCAGGCTGCTATCTAGTTGAAGTGGAGAAGAGGGGATTGGGGGGTGGGGAGGTTTGTAGTTCGGGGCAGTTCTAATATTGGACTCTTGGCATCTTTTGGATGCAAGTGGGAATTAAACCTACGGCCATTTGGTTTCAGTGCTAAGCCTTTTACCACTGCACTCAGTAATGGTCCTCTCAGGATCATAATTGGATGCATGTGTGTACAACCACATGTATATGCTGCAAGTATGTCCAAGCTTCAGAAACAAATATTATGATTTCTCCTTTTCTCCTATTGCTAGAGTCTATATAATATCTATCTTAACAAATTATCGGATAACTTATGTGTCACAAACTTTTTATGTTTCTTTATTCGATACCATGCTAGTTGGCTGCTTTTGATAGTCGCTTTTCCTAAATAGTTTGAAATACTTGCTCATAAGTGCAGCAGTAATCTTCCCTTTGAATTTCAGGAATACGAGGAGATGGAAGATGTTTGTTTAGAGCTGTTGCTTATGGAGCTTGTCTGAGAGCAGGGAAACCTTGCCCCAGTGAGAGTCTTCAAAAAGAACTAGCAGATGAGCTTAGATCAAATGTATTTCATTTGCATTCATTTAAACTCTTCAATAAGACTATTATTGTTGTATTAATTAGCACTGTTTCTATGGAAGAAGAATTATATTAATGAAATCAATGCAATGTAGTTTCAAAAGGTATTGTATTGATATATATGTTTTACATGAGTTGCATATATCGCACTCCAATTTTCCCGGGGTATCTATTGAAATTGTCTGTGCTGCTTCTACCAGTTTGTTTTTAATTAAATCTCTAATAATACTTTTAACTAAATCTCTAATACTGTTGTTTTTTTTTATTCCTTTACAGGTAGCAGATGAATTTGTTAGAAGGCGTGGGGACACCGAGTGGTCTGCTTTTTTTTTTTTAAATTTTATCTTCATATTTTATTGTTGATCTAATGTTATGTAGATTTCACTGGATCTAAAATTATCTTTACTCTAGCTTATAGACTAAGGCCAGGAGTGAAAATGTGGGGGACTCTTCTTGATTTTTTGGTCATTTTGTTATATGTGAACCACAATATAGTGATTTTGCCTGATACCTTGCTAGGAATTTAGTCTAATTATAAAGAGAAGAGAGGATTTAATATAGGAAGAGGAAAATCATTTGAGAACTTGGGAAAGAAGATGACAAGACAGACACGGAGACCGGTAGTACAAACTATGAATGGTGATAATGTACATTCACTGCTTTATTCATAGGTCATTTGAAAATAGGTTCTAGATGTCGCTTTTTGTTAATCTGAACCTGTCAATTAACATTTCTAGTTGACTTTGGGAAAGGCCTGCATAGTTCCATGTAGAACTTGATGTTATCAGTTGGATTACACAATTTAGTTCATAAACCAGTGCTTGAGTTTCACTTTTGGTCTGAAACTTTGATTTGTTACAGTAGGGGTTTGAACCTTTAAATTTTCAATCTTTTAGAACCTATAAAATTTCAATCTAGTCCTGCTGGGTAGTTTCTGCCTCCCTAAGAGGCTGAAATTTGATGTAGATGCTTAGTTACTGTTCAAAAACCTGTTAGCTATGTATTCATAGGAAGATGGTTGAAATGGGACCCATGTAATTCAGGAATAATTTCAACTTTGAAGTGAGATTTGGCATATTGGGCCCAGTTGACCTCGTTTTACCATAAAAACATATGATTCAGATTAAAACGGAATAATGACTTGGAATGCCACATCAGCATTGGGTGATGAAAGCTAACAGTAGGATTGAGATTGAAACATATTAGAAGTTTGAGCCTCTAATGCAATAATTCAGAGTTTAGGGGCAAAATGAAACTTGATTCATAGTTTAGGGACTAATGGCGTAATGTACCATAATGGTTTTCTGTCCAAATCTAAAATGTTACATAATAGCTGCCGAGTTATAAATTATCTTCTAGTATCTATCACGGTCATTGGAAAAGTTAAAGAGATTGTTTAAGTTCTGACAGAATTTTCTTAAAGCAAACAACATATTATTTGATGTCATCTAATAGGATGAAAAGCTGGAAATCAGAGACCGAGCACCAACTAACCTACCGTCGTAGGGGTGTCATATGTTTTTTCCATAATGAATTTTCAACGCCATGAAAACAAATTCATACCTAATCTTGTGACCGGTCCTTGGGATTTATATAGATTGTATGAGTTTATGAGAGCTCCTCTCTGGTTTACAACTTTCAAATACATCAATATGTCTTACTAAAGGATGTAATACTTACATAAAGTGAAAATTCCATCGATGCACAATAAAATCCAGTTTCTACTAATTGATAATATCAGATTTGTTGTCATGTGTCTACTGAACCTCGACAATATCACTACAGTTATGAAATATTGTTTTTTCTATGCAGGTTTCTTGAAGAAGATTTTGATACATATGTCACACAGATTAGACAACCTCATATATGGGGAGGAGAGCCCGAGCTGCTTATGTGCTCCCATGTTCTTCGGTTGATACTTGCTATTTTTCTAATCAGACCATTTTGTGGGAATAAATAAAAGGAAAAAAGAGATCCACATTCTTTTCAACTTCTGAGAAATTAGACCCCATTTTTAAACAGTTTTAGGTCAATTTTTAAATTTCTTTTTCCTTACACAATCATGATACACAATTCTGAATGATTGATGCACTATTTTTAAGTACATAAATTGTATTTCATAACTGCACATAAAAGATGCAAATGCCAAGTTATGGGGTTGTGGTGAGCGCTTGCCAGCATGGTACACGCCATGTTGCCATGCCAGGCTGTGCCGATATGTGCCATTGATCCAATGCCTATGTGCCACAACACTTGGCATGAAGTTATTCATTTTTGTTGTCACTAGTATATTCAAATTGCTCTTAATATACTTTTTATTACACCTTTTGTACTCTATTGTGTAATCAGTTGCTAATTTGATAGAGAGAGTTCTGGGCCGTGCCATTGAACAATGAAAACTAGGGTCTTGTAATGGAGGGCAAGTTTTGGTCCTAAAAGCTGGAAAGTGATAAAATTCTAAAAACAAAAGAACCCTTATTGAAAAATCCAGAAAAGAAGTGGTTTCTTTTTCTGAAAATTTGACATATTTCTGACTTCATAAACTTTTACAGTGTTGTCTCTAAAGAAAATATGGTATTGCAGGATGCCAATAACCGTCTACATGTATACAAAGGGATCTGATAGCCCCAGAATCATAGCAGAGTATGGTCAGGAGTACGGCAAGGAAAATCCAATTCGTGTGATTTATCATGGTTATGGACACTATGACGCATTACAAGCACCACTTGCAAGAACAAAATCAAAGTTGTAAGTCACTGTAATCTGTCGTTTGTGATTTATTTGCCAGCCATGTCTAAATTCTGAAGTGACGGTCGCATTTTTCGCACTTTTCTTTGGTAGATAATTTCTTGTTCTAAATTCTGCCTTCATTGCTATTCATGATACTATCCTAGATTAAGCACTTTCAAGTGTTCTATCATGCTGTCTGTTAGAACATGTTCACTTTATGTTAAATGCAGTATGATCAACAAAAAGTTTCAAACCATCAAGACCAACTTTTATGATCTAAAATGTTAAGAGTACCCCTAAAATAAGGAATCATTTGATTTGGTCGTCTCTAAGGCATATGCTGAGGTCTTTGGCTTACGCACTATGAAGAAATGCTTTTCTCCCATGTAAGATTTTCCAAAGAGTTGTCCTCCAGAAGGATCAAAATTCTATCACTTTTCCCTTGCGGAGGTTTCAAAGTGTGAGTCAAAACCTCTGTGTAGTGTTCCATTAATTGAAAATTTTGATCTTGTCGCACTAATACTGCTATAGATCGAGCTTCTTACTTTCAAAATAACTTTCAACTTCATCGGCTGCTAGCAGTTAAAACATTCTCTCTAATTTTAGCTTATATAATGGTGAATTTTTATTTTATCTCCACTTGTTAACGAGTTAAATGTTATATAATATTTTGTTTTTCTTATTTGTTGAAATTGGAAACATGATACATTTGCTTTCTGAACTAGGTATCCGAACACATAAAGCTGTCGGCTTTAGGGCTCTGGAGTTGGATGCAGTCAGCATAAATTCATGAAATTCATGGAGATTCTGCATAATAAATGGTTGCTTGATATTAATCCACATTTCAAAACACCGAAGCTATGATCTGTGATTATCAACAAATTGTTTGATGTCTCCGAGTAAAGTTTCGTCCTTCTACTTCATTGTCCAAATCTTTGTCATTACTTGCTTATATGTATGCGTTGACGCATTTGCATCTGTATCATTGTTCGAATCTTTATCATCAGCATGTGTCGGGTGTGTACGGAACAAGTATCGGCGTCGATACATGTCCAGATATTGGCATGAGAACTGAAGTATTTGTGTATTATGGATGGAAAGTTACATGGTATGTAAGGTGACCTACTTTGCCAGAAAATATGAATTCAGGGAATGAACATATTATAATATCATTTGGCGAGTGTTGAGTGAGTGGTAGTCAAATGTGATCCAAGAAGATTTTCTTTTTTTCTTTTTCTTTTTTTCCTTTCTTTCTTTTCAAGACCAATTTCAGATTTAGAAATGTACAATATATGTGATTCTCATATTGTACTTTTTTGTTAGCAATGCCTTGAGTAATAGAGACAGTCACTCTCATATTGTAACTTTTTGTTTTTTTGTTTTTTGTTTTTTTTTTTTTGTTTTTTTTTGTTTTTTTGTTTTTTTTGTTTTTTGTTTTTTTTTGGTTTTTCCAAAGGCCTCACTGAATTATAGTTTTCTTATCCATCTCGACATTATATCTTAGGTTTATTTTCATCACGGGTTAATTTTATACATATTCCTGCAAATATAGTGAATTATAAATATATTTATATAAAGTTTTACTTTTATATATTGTCCTTACAAAAGTCCTAATATTTTTAAATATATCACTCTAGTTTGTTACCGTTAAAACACTGTTTATTTTATAAGTTAAATGATCTTTTTGTCATCACAAATATGTCTCTCCAAACACTACAAGAATATTATATATTGGTGGCGACTAATGTCGCCACCATATGTATAAAAAATTGCCACCTTTTCAAAAAGTGGCGACTTTTAAAGTCGCCACAAGCTGCCACCGAAAGTGTTGCCGCTAAATGAATTTGTGGCGAAGTATGAAAATCGCCACCTTTTTTAAAATAGCGTGGCGACATTTTATCGCCACCAAAGACTTTTAGTGGCCCTTTTTTATCGCCACTTTATTGAATATAGTATGGGAATATTTTGTCGCCACCAAATATGACTTTTAGTGGCAACTATTAGTTGCCGTCTTATTAAAATAGCGTGGCGATATTTTGTCGCCATCAAATATGACTTTTTAGTGGCCCTTACTAGTCGCCACTAAAAAGTCATATCGTCACTTTTCATGGAGATAAGGTGGCAATACATTTTTGCCACTAAATGTATACCTTATGTGGCAACCACCATAATCGCCACCTTAGTTAAAGATAAAAAGACAACTTTTTATCGCCACCAACTAAATGATAAATGACCACCAATAATAAAAATGTAATAAACTAAATATAAAAATATACAGCTTATATTTTATAAACAGAACATATACAAAATAACAAACAAAATGTTAAACTAAACAAAATTAATTTTTTAACAACAATTTAAAAGGCTAATTGTCTTATGATCCACATCAGCTTAAAAACAAAATAATAGCAAAATCAATTTAAAAGCAATAAGGTAATAATATTCGATATACAGTTCAACATCATTCCTGACTCTCTCAACTTTGAAAATAGAAAATACTTAAAAATGATAAAAAAAAAGCTTCAACTCCTATTTTAACAGCAATTCATTTCCTGCAACAAACAAAAGAGAGAAAAGCAAATTATATAAATTAAACAATATACAACAAAAGTAGGATTATTTTTTGCATAGTTGAATACACAAACAAATGTTTTTAAGCAGTAAAAATAGTTACAGATCACATTCTTAAAAAACAATGCTAAATTTTGCTAAAGCATGATAAAAAAATAATCAAAAGATTAATTCAACATAAAAAGAAAATACACTACACCAACAGGCGAAGCAGAAGCATATTTTCCTCATAACACAAAAATATTCAATGAGGCTTTTGTAAGAAAAAAGCCCAGAGCCTCTCATGAGCTCATAAGCCCAAAAAGCAGACGCTCCATTTTGAAGTCTATGATTCTAGCTGCAGCAGGAAGCTATTGGGCAGTTTCTAATGAAAAACAACATAGTGTCTATTTAGCCAGTCCATTCAAAGAAGCTCTTGTAGATAAGCTCAAGCAAAGACAAATGAATCCAAATATAATAGATCATGACAGAAGCATTTAACCATGTAGTTTAACCAAATTAACACGATAGTACTCCAAAGCGTTTTGATAGTACCATCCTTAAACTAGCTAATGCATATCATATGGATAATATTCTGGTGGATAGTTTGATGACCGGCCCCAAGCTACAGATATACCAAACTAACTAAAGTTACAAAATTGTAACCTGTTAGACATTGGTTTACTTTAAGCAGTACATAGAAAAAGGGTCCATCAACAAACTCTAGAGATTAAGAGGGAATACTGAAGACTCATAATTTGCCTTAGTACAATTCCTACTATAAGTTTTTTTTAGGCACTAACTGGCTCACCTATAGAAACTTTTCTTACATTTTGGCATGCTTATACAGTTCATTTTAGCAATATATCCAGGACTTCGATTTTACTTGTAGAAGCACGGTTTAGTCTTATTAGAATTGCAGTAACAAATCATACCTTAAACCTTATATCTACTCATCTCATTCTGTGTCAAAGAAACAAATAAAATGCAAACCTTGCAAAGTCATAAACTTCTTGGCAAGGTTGTACGTCTAGGAGCTAGTTGAGACCCTCTCCCCTCTTTGTGAACCTACAACCAGTTAAAATAGAGATTTAGATAGTCGATAAATAAAACTTAAATTCAATTGACTAATATAAGCAATAGTGTATTTATACTAATAGGATAGCCATCTGATGTTGATGATGTAGAATGCACATTCTGCAGTCCAGGAATATGCGCCATGATCATTTGCAATTGAGCTTGAAATTCTGCACAAATTTCTGAACGCATTTCTAAGCGTATCCGCCGCTCCCTCTCCTCTGCCTCTAATCGTAAGCGACATTCCCGCTCCTCTGCTTCAAGCCTTAAACGTTGTTCGTGCTCCTCTCCTTCAAGCCTTAAACGTTGCTCTCGATTCTCCGCCTCTTGTTGTTGACGCTCTAATGCACCCCTCAAATCCTCAACCTCTCGCTGATAAGCCTCTCTAAATACTGCACCTCTACGCGAACTAGGACGAGGTCCACACCCTAATCCCCGAATATACCCTGAACGTGTCCCACAAGCTTTAGACATTTGCTCCTCAGGGGTTAGTAGAGGTCCCCCGCTTTGCAACTGCTTATTTTCAATATCCTCAAGTATCCCCTATATTAATTATAATGTATTTAGTATCAAGATAAATATAAGCTAGGTAAGCAAGTAAAAACATTAGTATAATCACCATAACATCTTTTGATTGACCATCCATCCAATCTCCATTATGTCGTAAATGCGTCGCTTTCCAATAGTCTGTCATTTTTGGCTCCGCTTGAGTCACGGGGTCCCTCTATCAAAAAGTATATGATTAGTCAAAAAATAGCATAACGAATTAGATAAATAAAATGATTAATAAAAGCAACAAATCATACCATATTATATCTAATCCTAACAAATGATGTTCTACCCTTGATTGTAGAAATCCCTTGATTGGCCCGGTTGTTTTTATTACGAGTTGATAGATACTACAAAGAGGCATACACTGGTCAAAAGTATAATATAATATATATATAGAACTAGGCTACTATGCTATTAATAGCACCAAGTCATTGGTGCTACCAAGTTTTTGGCCGTTGGATTGAGAGATGTGCGGTTAGGATGATGTGGGCCTCCTAGGGTTAAGTGGGTGGTTGGTTGAATAGTATGATCTAACGGGTGAAAATCATCAAAGGAGTAAATCTAACGGTGGAAAACTTGGTAGCACCAAGTGCTTCGTGCTATTGATAGCATAGCAGCCGGACTATATATATATATATATATATATATATATATATATATATATATATATATATATATATATATATATATATATATATATATATGGAGCTAGAGTAGAATACTCTCAAAAGCACCATTTTCATGGTGCTTTTGAGTTTTGAGCCATTGGATGGAGATGTGTGAGGTTGAGATGATGGTGGTAGGTGGTGGTAGGTGGAATTAATAGTGTTTGATCCAAAGGCTATTAGTAATCAAGGAGTAGATCCAAGGGATAAAAACCTAAGAGCACCAAGGGGGGGATACTTGTGAAAGTATAAAAACCACACATCTCTCAATCCAATGACCAAAAACTTGGTAGCAAAGACTAATGACTTGGTGTTATTAATAGCATAGTAGCCTAGTTCTATATATATATATAGAACTAGGCTACTATGCTATTAATATAGAACTAGGCTACTATGCTATTAATAGCACCAAGTCATTGGTGCTACCAAGTTTTTGGTCATTGGAGATTGAGAGATGTGCGATTAGGATGATGTGGGTCCCCTAAGGTTAAATGGGTGGTTGGTTGAATAGTATGATCTAACGGATGAAAATCATCAAAGGGATGGATCTAACGGCGAAAAACTTGGTAGCACCGAATGCTTTGTACTATTGATAGCATAGCAGTACGACTCTCTCTCTCTCTCTCTCTCTCTCTCTCTCTCTATATATATATATATATATATATATATGTATGTATATATATATATATATATATATGTATGTATATATATATATATATATATGTATGTATATATATATATATATATATATATATATATATATATATATATATATATATATATATATATATATATATATATATATATATATGTATGTATGTATATATATATTATTATATACATTACTTCTTCTAAATTTTTGCCACGTGGCGAATCCTCCTTCACCGTTGTCTTCCCTCTGTACTCCCATCTCCACCCAATGCTTTATCTTTCTAACCCGGCCCCACCTCTCAATTAATGTATTTATATAGTCCCATCTTCACCCAATACTTTATTTCCTAACCCTCACCTCTCAATTAATGTGTTTAAATGATTCCATCTCCACCCAATGGTTCATCTTCTTAACTCCCACCTCTCAAGTAATGTGTTTACATGGTTTCATCTCTGTCCAATACTTCATTTTTCTAATTTTCACCTCTCAATTGTTTTCACAAGAATAAATGAGTAAAATAAAGTTTTTTCATACTTTTTTTTTCATATTGTTTTCTTTTTTCTTTTTTTTTTGGCGCACAAAAAGGGCGCATGTTTTGTACGTAATTTTTTTATTTTTTTTTTCTTTTTTTTCTAATTGTGTGTGGATTGAAATTAGGGTTCCGAGGATCGCGACGGGGCGCGACAGGAGAAAACGATCGATAATGGATTTGGAGTCAGTGAGGAAAAAGAAGCAGTGCATATGGAAGATATGGAAGAATCTATACGGGATTGACATGGTCATGACTAAGAAGGAACTTGACACTAGCAGCGAAGGCGATGCCAAGATCGAAATTTACCTCCCCGATAGTATCATTCCGCCGCAATGTCCGGGTAACTTTACTAGTGTAAGATAAATCAACTTAATTGGAATGATAAAAAATTGAATAATATGCATACCACCTGTCAATGTCTGAGCTTTATTTTTTATGGAGCCTCCAAAAATATGTTGCATTGTGTCATAAGTGCATCAACTTACTGTGATAATTGAGGAATAATGGAGATATTAATGCGCATCAACTTAGTGTGATAATTGAGAATTAATGGAGATATTAATGTAGACACATCTTAAGATATATATACAACCTAAAAAAATTGGGTTAAAAAATTGCCACATTATAAATATGCATACTTATTGTAAATATCTACAAATTAAATAATATAAAGATCAATTACATATCTAGCTTCAAATATATATATGCACATAAAGCATGCATGAATTTATATATACATGCATGCATGCATCCATATATGTTTGTACATGTATGTATGTATATATGCATGTCCATGCATGCATGTGTGTGTATGTAGTCAAGTACGTACATAAATGTATGTGTGTACGTACGTATATACGTACGTATGCATACATATATATATGCATCCATGTACATATGTGTATGCATGTATGTGGCATTTTCAATTTTTAAAAAGTTTTTCCAAATCCGGAAGCAAGCCATGCATGTATAATGTGACTGCAATAAAAGAGTGGATTCACTGCAGGCTATACTATCTGGAACATCTAATTTTCGCCATTCTTTTGTTGCCATGTATTGCATTTCTTCTGCGACCACCTATACCAAGCATCTTTGCTTTAATGCTTTCCTTATCTTAGTTGAGAGAATGGTGCTACTCCCTCTTATCCCTCTTTTAATCTCATTTTCTTTTCAGGCCAAAAAAGAAAAAAAAGACTCCTAATTCCTCAATTCGATCCTCTCTAACTCCACTATGGACCCGCATTTTCCGATCAATATTGCGCAGTCGTACCATTCCGAAGAGCGTCGACTTTTCTCTCGCATGGTTTTCACACTTGGAGTGGACCCCTCGCATTCGATGAAGATCATCGCCTTCTGGTTATGGCTGGAAGAAAACGGTCATTCCGACATCCTTCGCCGCATAAACTCCTTCTCCGATGACACGGTGCTTACGATTGCTTCTGTCGGACAAAGATTTGTAGAAGCCCTCTATCACGACGATCAGCCTCTGCCGAACCCTAACGATCTCTCTTTCGAACCAACACCGAGTGTTTGCTTCCGTGAGAAGGCGTTCCGTGGGATAAATTATTTCCTCAACAACGTCTGTCGTAAGATTTTCGACGATCGTCAAGCGAGAGCAGAGATGGAGATGGAGTCCAACACTCGTCAACTGGAGACGCTAGCGCGCCAGATGAGTCATACTTACATAGATGGCAAGAATTTGGCGAGATCTACTCCAACTAACAACAACTTAGGGCAAACTAGCAGTACCTTCAGAGACAATAGCTTCACCATCACCAGAACTTCTAACCCTCAACTTTTTGTGCCCTATGGGGAAGGCACTAGTGCAAGTGCTAACAGGATCACATCACATTATAACCTTATTAACCCTAATTTAGTGGAAGCAGAACATGCAATCGAATCCATCGATCCTTCTGGGGCATTACTAGGAAACATAGGTTTCTTGCAACCTCGAAACCGCAACATCGATGTTTCGATATTTAGACCGTGCTTTAATAACGCAATTTCGCCCTCCAACCAACAACCAAATCCAATTGATCGCTTGACATTTGGGACCAACTTTTCCCCACAACATTACATGGCCATCTTCAATAGAAACTTGGATATTCTAGCACAGGAGCTGCCGCGAGCGCGTTGCGACGTTCCACGGGATGAAAGGACATTATTTCTAACTTTCTCTAATGGCTACCCGTTTACTGAAGATGAGCTATACAGCTTTTTCATGAGGTATGCTTGTTTTCTTCTCTCATGTACACATGCAACTGTGGATATATACTAGTTACTTAATTATTCTTGAATCTAATTAAAATGTGTGCTAATTGGGAAGGTGATCAGATGTTATTGTAGTCATGTTAATCTAATCATGAATTAAAAGAAAAAGAAAAAAACTCCAAATTCACATGAATTTTGACCTAATTGATATCCATCACCTGAAGTTCCAATAATTCATGAGATTTAACATAAACAATTAATCAATTCATTGCAATCAATTGCCACCTTGAACTCCCCATCAAGTCATTTGACTACTGTCAAAACGTGATTAATTATCGCGTACATGACCCGAATACAAAATTGTAGTAATGTCAAAGTTTTTTAGTAAATACAAAATTCATGATAAATGATCTGGTTATTATTTAGGTAGCACATAATTTGGCAAAAGTTATGTAGAAATATATAACTTGGCAGTAGGAATGTCAATGGGTATAGATACCTCAAACATTATCAAAACCCGAACCTGAACCTGGTGAGTTTGCCCGAGCTCAACGGATATGAATTTAGTTATGGGTATAGAAAATAAAAACCCGACGAATATGGATACGGGTATGAATTTTGTATGTACTCGACCCGAACCCAAACCCGAACCCGAATATATATAGAGCTAGAGAGAGCTAGGCTCCTATGCTTTCGAAAGTACGGAGGCCTCTGTACTTATAAGTTATTTTCGATGATGGGACATCTGATTCAGCGATTGGTTTCATTAAATATGATCTATACTATTTGAATTATCTAGAAACCAATTTTCATAATTTTTTGACTTCATTTGGCTAGTGAACGAGTAGTCTCAAAATGAACGGCTAAAAATAAAAATCTCATAAAAATCGGTGAAAAATGGCTCAAATTTCAAATCGGAAGTATTGTTCTTACTCTTGATGTTAAGTAGAATTTTCTATTAAATTTTTATATAATTTGGATACTTCTACACCATTGAACATATAAACGTGCAACATCGATCGTTAAAATAGTAATTTTTTAGACTCTATGATCGCTTGGTAAATGATGTCAAAAAATTATGACATTTGGTTTCTAGACGGTTACAATAACGTAAATTAAGTCTAAAGGAGCCAATCGTCAAATCGGATGTCCTATCATCGAAAACAACTTACAAGTACGGAAGCCTCTGTACTTTCGTAGTGCACGTGCGAGGCACGTCATATTTAATTAAATTAAATTTATAATTATATTTTAAATTTAAATAGTTATTGTTGGTATAAATCTATTTATCAATTAAGTTTTTTCTAACTTTTATTTTTTTACTGTGTATCCAAATTTTAAAAATTTGAAATAATTCTAAATTTTAAATTAATGAATTCATATTTAAATTTATGAACAAAACTCAAAATTTGAAGTTAATTTTGAATCCATAATTTGAATATAAATAATTATTAGAGACATTGATTTATTTATTATTCCATATGTTTTTCAAATTTTATATATTTTCAAGTTAATTAATTATTTTTTATTTGAAATACTGCTTACACATCCAAATATTGAAATTTTAATTAATTTCAAATTTTGAATTAAAATATTAATTCACATATGAAATTATGAACTAAATTTAAAATTTAAAGTTGATTTGATAAGCTTATTTAAATCATTCTATTTTTCAAATCTAAATTTTTTTTAGTTAGTTAATTGATTGATAGTGGATATTAAATATTTTAAATGTGTGTTGCGTAAAGATTTTCGTTTTTTGATGAGTATGGAATATCTTTTTGTGGGGTGCTTGTGATATTTTATAGTAGATATTCTTCGATTGATAGAAATTTGAATTTTTTTCTATTCTCTAAAATGGAATGCAATATTTTTTCTACTAAAAAAATATATGTCAACAACTCCCTCTTTTATTTTTAATAAAATAAAAATTGTACGACTGTGATTTATTCCATTAAAGTTGAATGAATGATATTGCTAATATGTAATTGAAATTATATTAATAGGCACCGGCATTTTAGGAAAGAAATTTTTTTTAAAACTCCCTAGTATATATATATATATAGCATGATTACTATGCTATTAGGAGCATATATAGCAGCGCTTGTGCTCCTAACTTTCTAACCACCATAATGAGAGAGAAAAGAGATATTGGGGTCTCTTTTCTCTCTCATTCTAACCATCCATCAAACTTGACGAGTGGTTAGAAAGTTATGAGTGCAAGGGCTGTTGTGCTCTTAATAGCACAATAGCCCTACTCTATATATATATAGGCTAGGGCTACTATACTCTTATGAGTATAGACCTGCTTGTACTCATAAATTTTTAACCGTTGATTGATAGGATGTGTGGTTAGGATAATGATGGTTCCCACTCATTACAACATAATTAGGTTATAGGGACACATGTTTGGGACACTTTTGAGTGAGTGTCCCATTTATACTCGGCAGGCCTTGGGTTCGCTAATTGCACCTGATTGGAGTTTCGGGCCGCCCGACCCGCCTATAAACGGGCAAGCGGGCGTCGGATAGTCCTTTTCCGCGGGTTTTGGGTCCGCCTTTTCTCTCTGCTTCGGAGATCTGCATCTTCGACCCGTAGGAAGCTTTATCGGACCCTCCTTCGCCTTTCTCAATCCTCCCATCCGCTTTTTGTGATCCGATCATGCCCTAATCCCGTCACCTGCCAGAGTTCCGCCTGACGTCCCTGCCGGAACAGCATCGCCGACTTCCTCTCCACCTTGCTGTCACCATTTATTGCTCTTCTACTAGTAAGGTCACTGTTTTTAATACTCTTTTAACTACTCTACTCATTTATTCTTCAGGTCGTTACACAATCCTAACCCTCAGGGTACACCGACTTCTTAGGTCATCAAACGACAAGAGTCACGAACTGACTGACTAGGTCACAAACATGTCAAATAATGGATCTGAGTAAACTATAATCATCCGTCGGCAAGTAACCGACAATCCCACTCCTCACGGTATACCGATCTCAACGGTCATCGAACGACATAAGTCAAGGAACCGACCGAATAGGTCACAGATACGAGATACAATAACCGACCAACTAGGTCACCGATCTCACATGAAAACACGAAACCGCTCTACTCTAAATATGATATAGGATATGCAGAACAGCTAAGTAGAGTAACAAGGAAATATGGTGTAACTACTCTACTCCTACTCATGATACTAGATATGAAAAACAACCGAGTAGAATATAACCAAAACAATATCGGTGCTAGGTTCAACACTATATATAAAGATATATATGCCAGATAACAACGAGAGAGCAAAGGTAAGAAACTATCACTGAGCGTGCACCACTGTACCGACTTCGGATTGAAGTACCTATCTGTATGAACAACGTGCCTGTCTCTCGACTGAGGAAGATCATCAACCGGACCTACGAAGGGTCCACCGGATTAGTATCTAACCCACAAATATGAAACACTAAACACATAACCCCACAATTAAACCCACGGGAATCGATTTTCCAAACCGATCGCCGTAACACGCCGGAAGTCCCGAAATCTCACTGGAACTCTGTCGGGACTCACGAACTGTTCCGGAACTCACCAACTAGTGCAACGAGTCACCCGCTACCACTAAACACAATTATTCATGGGACTTGGCAGCAACATCACTAACTCACTCTGAAACGATTGTCATCAGATAATCATTCCGATCCGGGTTTCCGGACGTGTCCAATTCGACACCGGAACCCACCGTCGCTCACCCGTCATTTTCGAACAGTCAAAACGACATGAGTGACGAGCCAACAAGGCTCAACGACAACACGAAATATCCTAAGGCACTGTCGGAAGAATTCCAAACCGAAAACGCATTCCGTTGGCGGATTTCGCCGAAAAACGCACCGAAAATCCACATTTGATTTTTGCAAGGGCTTGGGGACTTGGACTACCGGTCTAGAGGTTACCCGCTGCCTACACACGCTTCCAACAGCAACCAAACTAAGCACAAATACATAAAAACCCTCCCGCTTACATGAAATCGCATTATTTCATGCGATTTTCGGGGTTTTATGGCCCGACAGCGCAAACTGAAAGTATATATTCTGGCCAAACCGAGACACCAAGGGGAGATACGGCACGGCCGGCGGCGGCCGCGCTGGCAGCAGGAGGGTGTTGGCGACTGAGGAAGGCCGGGACGCGCAAAGGCTTGCGATGGGAGGCGGCCGTAGCTGTGGGCAATGATGCCCTAGCCAAGGCAACCCAAGGAGAGCTTGGCTCAGATCCGGCCGACAGGAAGCTCCGGCGGCGGGGACGTCGACAATGGATGGGTGCGGCCGGCCAGGCGGAGCTAGTGCTCACGCTGGTCGGCGGCGGAAGGCGGCGGCGGTTGCGATGGAGTATCCCGAGCTGCGTGGGCTCGGCTCGGGTTTCGCGGTGTAGGCTGCGGCGGCGCGGTCGAGGATGCCCGGGGACCACGACCGAAAGTCGGCCGGAGGTCGGAGGAGGGCACCCTGGGTGCCCAAGGCGGCGGCGACTCGAGGACCAAGCGAGCGCCGGTCTCGCCCGAGCTGTCTGGCCGGTGAGAGCTACCCGGATCGGCGATCTTTGCGTATGGGGCGGCGGTGGCCGGCGGGTGTGTGCCGGGGTCGGGGTGGCGGCGCAGCCGGTTCTAGGCTGTGGCGGCGCACGGGCTGAAAACCAGCTTGGGCTCGGCCCGGGCTTGCCCAGTTTGGCCGCATGGTGCCCAGGCGACTGCGGCGGCACGCGGGGACTACGGTGGACCAATCGGGGCTTCGTTGGAGATCGGGACCACGGTCAGGGGAGGGCCCGAAGGGTGAGAGTTCCCTCCAGCTACTGCTCGAACAGAGATGGTGGTGGCTTGGTGGTAGCGGTAGTGGATGAGAGGGCGACCAAACAATTCCAGCGACCGGGGAAGCTCGACGGCGGTCGGGGTGCGCGCACGACTAGGGCAAGGATGTACTGAGGTCGGCTAGGGTTAGCTGGGGGAGAAGATGGCTAGATCTAGGGTTTTGTGTCAAGAAACCCTAATGTACACTAATATACGAGCTACTACAATTGCGCATAAGTCCTCGAAAACTTAGATTTAGCTGTTGCCTCCCTCACAACGCATGTAAATCACATGTTCGCACCTCCACGTCCGACCTCACGCGATTCGGTACATAAAATACAACGACTTTTGCAAATTTTTTTGATTTGCCACCTTCGACCTCCTCTCGATCATCATGCAATATCCGACGATCCGTTTGTTGGATTTGCGAACGGACCGCACCAGTGCGATCGGCACGATAGAGACAAAAAATCACAACTTTGTTTCACCTCGTTTGGTCATGGATTTGCAACAAACCTATCCTCTCTCTCTCTCCAACTTTCCAAAACCACACTTAACAATAAGTGTATTTCCAATAAACTCCCTTTTTCTCGAAAATCGTACATCAGATCTAAAATCCGTCAGCGCAAGTGGTTCCAAAATAGTAGAACCGTTCAAAACGAGCTATTTGATCGCTATGAACAGAGTTCGATACGCGCCGAAAGCCAACTCTACATCTTGGCTTCTCCGAAAAATCGGAATTACTATTCACTTTAAGTGATTAGTATTTATTGCGTAACTTCTCCATTCTAACTCGTTTTCTCCTGAAACTTGACGAGTGCTTATGTAATTAAATTACACACAAAAATATCGTCAACAGAGAGTTAAGCTATACTGCCAAAATCTTAGTCCTTACACCTAACCAACCCTCAACAACCCGATTCAAAATTCAATTTTGAACCCCTAATCGACTCCTCAAAATATTCTTCGCCTAACCCACGAATCGCTCCAATTCCTCATATTTTTTCTTCTACTATAAATATATGAGGATAAGAAAAGATTATACATAGAGAAAGAGAGAACAGTAGGAGAATAGCGATACGAAGAGAGACAGAGAGCGAGAGGAGAGATAATAGCAATTCCACCCTACTACACACATTCCTACATACAAAAAAAATCCAAAGAAAAAGAGATCTTCAATCACACCGCCGCGCCACCTCATCCAGCTCGTCGTTCGACTTCCCCCAATTGATCATCAGGTAAAAAAGAAAAGAAAAAGAAAAACCTCTTTTCTCTCTTTTTCCATTTTTTTTTTTACCCCAATAGTTATCAAATGCACATAACTGTATCCACTATTTTTTTTTTATTTATTTATTTTTTTTTTTGAGAGATAGGTAGCACGCTACCCGCTTCGTTTATTTCATTTAGAAATAAACTTAGCCAAAAATGTGAATCAACTGGGATTCGAACTAGGATCACGGATACCAACCACCAAACCTTTTGCCACTTGCTATAAGGACGGTCGGCTGTCACTTGCTCTAACTGCATGTATCCACTATTTAAAAGGCAACAATCTACCGTCATACGATTTTGTATGGGCGCGCAATAGCTTGTGTACAGAACTATATATTATCTCTCTCTCTCGATACAATAAATTAAGTTTGCATAGTCATTACGATCATGAGATAATAAATGTTACAGTCAAAGAAACAACATTGTTGTAGTTAACTCAATGAGATAATATGATCCTACTTACCTATGGTAGCAATCCACATATAATTAAGTTGGTAGATGGTCAGTCGAGAAAATCCTTTGGTCACGTCCCAACATAATAATAGAAAAGACCTAATTAAAAGTCTACTCCAAGGACTACTAAACTCCATACCAAAATCATCCATTTACTTACCAAAATAAAGATTTAAATGAAGAGTTTAAACATAGGTTTAGACTTTACCCCGAATAAAAATATAACCAAATTAAAACTTGGTTCTCTTTCTTCAACCTTAGAACTTTCCTTCAATGATCCGAACCTTCAATGGTGAAGTAGTTAGTTTCAACCTCTAACTCCGAGACAAGGTTTAGATAAGGAAGGGTAATTTCAAGGTGAGCTTCTATTTAAAGGCAAGGTCGAAATGGTCTATCGTTGTAATATTTACGCCACATCATTTATTCCTAACCAATCATATCTCTTATTTTTTTTAAAAGCACAACAAAATATTTTTCTAATAATCATGAACGGACCGGTGAATCCAAAAAAAAGGATCTAATTTGTTAGGGGACACCACATCAGCAATATAACTCGTGGATTCTAGACTTTTTCGGGAGAAAGAGCTAGAATGACATACATGTAGGGGTGATTTGTCCTCTCCTCCCACATGTGATATTAAGGGGCAATTGTTTACATATTTTTGAAAATCCTTCGACTTTCTTATTTACCGCACGCTAATATTAAAAATAGGATAAATTACAAAAAACCTCCGGTCAATACCCGTTTTTTAACTTTTCTTTCCCTACTTTTAAAAATCTATATTTTACCCTCTTAAAAAAATTAACAAATATTCATTTCGGACTCCGCCATCAGTGTTATATATACCTAAAATACCTTTGTATCTCTCCTCTCAGCAGCGCCGCTTCCTTTCTTGCCGATGACCTTTCTCGCCGCCGATCTCTTTCGTACGAACATTCCAATTTTTTTTCAAATATACCACTAAGAGTTAGATTATGTTAGATTTTATTAGCAACAACTATTATCTCTGTAAAATTACTATTTTACCCTCTCAACTATAGCCTTCTATTGTTGCCAACTTTTCTTATTTACTTTTAAGTTAGGGGCAACGAGAAGTATTTTGACCTTTTTCCTTTCAAATATATCTTTATACTGTCGTTGACTTTTCTTCTTTGCGGGGTAAAAAATATTTTTTGACTTTTTTTTAGTTTTGGTAGAAATTTAATCCAGATTAAACCTGATGTGACTTAACGGGTACTACCAACAGAGGTATTTTTGAATAAAGAAGAAATACAGTGGGTATATCTGACACGAAAAGAAACGAGGAATAACTAAAATATTTTAGAAGCACCGAGGGATACATCGGCAATTATCCCTAATAATATAATAAGTAAAATAGCAATAGTAGTAGTAATAGTAGTAATAATAATAATAATAATAATAATAATAATAATGGACCGACCGTCCCTAGCGCATGCAAATGTCAAAAGGGCTTAGTGGTTGGTATCCGATACCCCAGTTCGAATCTTAGTTGATTCACATTTTCAGCTAAGTTTATTTCTAAATAAAATAAACGAAGCGGGCATGCTAACTTTCTTTCAAAAAATAATAATAATAATAATGGGGGAAGAGAGAGATAGTTGCTCCACCACTTGTCCACTAAAAGATTAATTAACTAAAAAAAATTAATTTCTCTCAAAAAAACTAAAAAAAATTAAAATAAAAAATCTTGCATTTACATTAAAATTTTAGAATGCCAAATTATACTTACGCTCACTATTTAAATTACCGACCGTCCCTAGAGCAAGTGGCAAAGGGTTTGGTGGTTGGTACTCGAGACCCAAGTTCGAATCCTAGTTGATTTATATTTCTAGCTAAGTTTATTTCTAAATGAAATAAACAAAGCGGGTAGCGTGCTACCCATATCTCAAAAAAAAAAAAAAAAAATTTAAATCAAGAGTCACCGGGGGTCGGGGATCGGTGTTTCGTAAACTTTAGGTTGAAATTTGCAATCCAACGACGATTGCTCTAGAGTTTCCTTCATTTAAATCAAATCTAGCTCGTTGCAGAGCTGGAGATAAATTCACTATATGCATGACTTTAATATTAAGATTGTGTTTAATATTTAATATTGTCTTCTATTGACCATCATAGATCTTACAATATAACTTAGTTTTCGACAAAGTGTAAGCAATATATAGAATGTGAGAGTAAAGTACTACTGCAGAGAATTGCAAATTCTTTAACTAGATGCAGTTATTTCATATAATGACATAACTTATGAGGCAATAGAGGTTGGATAATATACTATATAAAATGATCATTGGATTACTATTTTAGTATTAGTTATGTACTATATATATTTTCATGCGTTGTTGATTGACGTGTTTGTTTCATGATTATAAATGTTTCAAAGATTATTTGGAATGACAAGTTTGTTACGAATTTACAATTAATTCCACTTAGGTTACGAGTTTGTAGGAACTTATATATTCTTGTTACTGAACTATTTAAGAGATTCCTCTCATGTATGAAAATAAGAGATAAACCATTGTATTCTAGTATGTCTACTAGTTGGAGAATCTACAATGATTCCGCTACTTCATCTGTTCATCAACACCTCTCACAATTACTCAACCAGAGTTGCACGCAATTAATTTGAATTTATTCAATAACAAGTATGACGGATTTTTCGAATATTAGAAACCGTCAAGCAAACGGCCCCTAGAACTATTTCCTACAAATTGCAATTATACTTTATCATGTGAGATAAAATTATTGTTTACTAGTAGGATAACTATCATGTTTATCTCCTTTTGTGAACATAAAGAGTTATTAGCTCCTCAAAATACAATATTTGTGGAAATATGGAATAATTACCTTTCCTTGAGTGCAACTCACTTAGGTTAAACTAAAAGAAATGGTGATAAAACTACACAATTTAATTTTTTCTTAAAGAAGGACTTGAATATCTTAGTTTAATCACAATTTTAGTTATTAATTGGTCATATATACTTCTTTGATAACTAAGCTTAATTCACTACAACATAATTAGGTTATGGAAATTCTAGACGAAGAGCCCTTCCCTGTCGTCCTCCTCCGCCACCGCAGCCAACGAGATAGAGTTTCGGCGGTTGCTAAATGCTTAAATAAGTGTTGATAAATTAGCAGCACTTTTTTAGGTTATAGCGATACTCTTTAACTGTCACTATATATCTAGCGACCCCACATATAGCAACACTTTTTAAAAGTGTCGGTAATTTAGCTAGCAGCACTTTTTTTGACCTGTACCTACATTTAAAAGTATCGCTATAGACCGTTTTTGTTATAGTGATTTTTGAATTTCTTTTATGTTATAACACTAGTACTTGAATTATTTTATTTAAATACAATATAGTTGAATAATTACTGGTAAATATATATGTTTTAGATTAAATGACAATGGTTGGGAATGAGTGCTTATTTGGATTAATTGGTTTTGAGAAAGGTTATCATATATATAAAATGTCTAAAGTATTAGCTGTCGCAAAAAAAATCTTCATAACACCTTTTTTTAACTCTAAACCTTTTATCTTGTGGCCAAGTATAAGACATATCTAAATTCCAAAATGTACCAAAATTTTGCTAAAAAGTTTGTCAAATAATCTTTGTGACAAATTTCTTTTTGAGAGATAGGTAGCACACTACCCGCTTCGTTTATTTCATTTAGAAATAAACTTAGCTATAAATGTGAATCAACGAGGATTCGAACTTGGGTCACAGGTACCGACCACCAAGCCCTTTGCCACTTGGTCTAGGAACGGTCGGTATCTTTGTGACAAATTAAAGTGATATATTGAGGTCAAAAGGCATATTTTGTAAATTGGAGTTATTTCTAGCTAGAAATTATTTCTTTTACTCATTTGGTCTAATGATATTGTCTCAATGTGAGTGAGATCTTGATCTCTCAACACTTTGGTGTCATTTAGTTGTAGAACAATATCTTGTGAAAATCACAATTTGCACTTTGCCATGCAATCATTTCAAAATTCATATTTCCCACCAAGTTACTAGAAATGTCTCTAGAAAGATACAATCATCAGGTTTTGGGTGCAATTGACAAGAAAAAGAAAAAATAAATGAGAAAAGAGCGAGAGTTGGCGAGAAAATAAAGGCAATTTTGGTATTTTATTAGCTTAATATATAAATATTTTATTAATTTTTTATAAATAGAAAATTAGTTGGTAAATATTGGTATCTTTTGAATGACACTATAAGAGCAAAGTGAAAATTGCAAATTTTTAAAGTTGGTTTTCTTCTCTTTCCATTTTGCCTATGTTTGGTTCTTCCCTTTCCTTCCTTTTCTTTTTCTAAAATTTTTATTATAAAATCAGGAGCTTAGCGTCGGGGACATAATGAAATTGATATACAATCTGAGTCTTGGCCTAACTTTGCTAGCGGAGTGGATTGTTAAGGAGGTCCAAAACCAGCAACCTTTCATGAGAAATGAAGGATTATATAACTGTTGCAATTAATGCCTCCATAACCGCCAGTGGTAATCCAAGAGTCACGGGCAACTCTTGGGATCATCTTACAATCATTAGACATTCATAAGGGCTCATTACTATATATGTGATAGTGGGTGAGTTAATGTGTCTTAATGAGACAGTTCGTGTAGGCTAATTCAACATATCTAGGAGTCTATAAATTGTAGGGATGGCTATGCCCAAAGAAGAAGGAAGTGCTAGAGGTGCAAATACTAGAGAAGTTGTGTATTGTAATTCTATTTTTCTAAGTAGTGGAGTACTAAATTTTTTTAGGAACCTCTGCCTCTCTCTGGATCTCTTCTCTTCTTTCTACATATTTAGTCGTAGGACACGCAGGTTCAGACTAGCAACAAAGAGTTAGACTTGCCCATCTTCGAACAGGAAGGCGGGCGGCGCCGCACGGACTTTACGAACAAAAACACTAAGGCTGTGACAGTAGTCTCTTACAATTCAGTATAGAGTCCTCCCACTTGGGACTTGAAGCCACAAAACCCTATCTTCACCCCTTCCCGCTCAGAGGGGGTTGTAAGAAACCTGCGCTATGCCCTATCCAAGTGTCTTACTATTAGAAAACCAATGATTTGGCAGCAATATTTGGTTAGTTAATAGATTAATTCTTCATTAGCTGAGTTTCTTCCCATCTACTCAAAGATAGCAAATGCTTATTGAACGAGGTTAATAGAGGTTTTTGCTTATTTATCCCTGACTACTATTTAAAATATTCAAATTTACCCTCAAATTATCAAAATACCTTTCAAAACTCTAATTTCCGTTAGTATTAACCTTAAGGGTTGGGGATATTTGAAGGAATTTTTAGAAATCAATAAGAGCATTTTGGTCAACCAGGAATATATTAGATATTTTTGAAGTTTTGAAAGATATATTAGGTATTATTCGTATGAAAAACATGCATGTTCACATACAATGAATTGTGTTCCTTATTCAAAATAAGACTAAAATACAAAAAAAAAAAAAAAAGAGGCTAAATTACATAATACCCTCCTTGTCAAAATTAACCCGATTTTTTACTTCCCTCTATCATTTAAAAATCTACACTTTACCCTCTTGTAAAATAAAAAATGTTCACAGGAAGTATGATGTGAACTTTGATGACAAAATGACCAGTTTGCCCTTCACCATTTTCGTCTCCTCCCTCATCTTGCTTATCCCCGCCACTATCGGCCGCGGTTCTTACCTTGATCGGCCGTGGTTCCTCTCCATTTTCTTTTCTACCTACTCACTTTCTCCTCATGCACCCTCGTCATTCCTCCATTTCGGCGACAATAGGGAGGAAATAGAGGTGGGCGTGGATGGAAAGGTGGGCAAGGGCAACGAGAGTGAAAGTCAGGCGGTGGAGGAGGGCGAGGGGGTGTTTGTGGGCGTGGATGGAAAGGTGGGCAAGGGCAACGAGAGTGAAAGTCAGGCGGTGGAGGAGGGCGAGGGGGTGTTTGTGGGCGTGGACGGAGATGTGGGGTTGGGCAAGGCAATGGAGGAGGGCGAGAGGGCGAGGCGGCAAGGTGGAGGAGCTAGGGCGAAGCAACAGTAGAGAGGGCAAAGAGTATTTTTGGCATAAAAACTTATTTTATGATGAAACCCTAACGGATTACTAACAATAGGGGGTGAAGCGAATATTTTTTATTTTACAAGGGGGTAAAGTTTAGGTTTCTAAATGATAGGAGAGGAAAGTGAAAAATCGAATTTTGACAGGGTTTCTTTTTTTATAATTTAGCCAAAAAAATCTCTTTAAATATCCAGTTTTTCATTCTACCCTTAATTTTTAAAAATCTATATTTTACTTCCTTAAAATTTTAAGTTGATGTATTTAGCTCCTGATCTCCTTAGAGTTCTATCACTATTTTCTCTATTTTTTATAATTTATACAAAAAATACCCGTAAAATGATAAAGATATATTGAAAAATTAATTTTTTTTTCTTATAAAAGAAGTAAAGATAATTTGGTAATTTTGCCCTCTCCATTAATGCTGTAATTTTTCTGAAAACATTTCTAAAATTTTAAAAAGACAAAATATAAATTTTTAAAAACCAGAAAGAAAAAATGAAAAAAATAGATATTTACAGTAATGTTTTCTATTTTTAGCCTTGAGAATATTTAACACAAACATTTCAATTCCTCAATATATATTATTACCATGCAGGAATTATGGGGATGTGGAGCTGGTAACTGTTGAGGAGCCAAATGAAGACAGACATCCACTCTACGCTCATGTCTCCTTCTACTCGCTGCAGACTGTCTTTCGAGTCCTGAACGGGAACACAAGAGTCAAATTCTTCGAGAACGGAAAGCACTTGTGGGCCCGGCGTTACATCCCGAGGAGAAGATAATCAGCAGCAGCAGCAGAAATTGTGATATATACATTAGCAAAAGCTAAATCGCAGTTTGGCCTTCATCCTATCAGGTGCGTGATATTTTGATCCTCAAACTTGTTTTTTCTGTGGTCGCAATTACTAGCTCGAATATCTATAAATTAATACATGTAATCAGGCCCCACAGCCTAATTTAGTCGACTGAATATTAGTGTGTCGCTGATGTGAAAGTGATGTGTACGTCATCTTAATCATTATTATTTTGTTATCAATGAGAGTACTATCACATCAGCAACGCATCAATATTTAATCAACTAAATTTGGATCTGAGACTTGAACATAATAATTTAGAAAGTTCGAGATATAAATTGCAATATAATAAAGTTTGAGAATCGAATTGTCACGCGCGCGCCTTATTGTTTGAGGACCAGAAGTGTAATTTGGCGAGCCTAGTAAAGTGAATATCTCGATGACTATTGACTTTGTTTAACAACTTGCTTCTTTGTGTGACTTTTGTCTCAGTACTATGTATCTTATTTCATGTGTGGAGTCTCTGACTATATGGCTTTTATCTGGCTTGTTAAAAATTAGTGCTAAACTTTTTTTTTTGTTTCCTTTTGTTTACTAGTTTAATAAGTGTATTTATAGAAGCACAATGATCTATTATTTAAATGGGTTTTTTTTTGTTCTTTTTGAGTCAAATTGACTTGTGGCTTATTTTGGGCTAAGTGAGACACATTGGACTATATGGGTTTTAGTTAGGGGGTCAAAAGTAAATAGATTAAGAGAAAAAAAAAAGAAGCGAGCTTCTTCTCTCAAGCTTCAAAAATATTTCCATTGTTTCGGTGTTTCTCTCAAGTGGAAGAGAAGTGTGGTGGTTGGGTTTTTGCTAGGTTTGTGGTGGGTGGTGACCTCTAATCTACCTCTTCTCCTTTCTTATGAACATTCATTATAAGGTGTTTTTGATTGAAGGTTTATTTGGTATTTTTCAATTTTCATTGTATGATGTTTTGGATATTCTTGGTGAAGTTGTTTAATTTTATATGTGGAATTATTTGAGATTATTATTGTGAGCTTTTTATTTCAACGTTCTTATCTTTTTCGGCGGTTGTACGATCTTGGGCATGTATGAAACTTAATGTGACATCCCAATAGTCTCACATCGGATGGGAAATGAGTTGTCATTGAGTTTATAAGAGACTTAAACATTAGTAATAATAACTCCAAGTATTTTGATTTGGTTGGTACCAACTAATTATTATCATGTACTTGGATCATTACACTTAAATTTTCAGTTCTCTTCAGGCTTGCATAATAGATTTATGTTTCTCCTCCTACGTACATATTTAGACATATTTCCATTTTTATCATCATACATAATTTTTAGTCGAAATATTCATGGATCCCCCCAACTTTATGCCATTTTGGAATAGATGGTCTTACTTTTTTTTTTTTGGATGAAAGGGTAAGTCCCGATAAATTTTCGATTATTTTGATTGAAGTTATATATTTTTATCAAATAAATTGCGAACTTTAGTAGATTAAATGACATGTTGATTCCCTTAAAATTAACTATTTCTAAGACCTTTTTAGGTAATGAAATTAACTACAAGTTTCCTTAGTTAATTGGATCCTAATTATTTTTTGTTTTGAGAATATTCTTTATTAATTTGTTTAAGAAACAAAACTCAAATTAAATTAATTAGACATTAAAGGAGTGTTGCATTGAAAGAAAGATACTCGAGAAGCCTATTTCAAAATGGCCTACAGTTGAGGGTTTCTATACCTAGGTTTTCTTAGGATAGTCCGACCAACTAGCAATAATAATATCATTAAAACCTGATTAACTCAATTAATTTGAGCCTAAAATTCTGATCAAGCTCGAATCAAATTACTTTAGTCACGCTTAATCGAGTTCAAATTCGAGCCAATTAAGCTAGAGCCCCCCCTAAATGAAATATCCTATGTTTCTTAAATCTATACATCTCAAAGAGATCTATATAGGAATGAGCATAAGAAGTTGCTAGCTAGTCTAAAAATGAACTCCCCTCTAGAGCTTTTCCTTCTTTTTTTTTTTTTATTTTTATTTTAAAAAAGCAATTTAGAAACTAATTCATAGAATCTAGTAACTGATGCCTAATCTGTGTATTGTCGATTTTTTTTAAAAAAATTAAATTAAATTTTATTTTTGGTAGAGTATCTGGTATGAGTAGTGGAGTATATGAAGTATATCATATCAAGTTTTTTGTAAAAGAAAAATAAATCTATATAATGTATCAAATATGTTATGATGCAATAGAATATATATATATATATATATATATATATATATATATATATATATATATATATATATATATATATATATATATATATATATATATATATATATATATATATATATATATATTGAGAAATACAGAAGATGCCATCCGCTTCATTCATCGTGTGCGAATTAAGCCTACGAGAGCGGCGTGCCTCGGCCTCAAAAAAAAAAAAAAAAAAAAAAAAAAAAAAAAAAACTCAAGACAAGACGATTAAAGGATAGCCCGCGTAAGGTCCCAATCCTTCACCGAAGACCTGAGTGTTTGGGCCGCCGTTTCCGGGTTCGGGGGGATATTACGAAAGATAGTGTCGTTCCTGACCTTCCAAGTTATCCACCAACAGCCCGCGAGGTCCGTTAGACAGGATCGCTTGGCGATATGATTCCTTTTTGCCGCCCACCTATCCCATACCTGATTCACGTCAACCCCCAAGTCGTGGAGTCGGACGTCATTCAATCCAGTAGCTAAGATATACTTGCCGACTATGCACCGGGTGAATAGGTGGTCCGCCGATTCCACGTCCGACCCACAGAGGACACAGTTTTGATCATCTAACCAACCTCTCCTGAACAGTCTATCACGCGTGAGAATCCTTTTTTTCAGTACCAACCAAATAAAGACTTTAATTTTTAACGGGATCTTAAGGCTCCATATGCGGATAGCACACGCATCAGTTGTTCCTCCATCCGTTAGGGCCGAATAAGTCGACTTGACCGAAAATCGGCCATCGAAGTCCATCGCCAAAGTATTATGTCTGGTCTCTGTTCGACGTTCAAAGACGAAACCAATTGAACAAGTTCCGAGGAGCTCACCGATGGTAAGATAGAATAAAGGTGTCCGTGGACTGGATCGGGTCTGAGTAGTTTTTATATTATACCTGTACCTAAAAAAAATAGTTAGAAAAAATATATATATATCTCACCCATTTAACTTCGGGTTGGATCCGAGTTTAGATATTTAAGTTACTAATTTACCCATCGGGTCTATTTGGGCGGATCTGGATCGTGACTATATATCCGTATACTACTTGTTTAAGACCAGATATTGGCCGGATCCAAATCGGGTACAGATATCCGTACACATATATTTTTTTATAGACTCTATTAAATTGTTCGGACATAACTTGTTTCGACCATTATATTGACTATTAAAAGCCTAAAATTTAAAACAATTTCGTACGTAAAGACACAAAAATGAAAAAATTATGATATTATATTATAGATAAAGAGAATATAATTTGTAGTAAATACACTACAAAAGATTTTGCATTTAAGGACACTTTAAATCATAATTACGACGCTAAAAAATAATCCCGACGCTTGTAAAAGCGCTGGTAAGAGTCGTTAAATAAACATGTCGGGATAAATATACCAACGCTTTTAATATAGCGTGAAAATGTATATAAATATTTAATAAAAATATGTTTATTGATACTTAATCATAGTGTCGGCAAATCCTAAATATTAAAGACGCTAAAAGAAAGCGTCGCCTAAAAAGCATCATCTAAAATATATTTTATTGTAGTGATATAACCTTTTGAAAGTATGAAATTTTAAAACTTCAGATGACTATCTGCAAATAGGGGAAAGGCTTGGTGTGTTCTGACTTCTAAATATTAATAAGGGTAAATTGCCGCCATTTATAAATGGCATAATAAACAACAATTTTATTTATTAATTCTTCAATCTATTTTTTTTCCCTCTTATTCAAATTTGACGAGGAAAAAGAGAAGATCAAAAAAAGGCATGTTAAATATATAACACACCATCTATTAATCTGCAATATGCTGCAATTTTTAATATTATTCAAGGAAAAAAAAATCTCAAAAAAGCATGCCTAAGATTTTGATATCCTTGCATTAATTTAAGGCTCTCACTCACTATTGATAAAAATATATATATGCAGACCCCCCCCTAAAAATATAGGGTATTCTCATGTGCCCCTCCTGAGCTTTATTTTTATTCTTATTAATATTTTTCCAAATTTTATATATTTCAAAATTGAGTGATATTAATCAAATAAATTAAAAATTCACCAAATTAGCAAATAAAACTGGAGCGATTGACGCGCGGTTAATAGTTAACAAAGCTATTAAACTTAATGACACTTCTAATTTAGCAAACATAATAACTCAAATATTAAAAAAATAAAATGTTCAAGAGGAGCCTGTTTCACAATTGCCTATAGTTGAGGGGGTCTTTTTATGCATTTGTTATTTTCCATATATATCTTCATATGTAGGAACCTTGGTCCAGTACTAGACTTGTGATAACACACGTTACACACCATTCATGGCTTACAAGAGCAACTTGGTTTTGGCTTTCATATGGCTTAGTCTTGCTTCTTCTTGTCAAGTAATTAGAGGAAGAAGATTAGTGGCTAATCAGGTATATATGAGATTTAGGCCCTCAAATCACTGCAAAATTTGTACGTTTTAAAGAAGATAATCATGCCCATGAAATTTAATTATTTTAGATTGCTTGATTATTCATTCAAGTTTTATGGTGATGTGGAATTTTATTTCCCTTCCACCGTGTTAGTGAACACTTTTGATTTTTATTATGGTTTTGTCATATATATATAGAGAGAGAGAGAGAGAGAGGACTTTTTAATCATTGGATATCGTCTAAAGATCCATACAATACTATTAACAATATGCTCCATTAAGCCCCTATTTATTAGTGTTATACAAATCTTGAGGCGATCCCAAGGCTAAAAAATCATCAGCACATTGAGCTATTGTCCTTTTAAAAACATAGGAGCTCAACTCACGTGGGTAGGTAGATATATATTATATATATATGTATTAGAGTCCTGCTATGGTGCTTTTGGAAGCACCAAACGTTTGGTGCTTGTAAGTTTTTCACCGTTAAATTTATCTCTTTGATCATTTTTATCCGTTAGATTATACTATACAATCAATCATTCACTCAACCCAAAAGAACCACTATATATCATCCTAACAACACATCCTTTAATCTAAGAGTCGAAAATCTACAAACACCAATAACTTAATACTTTTAAAAGTATAGAAACTCAATTCTCTATATTAAATGTCTCTTGTTTTTTTGTGAAATAAAAAAAAAAAAATGACTCTAATTGCTTAAGCACTTAGAAAATTGATCGTTACTCGTGGTCTTATGCTTACCAAAACTCAAAAGTCTCGAATCTATAGACTTCAGAAGAAGAAATATTGGAGCATAATAATTAAAAGATTACTATTCTTTCCAACTTTAGTGTTTAGAGTAATCAATTGTTTCTCATTATTTTCAAATTTATTTTGACAGATTGAAGGGTATGATATAAATGGAGAAGGTTCAGTTCAAGGGCATCATTCGAACCAGACAACGCAAAACCTACTTGCGACTTTCGCTCATCCTTCCGGTTCTAACGGTTCACCTTTCATTCAACATGTAATTTTCGTAATTGAAGATCCTTATTTGATATCATTAATTCGTTTATTTTGTCTTTAATTTCCTTTTTTAAACACAATTTCTCTGTGATGGGATAAGTCTTTTTCTTTTGGTTTAGGGTTTAGGGTTTAGGGTTTTTAGGGTTTTCCACTTGGTAATATTTCATCATCTTCCTCAGCAAATAGAATTTAAATACATATAAAGATATATAATTTTGGTAATTGAACTAATTAAACTTGTGTAAACTGTTTTATATATTCAATTTATTTCTATATGCTGTACTTGATTTATATATATGTGTATTTGTTTTATGACTAGCTCTCTATTAATTCTGTGTCTTTATGCATGTTTGTGTGCTAAGTTCTTGTGATTTCTCTTGTTATGGCTAAATAAAAAAAAAAAAAAACTTATAAACCGCTTTTTCGCTCTTTATTCCTAACTTTTAAAAATTTATATTTTACTCTCGTAACACTTTAAGTTGTTCCATTTAGCCTAGCTCTTTCGGTTAGAGTTTTATTACTATTCCGTCAATTTCTTATAATTTATATCAAAAATACATAAACTTCTTTTTCTTATAAAAGAAATAAGGGCAATTTGATTATTTTATCCTCTCCATGCATCAACGTCGTATTCCTATCAAAATATGTTTAAAATTTTAAAGGGACAAAATATAAGTTTTTAAAAGTTAGAGAGGAAAAGTAAAAAAACAGATATTCACATGAAGATTTTTTTTTTTTTTTTCCTAATTTAGCTGTTATATATTCTTCCAAAAATTATTATATCTTTTGATAGAAATATGTATGCTTGATCTATTGATCTATTGTAGTGGGCTACTTATATCACAAAGGATGGCTACTATTTTGGCACTGGAGCTACAATAAATGTGTGGGGTGTGCCTGATATAAAACATGATCAAGCAAGTGCCTCAGTAATATCAATTGTGAATAATGATGATGCCATTCAAGTTGGAGTGCATGTGAGTTTTTTTTTTTTTTTTATAGCTATAATTAATTACTCACATATTCCTACAAATTTAGAAAACTAATTAAGATTTTACTAACCGACCGTCCCTAGAGCAAATGGCAAAGGGCTTGGTGGTTGGTATCCGAGACCTGTGTTCGAATCCTAGTTGATTGCATTAATAGTTAAGTTTATTTCTTAATGAAATTAACGAAGCGAATAGCGTGCTACCTATCTCTCTCAAAAAAAAAAAAAAGATTTTACTAGTACACATGCATTTGCTATATTGAAATTAAAAGTTTGTAGTTTATGTGTATATGCTTGATGAAATATATTGGAAGAAAACATTTCTAGGTTTGAGCTTTAAAAATTTCTATTTTGTTGTCTAAATTTTTCGATATTATTATTATGAGTCCGGCTACTATACTTTTATGAGTATAGATCCTTTTGTGCTCATAAGTTTTCGATCGTTAAACCTATTTTTTCGACAATTTCCATCCGTTGATCATATTATTCAACCAACCACTCACTCAACCCTAGGGAACCACCATCATCCTAACTATGGACTACTATCATCCTAACCGCACATCTTTTCATCTAATGGTCAAAAACTTATCAGTACAAAGGGACCTATACTCATAATAAGAGTATAATACCCCTACCCTTATTATTATATAGTCAACGTATTCAATCAAACAATCCTGATGCGCACCAAAGTAAGTTTGAAATCAAAATCTTAAGGCTTAAAGTTTAGATAAATTTTTTGGAAACAATTACCCCTAGTTCACACAATCTCTATAAACTTTTGACCAAATTATGAAAATATTAATTGGTAGTTTCAAATAACTTCTACATACAAATCTAAAATAGTAAGCAAATTTGTTTTATCCTTTAGTACATAATCAAATATCAATTAACGATTTAAAGTTAAATAGTTATTAACATTAGCAAAATGGTGGTGTACTAATTATAGGTACTACCAGGATTGTATCATGACAACAAGCTTCATTTTTTCACGCGTTGGGCTGTAAGTATGAAATCTTCCTTTTTTAACGGCAAACTGATGTTCGTCGAGTAAATCAATCATCACTTTGTTTTATTTGTAGGTCAACGGGAATGGCTGGGATTGCTTCAACCTTGATTGTCCAGGTTTTGTACTTGTAAATTCATCTCTAATCGCACCCGGGTACTCCATTAAACCACTCTCTGTTTACGGCGGACAACAATATGTTATCAAAATTAGCGTTAAACAGGTTTGGTGGAATCTTTCTTATTAGTCTCCTTAATTACCTTATTTTTGTGGATATTCCATTAGAAGCTTGCACAATTTTTAGAGGAGAAATAATACATAGTAATCTACAAAATAAGTTCAATTTTTCTTGAATCACGCAGAACTTCTTATACCTTTTTCTCTACCCATCAAAAATTGAAACCTACTATAAAAGGTATCCACGAAATTGCATATTATTTTTATGTGCTCATATAACAATATGACTTGAAATTGTTTCAAATATTATTTTGATTTTTCCCGTTAGATATATTATGTTTATTATTATAAACATTATTTCAGATGGTTAATTAATTAATATTGATAATGTCTAAACTGTATTATATTTATATTTTTTTAACTCAATCATCTAATTAAGTAGCTCTATATGTTGCAAATCAAGCTTGAATACTGCTACAAGCAAGTATTATGTAATAAAAGGACTTCTATTATATATGTGATATTCTTATGATTTGAAATAATCCTATATATAATATAATATAACTAAATTTTTAATTCCGATATAATATTTTGAGCAGTGATTAGACCCAATAGGTTAAGAGGGTTAAATGTATGTGCAGAGCCTGAAGCAGTTATAGCATTGGTGACCCGCCTGCGAAGCAGGACGTGTCACATATGATGATTATTTTATATGTCATAATAAAAATCAATAAGAAACTAATGAACAACAAAATTTAAAAAAAAAATCATTCAGTATAAAACTTTGATATTTTTTTTAGTTTTTGTTATTCATAAGCTTGTAATATTTTTTCCATGCATATTTTTTCCTAAATTCAATTTTGTGTGTGCGCGTGCGCATGTGCATTTGATTTGTAGGATCCGGACACACAAAATTGGTTAGTATTGAGAGATAACGACCAAGGTTCCCACCTAGTAGGTTACTGGCCGAATCTTCTCTTTAAAGATTTGGGTAAATATGCAAGACATATTCTGTGGGGTGGAACTGTCGGTTTCACGACGGGCGAATCAGGTCCTGCAATGGGCAGTGGGCATGATCCATCCGAAGGCGAAGGCAAAGCAGCATATTTCAAAAACATCGAGCTTTTTAACGGGTTGGGCGATCCGCGCCCGTTAAGAGATGGACATCAATCAGCTTTTACAGACAAGCTAGACTGTTATAAAGTTAGCCCGCTTTATAACTCAGGTGACGGCCATTTCTTCTATTTTGGGGGACCAGCCGGCTGCACAAATTAATGAGAGAAAAAATAGAAAACTATATATGTTTGTTTTCTCAATAAAGCATTGGAATGGTTCAGTAACTTCAGTTCTCAATATATGTTTTTATTTGTTTGCTAGTGTTTTAGTTTCTTTCAATAATAATAAAATTAATTTCTTCTTTCTGCAACATGCTGAGAATCACAAACACGCAAAAAAAAAAAAAGAGGGTTTTCTACCCCTCGTGGTAGCTTCTCAAAGGAAATGGTTTTAAAAAGATTTTTTGGTGGTTTTTGAATAAGTAAAAGTGGTGAATGTGGTGAATGGTGAATGAACTCGTGTATCTGATTATTACTTATTGTTCATCTGTTGTGGTTGTATTCCTGGATGATTGTATATACTTTGTGTACTTGTGCGATGCCGTGTAACACAGTGGTACTCCGTCCGTGCGTACATGCTGGCCTCCCTATATTTGTAGGCGTATCCGGCACACCTTCGGGGTCAGGCTATAAAAAAAAAAAAAAAAAAATTTGATGTGTTTTATGTACCAAAGGGACCCCGGGGCGTCAGACTGTGTCGTTGAGGTGGACGGTGGATCCAGTTTGCTGTTTTTGCATCAGATTGTGCCGAGGGCACGTGAGTTTTGGTAGTTAGACCAATTGGACCATTCTGTTTTGACTATAGCCTGTGAGAGTCTGATTGAGCTTGACTGAGATACGTTTGCATACTCGGTTGGGTAGCGCTCATGAGTGCCACTCCGAAGTCAGGCTTAGTGCTTTTGCGTTGATGTCGGATTGTCCTGTTAGGACTTGCTCTCCACTGACGACCTAGTGTGGTGGCAGTTACTGTACTTTCCGCAGGCAGGACGGGTGTGTTCACAGTCCCTAGTGAGATTGGGTCAGGACTTGCATTTTCTACAGATAGTTAGTGTTGGATCATGATAGTATAGCGGCATATAGCTGTAGATTGTTCCAGCTTCTTTACTGTCATTAAGCATATCTTTCTGTAGACTTGGTGGGTAAAACGATGAGTTGTGAGCAGTATCCACTGAGGACTACTTATTTTTGCAGTAGTTCTCACGCCCAATTGTTACCTCTTTTTTTGCAGAGTCTTCTTCTTCAGCTGCTGCTGTCGCGGAGACTAATCGTGGAAAGGGAGTCGTGAACTAGATCCCTTCCCAGTTGTTGCTGTTTTAGAGCATACCAGCTACAGGTAGTGTAGTTTTGGTTCTTATACATACGGATGTTTAGATCTCGCTGGAGCGAGTTTTTGTATACCTGGATATATTATGTATGTATAGTGAACCTCTGCTTGTATATAAATGTTTTCTTTTAAGCAGCTCTATACTATTGGTTTTAGTATTGTATGATTATAGGTACAGATACAGCTATCGCTTCGTATATAGGAAAAATTTCTATATATACGGCGGCAGGTCTATTGGCGTGCCCGAAAAAACAAGTAATCCGGCCGGGCGTGACAAAACACTAATCCAACTCCGGCGAGAAGTCGAAAGGAGAGGAAATCACAAAGACTTGGTGTGTTAAAGCATGGCTTCTAAATTTTTTTTTTTTTTTTTTTTTTTTTTCTCCAACGGCGCAACCGCGAGGTCCACACACTCGAACGGCTCTCCGACGCAACGTCGACGTCGATCCGAGCTCAAGCCGTCGTGGCCTCCACCAAGCACACAATTAACACTTGAGAGAGAGAGGAACATAATTAAGCAAAGTACTCTCCCTCAGATGGATAATTACGAGGGAGAGTTGGTGGTGTCGATAACCATCAACCCAAATAACCCCTATACGTACCCCTCACCAACTCAATTTACAACTGGAGTACTAGTACCAGATTTGGTTATCAGTACTCGGCCTCTCAGCCTGCAAGCTCGCACACAGGGTATTGGTACTAACCCGATGCCATACCGGTACTTAACACTAAAATTCTGTACTTTGCGAATTTCAGTGTCAAAACTATACTCGCGCCTATCGTCGAGTCCGTTTTACATCTTTTTCGCGCCAAAACGATTTTGACTTATCCCGACACTCTCCAAATGTGTCGCCAAGCCTCAGATGCTGAGATCCACAAGCAACCCAAAAACCAAGAATACTACAATTGTATTTAATTGGTATAATTTGATTTAATTGGTATAATTTGTTAATTGGTATAATTTGATTTAATTTGATTTAATAGTGTTTCCTAATAAAATTGGGATTCTATATTTGAGTATAATTTTAATAATAGTGTTTAATATATAGTGTTTTCTAATAAAATTGATAGTGATTTAATTATACTCAAATATAGTGATATTTTTAATAGTGACATCACTATTAACTTTGGAATTTGGAAACATTATTAATTTAATTTTTAATAGCGATTTAATTTGAATTTTAATAGTAATTTAATTTGATTTAATAGTGTTTTCTAATCTATTTACTAAATTACTATTCTGTATTTAAGTTTGACACGTGACAAGTATATAGAAAGTCACGTATCTATTTTAGTATATATTAAATAGATCTGCAAATAGGCGAAAGACTTGGTGTGTTCTGGCATGGCTTCTAAATATTTTTTTTTTTTTTTTTACCCGCTTCGTTTAGTTCGTTAACAAATAAACTTAGCTAGAAATGTGAATCAACTAAGATTCGAACTCGGATCTCGGATACCAACCACCAAGTCCTTTACCACTTGCTCTAGGACGGCTTCTAAATATTAATAAGGATAAATTGCCGCTATTTATAAATGGCATAATAAACAACAATTTTATTTATTAATTCTTCAATTTATTTTTTTTCTTTTTATTCAAATTTGACAAGGCAAAAGTGAAGATAAAAAAAAAAGGCATGTTCTCATACCATCTATTAATCTGCAATATCCTGCAAGTTTTAATATTATTAAAAAAAAAATTCTCACAAAAGTATGCCTAAGATTTTGATATCTTTGCATTTAAGGCTCTCAGTACTCCCAATAGATAAAAATGTATCCAGCCCCCCCCCTTAAAATATATTCTATTCTCGCACTCCCCCCCGAGATTTATTTTTTATTTTTTTTAATATTTTCTCAAATTTTATATTTTTTAAAATTTAGTGGTTTTCATCAAATAAATTAAAAATTCACCAAATTAGCAAATAAAACTAGAACGATTGACAGTTAATAGTTAACAGAGCTATTAAACTTAATGACACGTCTAATTTAGCAAACATATATAATAACTCAAATATTAAAAAAATAAAAACAATAGTAAAGTTCAAAAGGAGCCCATTTCACAATTGCCTATAGTTGAGGGGGTCTTTATGCATTTGTTATTTTCCATATCTTTATATGTACGTAGGAACCTTGGTCCACTACTATACTTGTGATAACTCCATTGATGGCTTGCAAGTGCAACTTGGTTTTGGCTTTCATATGGCTTAGTCTTGCTTCTTTTTCTCAAGTAAGAGGAACAAGATTAGTGGCTAATCAGGTATGGATTAATTTAGGCCTTCAAATCACTGTAAAATTTGTATGTTTTAAAGAAGATAATCATGCCCATGAAATTTAATTATTTTAGATTGCTTGATTATTCATTCAAGTTTTATGGTGATGTGGAATTTTATTTCCCTTCCACCGTGTTAGTGAACACTTTTGGTTCTTATTATGGTTTTGTCATATTATAAAGGCATTCAAATGTTGCATGTAAGTGTTTTTTTTTATGAGTTTGTACACATGTATAGAGACAGAGAGTTGAGCTCCCGTGTTTTTAAAAGCTCCGAAGTATTTGTGCTTGTGACTCTTTAGTCGTTGGATCGCCGCAAGATTTGTATAATACTATTAACGATGTGTTCCGTTGTGACACTCCAATAATCCCACATCGGATGGGAATGGAGTTGTCAGAGAGTTAGACACTAGTAATAATAACTAGGTTTAAACATTTTGGGCCGGTGGTTGGATCCAACAAGTTATTATTGCTAGTAGGCTGGGTCGTTACATTTGGTATCAGAGCCGATTCACCAGCTGGACATGTGTGGCGAGTCTCGGCTGAGCCAAGGTATGGATGACGGGCTGGCGATACGAGTCTTACATCGCCTGGTGATCGTGGGTTGTGTGTGTGATTGAACTGACGAGGACGTCAGGGTCTTAACGGGAAGAGTCTGTAACACCCCAATAGTCCCACATCGGATGGAAATGGAGTTGTCATTGGGTTTATAAAAGACTTAGACACTAGTTATAATAACTGGGCTTAAGCATTTTGGGCCGGTGGTTGGGCCCAATGAGTTATTGTTGCTAGTGGGCTGGGTTTATACCCGTTACGCCCTATTTATTAGTGCTATATAGATCTTGAGGCGATCCCAAGGTTAAAAAATCACAAGCACGAACGTTGAGCTCCTATGCTTTTAAAAACATAGGAGCTCAACTCATATAGATACATATATAAATATTAAGGCTCTACTATATATATATATTATTTTTAACTATGGATAAAATAATAGATTTTTTACCCTATGAAATTTTTAAACTATTATATTAATTAGTCCAAGTTGATATATATACATATATATAGGATATAGATACATATATATATTAAGGACTATCATATCAATTTTTAATTTTATTAAATAAGTTATATGATATATATCGATATTAGTCCATAGTTGAATGGCCTCATCTATAGTGAGTGGTCCCAATGATGAATTTAAGAAATGATAAAAGAAAATCAAGCACGATATAACCGCTCTCTATCCTATTAAAAATATATATATATATATATATATATATATATATATATATATATATATATATATATATATATATATATATATATATATATATATATATATATATATATATATATATATATATATATATATAAGGCTTTTAAAAGCATCAATCATTTGGTTCTCGTAAATTTTTTACCGTTAAATTTATTTTTTTAATTATTTTCATCCGTTAAATCATATTATTCAATCAACCGCCCACTCAACTCAATAGGGCCAGTATCATCCTGACTGCCTACATTCCTTAACCCAACCCACCAATAACTTAATACTTTTAAAAATATATGAGCTCAATTCTCTATATTAAATGTCTTGTTTATTTGTGAAATTAAAAAAAAAAAATCTATTAGTCAAATTACTTGAGCTCTTATAGGGAAAAAGTCCCGAATACGCTTAGGGCCTGTTTGGATCCCCGTAAAACAGGCCTGAAAAATATTTTTCGGGTGAAAATTTTTTTTCCTATCGTTTGGTTGTTCGTAAAATATTTTTTAGGAAAAGTTATTTTACAGATTCTCAGAAAACTAGCTATTTTCGTTTTCCGCTCGCGACTTGCGAAAACGAAAACGCCCGGGTTGAAAAATCGGGGCGCATAGCTATTAACACGCGGTCCACGAGGTGAACTTTCCCTCGTGGACCGCTTGAAGGAGAGTCCACGAGGGACCGGCTTCATGGACTCTCTCTCTCTCATTCATTATGTGTTTTATTATATATATATGGGTATCGGTAGTAAGCAGTAGTTTACTACCGATTGTTTTCGATGATAGAGCTTCCAAATTGACGATCGCTCGTTAAATATGATCTAAACCATTTAAACTATTTAGAAATTAAATTTCATGCACTTTCGATATTGTTCTTTTATCCATCAAGTGAACAGAAAATGAATGGCTGAAAATGAATACTCTTTAAAAAATGATGATAGGAGTTTTATAATCAAGATCAAGAGTATAGATCTTGTTTTAAATAGTTTAAAGAATTTTCTAGCAAAAATTCAATTGATTTGGATATCTTTACGCTTAAACGAAAACGCCTCTTATCGACCATTAAAATTACAAATTTTAAAATCCTTTGATCATTAGGCAAATGATGTCAAAAAAATTTGAAATTTGATTTCTAAACACTTCAAATGGTATAGACTGCTTGTTCCGAGCTCGATCACACTAAAGCTCTCATGAAGTGATCGTCAATTTGAAAGCTCTCGTTTATCAATTGAAAACAAGATCGGTGGTAAACGGCTCGTTTATACGATAGTATATATAGTAAAACTCTATATATATATATATATATATATATATATATATATATATATATATATATATATATATATATATATATATATATATATATATATATATATATATAGAGAAAGAGAGATTCTTTGAAAGTCAAAGTGGTGAAAAAAATTGATATTCACGTGAAGGCTTTTTTTCTAATTTAGTTGTTATATATTCTTTAAAATAGAAATATGTATGCTTGACTATTCAACCCACCACCCACTTAACCCTAGCCCACATCATCCTAACCACACATCTCTCCAACAGCGGTCACTTGGTAGCACCAATGACTTTATTGATAAGATAGCCTAGTTCTATATATATATATATATATAATATTCTTTTTTATATAAATATATTACTATATAATATTATATTTATAAATATTATTTATAAATATATAGTGATTTATTTTATAGTACTAAATATAATATACTATTATGTATTATATTATTATATACTTATTATATAATATATTTTAAATTATATAGTATAATAATTATTGCCTATTAATAATATATAATATAATGTATATAATAAATATATATATATATATATATATAGTTTTCTATTTACTTTTCTTTTTTTTTTTATACTTTTAATCAAACAACCAACCGTAAATATATAATATATTTATTAATATCTCTAAATATATAACTCTTATATATTATATAATATGGTTATTTTAATTTTAAATATATTTAGTTTATAAATAAAAATTATAATAATATATTAATAATATATAATAAAAATATATTGAATAGTTTTTCATAAATTTTTTTTTCCTTTCAACCAAACAACAATCATGAAAAAATGTTTTTCTTTTCCTACCAACCAAACACTAACAACGTAAAATTTTTTTCCACAGAAAATTTTTTTTCCACCGAATTTTTTTTTTCCGCAATTTTACGTAGAACCAAACACACCCTTAACCAAAAAGTCCTGAATCCAGACCATTGGTGCAGAATAATTAAAACATTACTATTCTTTTGCGACTTTAATTAGTTTTTAGAGTAATCAATTGTTTCACATTATTTTCTAATTTATTTTGACAGATTGAAAGATATGATGATAGGGAAGGTTCAATTCAAGGCCATCATTCGAACCAGACAATTCAAAACCTGCTTGCAACTTTCGCTCATCCTTCCGATTCTAACGGTCCACCCTATATTCAACATGTAATTTTCGTAATTAAAGATCCTTATTTAGCCCCTATTTGTCAAAGTTCCAATATTATTCCGTTTATTTCTTATAATTTATACCGAAAATAATCTTTAAAATGACATAAATACATAATTTTTTTTTCTTATAAAAGAAATAAGGGCGATTTGATCATTTTGTCTTCTCCATCAATATCGTATCCCTCTGAAAATATTTCTAAAATTTTAATTCTGTGTCTCTACGCATGTTTGTATGCTAAGTTCTTGTAATTTCTTTTGTTTATGACTAAATTACAATTAAAAGAGAAAAAAAAAAAACCCCTTTTAATCCCCTTTTTTGTTTTTACTCTCTAACTTTTTAAAAACCTACATTTTACTTTCTTAACAAATCAAGATATTGCATTTAGCCGTCTTCAGTCAATGTTTCATCACTATTCCGTCAGTTTCTTATAATTTATATCGAAAATGAACTTTAAAATGATAGAAATACATAATTTTTTTTTTTATAAAAGAAATGATGATAATTTGATAATTTTGTTCTTTCTATCAACATCGATCGTAACTTTCTAAAATTATTTTTAAAATTTTAAGTAAGCAAAATGTAGATCTTTGAAAGTCAAAGTGGTGAAAAAAAAAAAAGAGGATATTCACGTGAAGGCTTTTTTTCTAATTTAGTTGTTATATATTCTTTAAAATAGAAATATGTATGCTTTATCTATTCTAGTGGGCTACTTACACCACAAAGGAAGGCTACTATTTTGGCACTAGAGCTACAATAAATGTATGGGGTGTTCCAGATATAAAACAAGATCAAATGAGTGCCACAGTAATATCAGTTGCCAATAATGATGAGATCATTCAAGTTGGAGTGCATGTAAGTACTTTTTTTTTTTTTTTTAACTATGATTAAAAAAACTAATTGAGATTTTAGAAGTACACATTTGGTATATTGAAATTAAAAGTTTGTAGTTTATGTGTATCTGCATGATGAAATATATTCGAAGAAAACATTTATAGGTTTGAGCTTTAAAAATTTCTTTTTCGTTGTCAAAATTTTTCGATATTATTATTATATACTCAACATATTAACTAATTATGTAATCTGTTCTCCTTCCTATCTCATACTTTCAATCAAACAATTCCGATGTCCACCAAAGTTTGAAATCAAAATTTTAAGGCTTAAAGTTTAGATAATTTTTTGGAAACAATTACCCCTGGTTCACACAATCTCGATAAACTTTTGACCAAATTATGAAAATAATATTGGTATTTTCAAATAACTTCTACTTACAAATCTACAATAGTAAGTAAATTTGTTTTATCCTTTAGTACATAATCAAATATCGATTAACGATTTAAAGTTAAATAGTTAATTATTAACATGAGCAAAATGGTGTTATAAATAAAATATTATATAATAATATTTTTATTATAAAATTAAATTTTATATATAATAAATATATATTTATTAATAATATACTTTGCTTTATATATATATATATATATATATATATATATATATATATATATATATATATATATATATATATTGTACTTGTAAATTCTTCTCTAATCGCACCCGGGTACTCCATTAAACCACTTTCTGTTTACGGCGGACAACAGTATGTTATCAAAATTAGCGTTAAGAAGGTTTGGTGGAATTTTTCTTATTAGTCTTCTTAATTACTCTTTTTTTTTGGATATTCCATTTAGAAACTTGCACAATTTTTAGAGGAGAAATAATCCATAGTAATCTACAAAATAAGTACAATTTTGCTTGAATCACGCAGTTCTTAGTATAAACTTTGATGTTTTTTTAGTTTTTGTCATTCATAAGCTTGTAATATTTTTTTCTATATTTTTATCTAAATTTGATTTTATGTGTGCGCGCACACATTTGATTTGTAGGATCCGGACACAAAAAATTGGTTCGTATTGAGAGATAACGATCAAAGTTCCCACCTAGTAGGCTACTGGCCGAATTTTCTCTTTAAAGATTTTGGTAAATTCGCAAGACACGATGGGCATTATCCATTCGAAGCCGAAGGCAAAGCAGCATATTTCAAAAACATGGAGCTTTTTACCGAGTTTGGCGATACGCGCCGGCACCCGTTTAGAGATGGAAATCAATCAGCTTTTACAGACAAGCCAGACTGTTACAAAGTTAGCCCGCTTTTTGACTCAGATGAGGTAGGAGGCACAAACGGCCATTTCTTCTATTTCGGGGGACCAGCCGGCTGCGCAAACTAATGAGAGAAGTAGAAAACTAAGTTTGTTTTCTCAATAAAGCATAGAAAACTTATAAGTTTGTTTTCTCAATAAACCATTCGAATGGTTCAGTTCTCAATATACATTTTTATTTGTTTGCTAATCATTTAATTTCTTTCAATAATAAAAAACTTAATTTCCTTTTTTGCGCAACATACCGAGAATCACTAAGGGTGTGTTTGGTTCGTTTATTTTTTGTAAATGGGAATGAAATGAAAAATAGTTTTGCGAGTACCATTCCGATTGTTTGGTTGAAAGGAAAAAAAATAGTAGATAAAAATAATTTAATATATTTTTTATTATATATATTATTAATATATAATAATTATTATATTATTTATATTATTATTATAATATTTATTTATAGATTAAATATATTTAAAATCATAATAAACATATTACATAATTACATATTTAAGAATATTAATAAATAATTACAAGTTTATAAATAAAATATTATATAATAATATTTTTATTATAAAATTAAATTATTATATATAATAAATATATATTTATTAATAAAATTATATATATATATATATATAAAATGAGAGGGAGGTCCACTGTGAATGCAGTGGACCTCCCTCTCACACGGTCCACGAGGCCAAAGTGCCTCGTGGACCGCGCAATGTTTTGCCACCCATGAGCTGCGATTTAGCCTCTTTCTTTTCGTTTTCCGCAGCTCTCAGGCGGAAAACGAAAAGTAAATTTTTCCCGACATATGTAAAATAAATTTTTCTGGAAAAATTTATTACCTCCAACCAAACAAGCTACAAAGTTGTTTTTTACAGAAAACTTTTTTTCGGCCCACTTTTACGCCGAACCAAGCATGGCCTAAGCACAAATACGAGCTAAATCTTATTCTGTGTAAATTTGGCCTTTTTCTTTTTGTTATTGTATGGTTTGTAAAAAATATTATTAATTAACTGTTAACCGTTAAGCGAGTTAAATCATTGTATTTGGTGAGATTATAACTGGATTTGATAAAATCCTCAAAATCTTAAATCAAAACTACTTATTTTGTTTTTTTTTTTTAAAAAAAGAAGCTAATTAAGAAAGTCTCAATTCAATAAAAAAAAAAAAGAAATCCTACTTGTGTACACTTAAACTTTTGAGTTATAGATCTCACATAGTATACGTCACATTTCACTATCCAAGAGATGTGATGGATTTTTTTAGATGTTTAGTAGTTAAAAATATACAGTAAAAAACTAATGTAAAAGAATTAGATTTTTGGTAAAGATGTAAGATATACTGTTTGCGTTATGTAGAATGTATCTGAAATTTCTAAATCAGATTAATATTGACATTGAATTACTGCGTTTGGTTTAATATAGTAATATAATACTGGATTACAGTATATATCAAATTACTATATTTGAATCATTTTATAAAATTTAGTAATTCTACGAATAATATATAGTCCACTCCAAAATTAGCCTATTTGGTTTAGATTATTCTATCAGGATTACAGGCAATACTACCGAAATTACTATATTTGGTTCATTCAGTTTGTAATCTAGTCGGTAATGTAGCTGTAAGGTACCGAACTTCGGAAGTTATGAAGTTACGGTGGGATGTAATATGTCGAAATTTAGCATAAAAATTAAGTGTAAATAAAAATAGTGTGAGATACTATTTTTATTGGACTTAAGGGTGTAAGGTATAGGTTGGAAATGACCTGTGCTGAAATCGGAGCGGAAATAGAAGATTTAAAATTTTCTGTGAGAAACGGGGCAGATAAATTAGCAGAAAATGCAGTGTCGAAAAATTATGAAAACTGGAGGGTATGTCAGGATTATTATTATGAGGCCAGATCTAAAATTTCATGTCATTCTGACACCCGAAAAATGCCCAGAATTGGACTATTTTGGAGGGATTAAGTGGAAGAGTATTTTAGTAATTATCACCCCAAGAAGGCTATTTAGACTTGGCTTCTTCCTCTTTCTCTCATTTCTTGCAGCCAAAGCAAGGAAAAAGAGGGCTTCTCTTTCTCTCTCTGAGGAAAAGAAGGAGAAGAAGAAAAAGGAAGAAAAAGAAGGAGAAGTTAAGGGGCAAGGTTAGGAGAGTGAGATTTCTCTCCTTTGTCATCCTCTTCATCAAGAGAAAGACTTCTTGAGGTAGGCTTTAGATTTTCTAAAGTATTATACTCTAGGGTTTTGTTGTTTAGCCTTAGAGATGGGTTTTGGTAAACTCTAGAGTTCTAGCTAGTTGCTAGAAACGTGAATCTAGAGTTCGTTACGGCTATTTTTGCCGAAGTCGCGAGCTAGGGCTCCAAATGGGGTTTTGCAAACGGCTAGGGTTTGATCATGTTTAACACTGTCTTTGTGATGGTTTTAGGCTCACGAGTACCCCCGCGAAATCAGTTAGCGATTCCGCCAAGCAAGTGTGGAGAAATTGAGCCGGGAGCCTAATTTGGCTCAAATTGCCGTAGAGTGCGGCGAAGCTTCCGGAAAGTCGGCGAAACGCGCCGGTGGAGTCGACACGATATTAGAAGGTGGAGGGTGTCCATCCCGAAGCAGCTGGGCTGCTCCCTATATCTGTATGTGTATATGTATATATATATTGTCGATTTATTGTAAATTGTCGAGAACAAGTTAGGGCAAAGACATTCCTTTATTTGCATGTATTATAGCTAGTGTAGCGAGTTGAGCTTGACACTAGGATAGAATACAGGAATAAAGGCGAATGGTAACATAGAAATCCTAAAGTAGAGAACTTGCATGAGTTGGCAAAACAAAAAACAAATGACAATATAGATCGAGTGGCATCTAGAAGAATGATAACCTAGATCGAGTGGCATCTAGTAAATGAGAACATTGACAAATGACATGTTGAACTAGAGTCTAGGTGAACTCTTTGCATGATGAACTAGAGGTGATAGTTCTGAGAGTTGTTAACCTTAGTTGATAGGGTATCCTCAGTTGGCGAGGGTTGGATCATACTCACGCAGTCTGTTTGAGCTTGTGGTGGTAGCTCCACACAAGCAGTGCACTACGTAGTTGTCACACGAGCGGGGTAGCTCACCGGGTGGGATACGAGCGGGGTAGCTCCTCACTCATTGGATTAGGAAGTGAGTCGGGCGAAGGGCGGGGTAGCTCTTCACCTATGAGATTTGAGCGGGGTAGCTCGTCACCTATAAGATTTGAGATATCAGTCGAAGCGAAGGGTGGGGTAGCTCTTCACCTCTTCACCTACTAGATTTGTACTGTGAGTACCTATGGGATTTGAGATCTTAGGCGGGGTAGTCTAGTGGATTGGATAAAAAAAAGAACATATTTTCTTATTGGACATAGTAGCATAATAGTTTCTTTACACTATGCTGAGCATGTTAGTTTATGTGAATGTCGAAAGTGGATGTAATAGCTAGGTGTATCTTTCTTTATTTACTTGTATAGTATACTTGTATGTTACTCTTACTTGTTAGCACTTGTGGTGCTTCGTTTCTTGTCATGTATGTATTTGAATTACTTCCTCGGCAATTCATCTACATGACTTATTGTTGAGTCTTGGGCGGACAGAAAAGGTGTTGTCCGTTCGGCGTCTGTTTGACGTGCCCGGACCGGACCAAATTAGTAGCGGTCGCGAGGCGTGACAGTAGCATTACAAATATAATGTAAGATTATTTCGAAAATATTACCGAGCGGGGAGGTAACTATCTCGTATTACTAATAATGGATTATCTTCTCCAACCCCGCAAATTCTTTCAACCCGTCATTTTTAAAATTTTAATTTAAAATTTTGAATTGTTAAAATTTAAATTTTAAAATTTATGTTCGTACTTTATTATTTTAAATTTTAAATTTAGATTTTAAATTTAAAATTTTAAATTTAGATTTTAAATTTAAAATTTAAATTTAATTTAAAATTTAAAATTTAAAATTTAAATTTTAAAATTTAAATTTTAAAATTTTTACAATTTAAATTATTAAAATTTTAAATTTCACATTAAAAAATAAATAAAAGTTGGGAGGGCGATTTTAGAAGCGCCAATCGCTGAGGGGGTCTCTATATACATTTACCAGAATTTTTACTCAAAAGTGAACAATACTATAATTTACACCAGCTGTAAGTAATATACAACTCCTTAAATATCTCTCATTATATTATTAATGCATTACCAACCTATCAATAAACCTAAACCCAACATACCAACAATACACCGACCGTCCCTAAAGCAAGTGGCAAAGAGTTTGGTGGTTGGTACCCGAGACCCGAGTTCGAATTCTAGTTGATTCACATTTATAGCTAAGTTTATTTCTTAATAAAATAAACGAAGCGGGTAGCGAGCTACCTATCTCTCAAAAAAAAAAAAAAAAAAAAAAAAAAAAAAACATACCAACAATACAGTCGAGGACAAATAGCTTTTCTAATTTAGGACTTAACTAGCGAGCAATTATCTACCCTTGAATAACTAAAATATAAATTATATATAGAGAGGGAGAGAAAGTTGAGCTGCTATACTTTTGAAAATACTAAGTTATTGGTGTTTACAGAGGTTCTCGGTCCTTGTATTAAAGGGATATGCGATTAGAATGATTGTGGCACCCAAAGATTGAGTAAGTGGTTGGTTGAATAGTATGATGTAATTGATGGAAATAATTAGAGGAGTAGATTTAACAGCAAAAAATTTATAAGCACTAAGTGCTTATTATTTTTCCACCGTTAGATTTATTTCCCCAACCACCTACTCAACTATCATTCTAGCCTTACAAATCTTCATCCATAAACTAAAAACCTGCCAGCACTAATTACTTTGTGCTTATATAAACCGATGCCTGGGATTGCCCTATATATATATATATATATATATATATATATATATATATAGAATACTCTCGATAGTAAACGGAGCGTTTTACTATCGAATTATTTTCGATGATAGAACTTCCAAATTGACGATCGGCTCCGTTAAATATGATCTAAACCATTTAAACTACCTAGAAATCAAATTTCACGCACTTTCGATATTGTTCTTTTATCCATCTAGTGAACAGAAAATGAATGGTTGAAAATGAATATTCTTTAAAAAATGATGATAGGAGTCTTGTAATCAAGATCAAGAGTATAGATCTTGTTTTAAATAGTTTAAAGAAGTTTCTAACAAAAATTCAATTGATTTGGATATCTTTACACCGTTAAACGAGAAAACGTCTCTTATCCACCATTAAAATTACAAATTTTGAAACCCTTTGATCATTAGGCAAATGATGTTGAAAATATTTGAAATTTGATTTCTAAACACTTTAAGTGGTATAGATCATGTTCAACGGAGCCGATCGTCAATTTGGAAGTTCTATCATCGAAAACAACTCGATAGTAAAATGCCCCGTTTACTATCGAGAGTATTCTAGCTAGGACATAAATTTGTATTTGACTTTAAATTATTATGAATAATTTTGGGTTCTTATTTCCATTCATGTTGTGTATGTGTCCATGAATCGTCCAAGAAATTAATAAGATGATAACATATATTCTCAAGAGTTGAGAATTTGAGACATGTGTCATTGATGATTAATTCCTAAATACTCCCAATCAATGGATCATCACGGGGACGGTGATTGATCCGGTGAGATTGGTGCATAGGTCGCTTTCCTTTTGGGTAGACGAGTCTCGAGTCGACAGTGTGGGGACACTGAAGCGAATATGCAGGTGGTTGTTAAAGAACAAGGGTACCGAGCGTGACCAACGCGAGAAGTCATTTGGATGTCTATTCACTCGTCAGTGACTTACTCAATGTTGCAGTAGTATGACTGGTTCTTTGACCTGCGGTGCCTCGGCTATTCACAATGAGGTTACTGTAGTTTGACTCTACATGCACTTGGTCCCTAGCCATTCGGGTCCTTCCGGTGCATGTTGGCTACAGTAAGTTCATTGTAGGAATAGGGTGTGCACTTAGATGGAATCTATCTCCCTTGGTAGATAGGGGCGTTAGTTCTATGTGATTTATGAGACCGAGTTTAGAAGACCTTGGCCAGAGCAGAGTTAATAGCAGAAAGGGGTTTCCGATATTAGAAACTCGAGTCGAATAAATTTAACATATGACAGACGATGGGGTTTGACGAGTTATTCCATAACCTCCGTCTTGTCGGGACTCATGATAGAAGGATTGTATCACACGATAACTGCACCAAGAGGTTCAGTATTTTATTCTACTGGAATGCCACTACATGCTGCTAGGCGTCACTGGTGGATTGTGAGAGTCATGAGAATTATCTAGATGATCGATAATTCTCATTGGGCTGAGTTGGAATTGTTCCGATGCACTGAAAGGAGTTTCAGTGATATTGTTGATAGTGATCAAAATATATCTCACTACCAGATAGAATAGAACCTATGGGGTCACGCACATAAGAGGTTGTGATTGATCGAATAGCTAGATCGCGATTATTGAATCGCAGGAGAACCTAATTGTCAATATGTTGATAATTGGACTAATTTATAATTATTACAAATTAGTGGTATTAAAGTGTAAATATTACTAGAGATGACTTACTTATAGTTAGTAAATTATAAGAGAACTTATGTGCAAATATTATATTATTAATTTGATATGATCAAATTAATATAAAGTTCAAGTCGAATCAAATTAGGATTTGATCGATCTAACCAATTAAGGAAAGGATAAATCTACATTTATACTTATCCTTAATTGTCATTATATTATTAGGAATAGGATTATAATCCTATATATAATATACGGGGGTTTTTAGAAAACCCTAGCCGTCATCTATTCTCTCTTCTCTCTTCTATCGTTTAGCAAGAAAGACGTCCTTTGCAAGGGAGCTAGCACCCCGGTGAGGACATCGATCAAATCAAGAACCTCGTGTGGATACCTATAGAGGCCGGATGCGTGTGTGGCTTCAAGAGAACCGAATTCCACGATCATCAAATTGAGATGAAGATTTATCCGTGAAAGAGGTAAAGATTCGATCTTACTTTTCTCCTTTAATCTTATAGAACATGAGGGATCCTAATTGCATGATTTTTGAGATTAGATCTCGGGAGTTTTTCAAAATCAAATTTGTTTGATTTCTTTCCGCTACGTTTTTACCGTACGCAATTTTCTAACATGTATAGCTATTCATGTCGTCGAGTATTTCGGAGTGTCGCACGATCGAGACCACATGGAGGTCCACAGACGATTCCGGGTTTGAGTGCATATGGAGCCTCCTACCCAAAACGGGATTTAGATGTGAGTTGAGGGCGAACCCAAGGGATTCGTCAAGGATTGGGTAAATGAAAAGAGAACATTGTCATCGAACAATTACTTGTTGAACATAGAATGAACTTGGTAGCATATTAGTAAATCTTTACTATATGATGCATGCATTCATACTTATGATTATGGGCATAATAGTATAGTTTTCCTATTATGCATTTACAGTTTTAGATATCTATCTATTTATCTACTTGTGGTACTTTGCCCGCTTAAACCTAGTGGGGAGGTCGGCGGAGTCGGCGGCCGAGCCCACTGAAAATTATGGAAGATAGTTCTCACCCCACTCTATTTTAGGGTTGAGTGCCGGCGTGCCGGGCGAGGATCGCGGTAAGGGTATAGCGCCGGAACAGTAGCTACATATAGTAGCTTTCCCTTTTTCTTTTATGTATTAGTACACCCTATGTATCTAGATGTTTATTTTGGAAGAATAATATAATTATTTGAAAATGAATGAAACATGTATTTATTTTGGAAAAGAATGATATAATTTGTACAAATCAAAGCTAATGTGATGTAATAGCTAAGTGTATCTCTCTTTATTTCATTTGTATCTACTCGTGGATTACTTGCTCTAGTTGTTAGCACTGTTTGTGCCCTCGTCGATTGTGTATATTTAGAATTTAGTTTTTCTGGGTAAATTCTTGTACGCAATCCGTGGTTGAGCCTTGGGCGGACAAAGAAGGTGTTTCCCGTCCAGCATCCGCTCGTCGCGCCCGAACGGGACCAAATCGGTAGCGATTTTTGGGACGGGGGTGTGACAGTGGATCTGTATAGTGACTACCTGTATACTACTCATTCAAGAACTGATACTGGTATCTAGCTGCATTTTGATCGACTTATGCTTTCTACGATGATTGTGTTTGTCTGCTGTATTGCTCAGATCGGCATCACTTGTCCACTCTTGTTCGATGTTCTGTTTTGTAAGTTTTTTGGTCCGGGGGAGGTTGTGTTTTGTCTTTTGTTTGGGGAGCATGTTGGGGACCTCACGCTTGCGCTCCTTTATCCACTATGGGTTGGAGTGCTAAGGAGCACATTGTCTTCTCTGCTACCCCTCTGTAAAATAGGGTCGATCCCTGTTTAATCAAAAAAAAAAAAGAACTGATACTGGTCGGGTCTAAATCGGATACCAATACGCGTATATATATATTTTTTCACATACTTTATTAAATTGTCTGGGCAAAACTTGTTTCGACCATTATATTGACTAATTAAAAGCCTAAAATTTAAAACAATTTTATATGTAAACACATAAAAATAAAAAAATTATAATATCATATTATAGATAAAAAAAAAATATAAGTTATAGTAATTATAAATTTTTGAAAGTTCAAATGGTAAATATAAAATTTTAAAACTTCAGATGACTACCTGCAAATAAGGGAAAGGCCGGATGTGTTCTTGCTTCTAAATATTAATAAGGATAAATTGCCGTCATTTATAAATGACATAATAAACAACAATTTTATTTTATTTATTAACTCTTCAATTTATTTTTTTTTATTTTTATTCAAATTTGACAAGGCAAAAGCGAAGATCAAAAAGAGGCATGTCATACCAACTATTAATTTGCAATATCCTGCAATTTTTAATATCTATACCTATATATTATTTCCCATAAGTCTTGCCACGTGGCGACCTCTCCTTCATCCTTACCTACGTGGCGACCTCTCATTCATCCTTATCTCATCATCTTTTCTCTAATCACAACCCATACTCTTCATCTCCCCCACTAAGAAGTCACTAACGCATCTCTTCTCTAATCACAACCAACACTTTTCATCTTCCCACCAAAGAATTACTATAGCATCATTAACTTTAATAATTACGATCTTAAACTCACACTTTTCATCTCCCCACCAAGAAGTATAGCATCATCACACTCTTCATCTCCCCACCAAGGAGTTACTAATGCATTATTAACTTTAATAATTACAATGATCCACACAATTAGCACCATTAAAACTCCATCATCATTATCTCCTCATTCCCCAAAATCAAATACCACACTCCAACAATGTCCTATGTTACAAACCAACTACCATACTCCAACAATGTCCTATGTTACAAACCAACTTTTCTTTTTATTATTCTTTCTTATTATTATTTTCGAACGCGAGTACGAACCCGTCAACGCCATTCGGGTCGAGCCATGAGTGCTTGGACGCGTTGTTTGGGTTAAGGGCATGCTTGGAGTTTATGGAGGGCGGGGCGAACAGGGCCGAATCGGGGTTGCTGCTTCGGACTCCGTCACGTGCTAAGCCGGAGCGTCTCGTGTCTTTGCGAGACCATACGAGAAGGGGTGAAGCTTGGCGTACCTGTGAACGTCACCAAAGCTCTCGCTTTGTCCTCGCTTTGTGGGCTCTCATACACGCTAATAGTTCTCCTGTTACAAAAATAAGTGTATTTTTTTTATGGTCTAACTTCATATATACAAATTGCTTTCATAAGAAAAAAAATAAGTAAAATAAGATTTCTTCGTAATCTTTTTTTTTCTTCATTTTTTGGCTCATAAGAATGGCTCATATTTTGTAATTTTTTTAATTTTTTTATCTTTTTGTTTTTAAATTGTATGTGTTAATAATTCTATTGCTACCTTCTTTCATTACTATTTTTTATAATTTATTTACTGAAATCATAAATTTTATTACATTTGTACGTATATCTGTTTCATCTCTTTTATTTATATATATGTTAATATATATTATTTTTATTTATTAATGTCTTATGGCAATTCAAAAATTTTAAAATTTTTATTTTGTGAATCTTTTGTCTTCTATAGCATCATTCCACTGATTAATTAAAGGACAAAAAAATTTCAAAAAAGTAGGCCTAAGATTTTGATATCTTTGCATTTAAGGCTCTCAGTACTCCCAATAGATAAAAATGTATCCAGACCCCCACCTTAAAATATATTCTATTCTCACACTCCCCCCGAGATTTATTTTTTATTTTTATTAATATTTTATCAAATTTTATATTTTTTAAATTTTAGTGGCTTTAATTAAATAAATTAAAAATTCACCAAATTAGCAAATAAAACTAGAACGATTGACAGTTAGTAGTTAGCAAAGCTATTAAACTTAACGAAACTTCAAAAACTTGGCAAACATAATAACTCAAATATGAAGAAAAAAAAAATGGTAAAGTTAAATGCGTATTTCACAATTACCTATAGTTGAGGGGGTCTTTATACATTTGTTATTTTCCATATCTTTATATGTAAAGAAACCTTGGTCCACTACTGTACTTGTGATAACACCATTCATGGCTTACAAGAGCAACTTGGTTTTGGCTTTCATATGGCTTAGTCTTGCTTCTTTTTCTCAAGTAAGAGGAAGAAGATTAGTGGCTAATCAGGTATGAAATTTAGGCCCTCAAATCACTGCAAAATTTGTATGTTTTACAGAAGATAATCATGCCCCTGAAATTTAATTATTTTAGATTGCTTGATTATTCATTCAAGTTTTATGGTGATGTGGAATTTTATTTTCCTCCCACCATGTTAGTGAACACTTTTGGTTCTTATTATGTTTTTGTCATATTATAAAGGCATTCAAATGTTGCATGTAGGTGTTTTTTTTACGAGTTTGTACAAATATATAGAGACTGAGAGAGTTGAGCTCCCGTGTTTTTAAAAGCACCGAAGCATTTGTGCTTGTGACTCTTTAGCCGTTGGATCGCCTCAAGATTTGTATAATACTATTAACAATGTGTCCCGTTAAGCCTCGTTTATTAGTGCTATATAGATCTTGAGGTGATGCCAAAGCTAAAAAATTACAAGCACGTTGATCTGCTCCTGTGCTTTTAAAAACATAGGAGCTCAACTCATATATATATATATATATATATATATATATATATATATATATATATATATATATATATATATATATATATAAATACATTATGGTCTTGTAAAAGCACCATTGTAGGGTTAGGATGATATTAGTTAGTTAGAGTTGAATGGTCATAGGGTTGAGTGGTCACATTTGAGTTATAGTATTTAATTGATGGTTAAAAATGTTGAAAAGAGTTGATCCAAAGGCTAAAAAATCGATAGGACAATGATCTTTCTATCCTATTAATAGGATAGTAGGCGGACTATATATATATATATATATATATATATATATATATATATATATATATATATATATATATATATATATATATATATATATATATATATATATATAAAATTGAGCTCCTATGCTTTTAAAAGTACCAAGATATTGGTGTTTGTAAATTTTTAACCTTTTGATTAAGAATTGTGTGGTTAGGATGATGTGGGCCCCCTAAGGTTGAGTGGGTGGTTGGTTATATATTATATATTAGAGTCCGACTATGATGCTTTTAAAAACATCAAGTATTTGGTTCTCGTAAATTTTTCACCGTTAGATTTATTATTTTTGACCATTTTCATCCGTTAAACCATACTATTCAATCAACCGCCCACTCAACCAAATAGGACCATTGTCATCCTGACTGCATACATTCCTTACTCCAATCCACCAATAACTTAATACTTTTAAAAATATAGGAGCTCAATTCTATATATAAAAGGGATAATTGCCTATATACCACTCATGCGTCTGAAAATATCCGATCTATCCCTACTTTTTTTTTCTTTCTAAAATGGCTCTCATACGTTCCACCGTTATTGCAAAATACTCCCGCAATTATCTTTTGTTAAGTTAATCTAGGTTAAATGTGAGTTAAATATCTACGACAGTAAAAAAAACAAAACAATTTTGCCCTTAACTTAAGGGCAAATAAGAAAGGTTGGTGACGGTAGAGGGGCATATTGGAAAAGACCAAAAGTCAAAATACTTTTTGTGTCCTTGACTTAAAGGGCAAATAAGAAAGACAGTGATAGTAGAATGGTATATTTAAAAAGGGCAAAATAGTAATTTAACAGAGATAACAGAGTTACTTAATAGATTTTAACTCTAAGGGTATATTAGAAATAGGTTGGAACGTATGAGGGGTATTTTCAATATTAGCCTTCTAAGAAGGGTAATCGAAAAATCGGGAGCTTTTCAGGGGTATATAAGCAATTGCCCCTATATTAAATGTCTTGTTTATTTGTGAAATTAAAAAAAATGTATTACTCAAATTACTTGAGCTCTTACACCGTTTGGTTAGGGGATAGGAATAGGAATAGGCTCTTATCCCCTTTTATACCAAAACGTTAATTTTTTACTTGAGAATAGTAGTTCTCGGTTATTCCCACCAACACATCCATTTTCTATATAAAACTACTTGATATTTTTCTTATCCTCGGAAACAACCCAATTTTCATCCAAATATTATTTTTCTTATCTCCATACTTGTACATATTCCTGTAATAGCTAGTTCTTGCTTATACCCGAACCAAACGATGAGAAAAATAGGTAGTTACACATGGTCTTATGCTTAACCAAAATGTCCACCATTGGTGCATAATAATTAAAACATTAGTATTCTTTTGCCACTTTAATTAGTTTTTAGAGTAATCAATTGTTTCACATTATTTTCAAATTTATTTTGACAGATTGAAGGATATGATGATGGGGAAGGTTCAGTTCAAGGCCATCATTCGAACCAGACAATCCAAAACCTGCTTGCAACGTTCGCTCATCCTTCCGATTCTAACGGTCCACCCTATATTCAACATGTAATTTTCGTAATTAAAGATCCTTATTTGATATCATTCGTATCTTTTTTCTTTAATTTTTTTTTTCTAAACACAGTTTCTCTGCGATGGGATAAATCTTTTTCTTTTCTTGTTATTGTTGTTTGGCTTCTTATGCACCACTTGGTAATATATCATCATCTACTTTAATTAGCAAATAGAATTAAAATACGTACATAAAAAAAATTATTAATGAACTAAACTGTTGTAAACTGTTTTATGCAATTTATTTCTATATACTCTACTTGATATATATAGGCTGGAATACTATTTTAATATATAGCACCAATGATTTGGTGCTAGTAAGTTTTCTACCCTTGGATTAAAAGATGTACGGCTAGGATGATGTGGGCCTCCTAGGGTTTAGTGGGTGGTTGGTTGAATAGTATAATCTAAGGGATAAAATTAATCAAAGGGGTTAATCCAAAGGTAGAAAACTTACTAGCACCAAGTTCGTCGTCTTATTAATAAGCATACTGTAGGACTATATATATATATATATATATATATATATATATATATATATATATATATATATATATAGAGTTGAACTAGAATACTATCGGTAGTAAACGAGCCGTTTTACTACCGATTTGTTTTCGATGATAGAGCTTCCAAATTGACGATCGCTCGTTAAATATGATCTAAACCATTTAAACTACCTAGAAATCAAATTTCACGCACTTTCGATATTGTTTTTTTATCCATCAAGTGAACAGAAAAATGAATAAAATGAATATTCTTTAAAAAATGATGATAGGAGTCTTGTAATCAAGATCAAGAGTATATATCTTGTTTTAAATAGTTTAAAGAATTTTCTAACAAAAATTTAATTGATTTGGATATCTTTGCGCAGTAAAACGAGAAAACGCCACTTATCGACCATTAAAATTACAAATTTTGAAACCCTTTGATCATTAGGCAAATGATGTCGAAAAGATTTGAAATTTGATTTCTAAACACTTCAAATGGTATAGATCATGTTCAACGGAGTCGATCGTTAATTTGGAAGCTCTATCATCGAAAACAAATCGGTAGTAAAACGGCTAGTTTACTAGATAGTATTCTACAAAACTCTATATATATATATATATATATATATATATATATATATATATATATATATATATATATATATATATATATATATATATATATAGTGGGTCTCGATGCTTTTGGAAGCACGGAGCACTCGTGCTTCAAGTTGTTTTCGATGTTGGAATTTTTCGAATCGACGATCGGCTCCGTTAGACTTGATCTAGAGTATTTGAAGTATCTAGAAAAAAAATTTCGCGATTTTTCGAAATCATTTGTCTAATGATCGAAGGGGCTCAAAATCAACGGCTCAAAATAAAAATCTTACAAAATACGATGATATGACATTAAAATTTTAGATCAAAGTTATTGATCTTGTTTTATATGATATAAAAAATTTTCAATCAAAATTTCATGTGATTTGGATATTTTTACACCGTTAAATTTGCAAACGGCTCACCACGGTCATTAAAATTATTGATTTTGAGCCTCTTCGATCACTAGGCCAATGATATTGAAAAATTATAAAATTTATTTTCTAGGTATTTCAAATACTTTAGATCAATCTAATAGAGCCGATCGTTGATTCAAAAATCCAAACATCGAAAACAACTTGGAAGCACGGAGCCCTCCGTGCTTCCAGAAGCATACCAGCCCTTGTGCTCCTAAATTTTTAACCACCCATCAAGTTTGATGGGTGGTTTGAATGAAAGAGGGATAAGATACTGTGGAGAAATTGAATGTCTCAATTTTTTTTTCTTTTGAATTTCTCTTCAATATCTCTTCCCTCTCTCATTCTAACCATCCATCAAACTTGATGGGTGATTAAAAATTTAGGAACATAAGTGCTGTTGTGCTCCTAATAGCACAGTAACCCCACTCTATACATATATAGGCTGAAATACTATCAATAGCACCAATTTGTTGGTGCTATTATTTTTTTAACCCTTGAATTGAAAAATATGTGGTTATGTGTCACGCCCCGGGGTTAATAATATAGTGGAAAATACAGCGGAAATTTTTTTTTTTTTTTTAAAACCCTGACCCCGAGAGGTGAACCAGATCCGCCACAAATACAGAGAGTCCACTGTTCACACGGACGAGTCTCCCCGTATTTGCACGGCGTCGCACAAGTACGAGTATTAATCATACAACCAGAAACAACCACAACAAATGAATATACAAACAATCACTAAGTATACATTCACATACACCATTCACCCCAGGTTTAACCACATTTCCATAACAACTCTTTTCTTTCAAAAGTACGCTACCACGAGGGGTAGAAAACCTATTTTATTTTACAAAAGCCAAAACCTCTTTATTTCATTCAAAACCATATGAATTTAAATAGAGTAAACCAACTGAACCATATAACCAACTAAACTATAACAATATGAATAAAAAGGAGAACTAAAGGTAGTACAAACCGGGTCGGAGGCTCTATCGCGAACTAGACGCGATCCTCACCAGCTATCCCTCTATGACCTGCAACGTCACCTGAAAAAGAAGGCGAGGGATGAGAACATGTAAACATGTCTCCCCCTCCCAGTGGATACCTCGCGGAGATAGACACAAGAGGAGATAATAGTAGTAGTACGAGCTATGATAAACAAGTAAATGGAGAGAGATATATAGATATGAAACAACGACTACGTAAGTATGCATCGAAAAGCGAGAAAGTAAAGTACCCAATCCATAACCGCCAATGTTGGTCCGCGAGACCTCGAGCAATGCCCACTGTCTCTCCAAACTCGCATTCTACCCATATCAACCCTTTGTGGTTGCCTATGGGCTCACGGGTTGGGCAAAGTCCCGTAGGCAGTCCCAAACCACTTTTCCTAGGAAAAGAACACCCTCTTGCGGTGGCGGACATTGGTGTTCGTGAACCGCACTCGAGTCTGGCGATCGATCGTTATGCTCAAAAACCATACGTCAGCAACTGGCTAACAATCCCATCCCTAAAGGGACATCGACCCCTTTGGGTCATTAAGTAAACTCGTCGACCACGTAGGTCACAGAAACACTGAAATAAACCGACCGAACAGTCCGAAATCGAAACAAAGCGGACCGAACAGTCACGGAGAAACTGAAACAAGCCGACCGAAATAGGTCACTGAAAAACTGTAAGAAAGTACCAGAACCGACCAATCAGGTCAACTAGGATGGAACCACTCATCATCCTCTCAACTGTAGGCGAGTACTACTCAAGGAAACACAAGAAGCGACCACTCGGGTCAACTAGGATGGAACAACTCAACATCCTCTCAACCGTATGCAAGTACTACGAAGGAAACACGAGAAGCGACCAACCGAACAACAAGGTCATGAGTATCTTTGAAGTAGGTGACCGAACAGGTCACTGATGTCATAGGCTGACAAGAAGCAAACTACTCTACTCCTACACATGGTACTAAGCATGGAAACACTGAGTAGAGTAAAGCGTAAGCAGTGCAAGATATATCAAGGATAAACGATAAGCGATGAGGTGGAAGGAACGTCACCGGCGTGCACCAGCGAACGGACAACGAGTCGAAGTACCCACTGTACAAACACGGCGTCGACTCTCGTCGAGGAAGAAGTATCAACCGGACCTAAGGAGATCCATCGGTTAGTGTCTAACCCACTAACACAAAACACTAATAGCACAACTCACAACTAATCCCACGGAGATTGGTTTTCCGAACCAATTACCGTAACTCACCGGAAGTCCCGTAAACCACACCGGAACTCCGCCAGGACTCACGAACCGTCCCGAAAAGTACCGACTCGTGTCACGAGTCACCCGCTGCCATAAAACACTCCTAATTGGATGTTTTGGCAGCAAACACAAGATAACACTACAATACAATTATCGTCGGATAATTGTACGAATACGAGTTCTGAAAGTGTCTATTTCGACACGGAACCAACCGTCGCTCACCCGTCATTTCTAAACCCTCGAAATGATGCGGGTGACCAGACCAACAAGGCTCGGCGACACCGTAAATAACCACTAAGAGTTGTCGGAAGAAATCCGAACCGTAACCACGTTTCCGTCGCGAATTTTTGCCGAAAAACGCTCCGAAAATCACTTCTGATTTCCTGTAAATATTTAGGACCTAGGACGATCAGTCCAAAGGTTACCCTCAACATTCCTACACTGTCTACAGCGACCACGAAATTCTAAATTGCATAAAAGTCCCAGAAGCTCCAGAAAAGCGCATGATTTCATGTGAGTTAGGGCTATTATGGATCGTGCACGCAAACCGTGCCGTAATTTCGAAATCGCACTCGTAAGTCTTCGACATGTTGAAGACCGTGCTCGCCTTTCGGAGCATTGTCGGGCATCGTAGTGCGCGCACAAGCAACATCAATTTCAGTAAACAGCGCGCACAGCGCGTAAAGTACGTTCGTCCCGCTAAACGGTGCATCAAAACTCAGAACGGAGGTGAGCATCGCGTTCAGCACGAAAAACCCTCGACCGTGCTCACCTCGCGAGGTCAAAAAGACCTAACAGAGCCTCGGGGTCAGTGCATAAACCCTAGACTAAGTGCTGTTAACATACTTTACTGCTCACCTGCCCCGGGGGAGTTAGGGTTCGTCGCCGGCGGCTTGCCGGCGGTCGGTCTGGCCGGTGGAGGGTGCGCGCGGTCGGGGAGGTCGGGGGCACTCACGGCCGGCGGCGGAGGGCGGCGGAGACGCGACGACGGCGATCAAAACCCACCTTACTCTCGGGTTTGGTGGTCTCCCGTGTGCGCGGCGGCCGGAGGTGGTCGGGCGGCGTGGGATCGACGCCGGGGATCAAGGGGACCACCGTGCTCCCTCCTTGGGTGGTGGCTACGCACCGGGCCGAGGAGTTCCAACCTCGGATGCACCGGATCCGGCGGCGCGAGTTGCTCCGCGGCGGCCGGCGACGCACGGGAAGACCGGAGTAGCGCGCCGGAGGTGGCCCGAGGTCAGGGAAGGAGGATGGAAGCTTCCTTTGCCGTTGAAGGCGCTCGGATCAGTTTCTTCCCCGAGCTCAGCCTGGGTGGTCCAACAATGGCCGCAGCTCCTTCCTGCGGCTCGGCGACGCCGGCGGTGCACGGAGGACTTAAGGAAGGTATTTCTTCCTCTTCCAGACCGTGGAAACCCGAGAAGAGTTGGATCTCCCAACCTCGGCCACCACCTTATCCGTGTCGAGGGCGGCTTCGCAGCCTCCGCAATGGACGACGACGGCGGGGATGGCGGAGGGTGTGCCTCAGGTCAGATATAGTCGAGGATTGCTAGATCTACTCCCTAGATGGCTCCTCGGGGTTTCTACAACAAGAAGAAGGTGAGATGAAGGGAGAGGAAGGTAGAGGGAGAGAGAGATGGCTTTTTCCGGCGGCCGGGGCTCCTCGCCGGCGGACGGCGCACTTGCACAAGGTGGCAGGGAGGCCGTGGCGGTTTCCTAGTAGGCCGGGGGGAAGGGTAACAGGCTAGGGTTAGGGTTTGGGTCCATGAAAACCCTAAAACCATGTTTTATACACAATTGCTCTTTTGCATTTTAGCCCTCCAAAGCCCACAATTCACGCTTTAGTCCCTGCCAGCATGTGAATTATACGTATAAGCCCCTCTATATTTGAACTCGCGCATTTCGGCGCATAAAATATAGCGACTCTTCGCATTTTGCCGTTTTGCGATTTCGACCTCTTCGCGTTCTTTTCGCGATTCACGGAGATCCGTCCGTCGGATTCACGATCGGATCGCGCCGCCGTCTGGCGCCGCCGAGAACATCGAATCTAGCCTTTTACTTCGTTTGATTTGGTCTCGGATTCACAAAGTATCCATGCCCTCTCAACAATCCGATTATTAAGCATCGACCCCTTTGTGATCATCTTGTAATATCCGACGATCCGTCCAGCGGATTTCCGATCGGATTGCGCCAGCGCGTTCAGCACGATGGAGACATCGAATCTAGCATTTTATTTCATTCGATTTGGTCTCCGATCTGCGACGAACCCATCTCTCCATCAATTCCCGTAATAAACCAACATATTAACATATATACTTTATATATGTAAAATCATTCGGGACCCTTTTTCTCGACAACCGTGCATCGAATTCGATTCCGTCGGTGCCAACGGTTCCAGATATTCGAGCCGTTCGAAACGAGCTATTGAAGTCATATTATCGGAGTTCGTACACACACAGAACCCATCCTCTATTCCCGCTCATCCAGGAAAACTAGAGTTACTATTCACTTAAGTCGTTTTAAGTCGCGTAACTTTTCGTTTTAGCTCGGTTTCGCGAAATTTGACGTGTGCTCTTATAATACAATTACGCACACATTCACCGTGTCCAAATATTTTATTTCTTATTACGGAAAAATGCCGGTTATTACATCATTCCTCCTTATAGGAAGTTTCGTCCCCGAAACTAAGTCAAGGATCCCCCATAAACAAATATGGATAACGCTCACTCATAGAGGACTCAAGCTCCCAAGTCGGCTCACGCTCTTCGTGGTTTTCCCACTGAACTTTCACGTACGGAATGCTCCTGTTCCGTAGTCGCTTCTCCTCACGTGCCAAAATCTGCAACAGAGCCTCATCATTGCTCAGATCCTCTCGTAACTGTATAGACGTCAGTCTGATGACTTGGACGGATCTGGAATATACTTCCGAAGCATGGACACGTGAAAGACATTGTGCACCCGGGCGAGACTCGGAGGTAGAGCCAACCTGTACGCCACCGGACCAACACGTTCCAGGATCTCAAACGGTCCCATTAAACGCGGACTAAGCTTGTTCCGCAAACCGAACCGCTTGATCCCCCTGGAAGGCGACACCTTGAGCAGCACGTGCTCACCGACCAGAAACTCTAGGTCACGCCTCCGCTGGTCCGCGTAGCCCCTCTGTCGAATTTGTGCAGTCTGAAGTAGCTCTCTTGCAATGCAAACATTCGCCTCCGCATCCTCCACTAAGTCAGGCCCGATCAACCGGCGTTCTCCGTCATCGTCCCAACAGATAGGGGACCGACATCGACGCCCATATAAAGCCTCGTACGGAGCCATCTCAATGCTCGCCTGGTAGCTGTTATTATAGGCGAACTCCACCAGAGATAGGTAACGATACCATCCATCTCCATAATCCAGGACACAAGCGCGTAGCATATTCTCAAGAGTCTGAATAACGCGCCGTCGTCGCTCTGCGGATAGAACGCGATGCGTAGTTCGACTTCGTACTCATAACTGCTGCGGGTTCCTCTAAAAAAAAAAAAAAAGGAAACGAAGCGGGTGTCCCGATCGGATGCGATCGACAACCGCACACCGTGAAGCGGACGATCTCGTCGATATATAACGTGCCCGATCGATCACGGAACCACGTCGTGTGCATCGGCGGGAAGTGAGCCGAGTTCATCAGCCGATCCACTACAACCTAGATCGTATCATGCCCTCGCTGTGATCGAGGCAAACTAGTGACGAAATCCATAGAAATCTGCTCCCACTTCCATACTGGTATCGGAAGTGGTTGCAGCTTTCCTACCGGTCGCTGATGTTCGGCTTTCACCTGCTGACAAGTCAAGCACCGGGCCACATGCTGTGCCACATCTAGCTTCATCCCAGGCCACCAGAAGTTCTGCTTCAGGTCGCGATATATCTAGGTTCCGCCTGTATGAACCGTGTAAGGGGATTGGTGCGCCTCGGATAGGATATCGCTCCTCATCTCCGAGTCAGTACGCACCATCCGCCTCGAAACGCAAGGACCCATCGGTGTGTATAGTAAAGTCCCGAAACTTAACCGGTACTCACCATAATCAAATTTGAATCTTTGCTCCGCCAATGCGGTATCACACAATCTTGGTCAATTTCATTTCCATAAATCACGACAACTCATCTATCATTTCACCCGGACGGGACGAGGGTAAACATTCCAACTCAAATCTACGGATCAAGATTCACTGGAATCATATCCATCTTATAACCTGCGGACAAAGATAGTCCCGCGTCCAGAATAATCCGATCCCATCTTGCAAATTCTGAGATAATAATTCATCCCTCAGAATTACTAGGTCCACTCAACTTTGGTCCGCATAGCCGTAACCGATTCGAGTACATAGATAGTTCACGTAAAAAGTCACAAAACAGCTCCACAAGTCCGGAGTAAAATCTCAGAGGCCGAAAGGCACACTCCGACTAGCCAACAACGTCAACCTGCTCACTACGAGCACATACGAAACGTCGTTCAAAAACTTGAGTCAAAACACTCACCTCGGAGACCACAGTCTCACTTTAGTTACTACACAAACTGTCGAAATCAAAACCTCGTCAACTGAAAGTCACTTTTGGCATTCGACAGTTCTAGGTCCAAGACCTCATTTTCCTCCTGACCCGAAAGGTCCAACTGACAATACGAATTGAGCTCGACAATTTATTCGCTCAATAACCACGATTAACCAACGCAGGTTCCATGCAAGTCCATCACTTGATGCACGGGATTGCCAATCGCACTATGCGATACCAACCATCGGTGATGCTCAACATCCGTCTCTACGAGACCACATCGGCTTTGTCCTACCAGGACCCTAGCGATCAATATTCCGAGCATCACCAAATACTTGTCTCATTGAGAGACCCAGGCGACCTGTCACCAAATAACAGGACGAGCATAGCATTCCAAGGTTTGCACGATTAATTTGAGAAGCAAACCCTAACATTATCACATACGGTGATTATCAAAGCCGACAACCAAGCTTAAGTCGCCCAATAACTGTGATTTCAAACCTCTCGCTAAATAGACTGAGACTACTATAAACACCTAGACTCGAACTAGAGTCAAATCCATCTGCAGGGATGAAAAATCAACTGCGCAAATTAGCCATGGGATAACCCAAGGCTCGCTACGTGGTCAGAGATGACCAACACTCAAGAGTTCCCAAGACAATCTAGGGGAAACATCGACCCAATCCATAAGTCCCAAACAGGGAAAGGGGATATTTCGTCTCACTTTCGACAGTATATTGTCTGCAGCCAATATACTTATCAAAAGAAAAGCGAAATATCAGTAGATCCACTACCAACAACAAGTTGGAAGCGTGACACATCGAAGTATCAAATCCATTGACACCTCTTCCCGGAACCAAGGGTTCACAACCATTATCATCGAAACATCGACTTTATAAGTCGACAATCGAAATCAGAATGACTCTAAATCGACTCACTGGGGGTCCATAGCTTTCAACCTCTGAAAGCTACAGGCGACACTAAGTCGCGCACGCGCAACTGAGGCTTTAGGAAACGGTTTCCCATTTCCGCACCACAACCGAGCTACGCTCAAGGTTCCACGAACTCCGTCATTACTTGGAGTAATTCGAGTCAATTCGACTCCTACCGCTAACTACAGACGAACCCACAACACACCAAATTTTGGTGTTAGAATACCCGCACACGACGTAGGCCTCAACGGAAAACCTGACACCACAATTGTGTCAGCCCGACTCTAATACACGTCAATTTGACGAATGCACTAGCTAAAGATCAAAAGACCCGAACTGCTGTTTCTATCAGTAACAAGGAGTAGGCGTCACAACCCTACCCAAAGAACTGCGAAAGCAACACAAATGTTGCAGTCGTCTAAACCCCGGACTACACCCAAGTAGCCCCACAGAAGTCGCGACCGTAACAGGTCTAAGTACCGTCTCCGTAGAGACACTCGCAGTAGCTCTCGTGTCAAAAGTAGGAAAAGTGGCCCGAGCGTCGGCAGTCAAGATACTCGCCTAGGCTCGAAAATCACTGGCCCTTCAAGGCCCTAGCTGACATCAGGGGAACCTCGCCCCACCACTCAATGTCCGAGAAAGAAACACGCCACTACTTCCAATTTAGACACCGGTAGGTGCGACGGTGCGAATACTGTAACACATACGGAAATAACCGTGCACTTCGAGTTTACCCTACTCGAATGCAACACAGGACAAAAGTCCAACCCCGCACTCTCACGTGCCTATAAACCGTAGGTCTTCCTAGGGTCGACCTAACCAATGGTTCAGTTCTTTTCATTTTCAGTTCAATTACTTTTCAAAACAACCTGTGAATGGTGTTGTGGTTGTAACTTTCGCTCTGATACCATTTTAATCTGTCACGCCCCGGGGTTAATAATATAGTGGAAAATACAGCGGAAATTTTTTTTTTTTTTTTTTAAACCCTTACCCCGAAAGGTGAACCGGATCCGCCACAAATACGAGAGAGTCCACTTGTTCACACGGACGAGTCTCCCGTATTTGCACGGCGTCGCACAAGTACAGTATTAATCATACAACCAGAAACAACCACAACAAATGAATATACAAACAATCAATAATTATACATTCACATACACCCTTCACCACAGGTTTAACCACATTTCCATAACAACTCTTTTCTTTCAAAAGTACGCTACCACGAGGGGTGGAAAACCTATTTTATTTTACAAAAGCCAAAACCTCTTTATTTCATTCAAAACCATATGAATTTAAATAGAGTAAACCAACTGAACCATATAACCAACTAAACTATAACAATATGAATAAAAAGGAGAACTAAAGGTAGTACAAACCGGGTCGGAGGCTCTATCGCGAACTAGACGCGATCCTCACCAGCTATCCCTCTACATGACACAACGTCACACGAAAAAGAAGGCGGAGGGTGAGAACATGTAAACATGTCTCCCCCTCCCAGTGGATACCTCGCGGAGATAGACACAAGAGGAGATAATAGTAGTAGTACGGTAGCTATGATAAACAAGTAAATGGAGAGAGATATATAGATATGAAACAACAGCTACTGTAAGTATGCATCGAAAAGCTGAGAAAGTAAAGTACCCAATCCATAACCGCCAATGTTGGTCCGCAGACCTCAGGCAATGCCCCCTGTCTCTCCAAACCTGCATTCTACCCATATCAACCTGTGGTTGCCTATGGGCTCACGGGTTGGGCAAAGTCCCGTAGACAGTCCCAAACCACTTTTCCGGAAAAGAACACCCTCTTGCGGTGGCCAGACCGCTGGTGTTCGTGAACTGCACTCGAGTCCTGGGCGATCGATGCTGTTATGCTCAAAAACCATACGTCAGCAACTAGCTGACAATCCCGTCCCTAAAGGAACATCGACCCCTTTTGGGTCATTAAGTAAACTCGCCGACCACGTAGGTCACAGAAACACTGAAACAAACCGACCGAACAGGTCACTGAAACTGAAACAAACTGACCGAACAGGTCACGGAGAAACTGAAACAAGCCGACCGAAATAGGTCACTGAAAAACTGTAAGAAAGTACCAGAACCGACCAATCAGGTCAACTAGGATGGAACCACTCATCATCCTCTCAACCGTGGCGAGTACTACTCAAGGAAACACAAGAACCGACCACTCGGGTCAACTAGGATGGAACAACTCAACATCCTCTCAACTGTATGCAAGTACTACTGAAGGAAACACGAGAACTGACCAACTGAACAACAAGGTCACTGAGTATACTGAAGTAGACTGACCGAACAGGTCACTGATGTCATAGGCTGACAAGAAGCAAACTACTCTACTCCTACACATGGTACTAAGCATGGAAACACTGAGTAGAGTAAAGCGTAAACGGGTGCAAGATATATCAAGGATAAACGATAAGCGATGAGGTGGAAGGAACGTCACCGGCGTGCACCAGAACGGACAACGAGTCGAAGTACCCACGTACAAACACGGCGTCGACTCTCGTAGGAAGAAGTATCAACCGGACCTAAGGAGATCCATCAGGTTAGTGTCTAACCCACTAACACAAAACACTAATAGCACAACTCACAACTAATCCCACGGAGATTGGTTTTCCGAACCAATTACCGTAACTCACCGGAAGTCCCGTAAACCACACCGGAACTCCGCCAGGACTCACGAACCGTCCCGAAAAGTACCGACTCGTGTCACGAGTCACCCGCTGCCATAAAACACTCCTAATTGGATGTTTTGGCAGCAAACACAAGATAACACTACAATACAATTATCGTCGGATAATTGTACGAATACGGGTTCCTGAAAGTGTCTATTTCGACACCGGAACCAACCGTCGCTCACCCGTCATTTCTAAACCCTCGAAATGATGCGGGTGACCAGCCAACAAGGCTCAGCGACACCGTAAATAACCACTAAGAGTTGTCGGAAGAAATCCGAACCGTAACCACGTTTCCGTCGGCGAATTTGCCGAAAAACTCTCCGAAAATCACTTCGATTTTTACGTAAATATTTAGGACCCTGGACGATCAGTCCAGAGGTTACCCGCAACATTCCTACACTGTCTACAGCGACCACGAAATTCTAAATTGCATAAAAGTCCCAGGAGCTCCATAAAATCGCATTATTTTATGCGATTTAGGGCTATTATGGATCGTGCACGCAAACCAGTGCACCGTAATGTCTGAAATCGCACTCGCTGTAAGTCTTCGACATGTTGAAGACCGAGCTCGCCTTTCGGAGCATTGTCGGGCATCGTAGTGCGCGCACAAGCAACATCAATTTCAGTAAACAGCGCGCACAGCGCGTAAAGTACGTTCGTCCCGCTAAACGGTGCATCAAAACTCAGAACGGAGGTGAGCATCGCGTTCAGCACGAAAAACCCTCGACCGTGCTCACCTCGCGAGGTCAAAAGACCTAACGAGCCTCGGGGTCGGTGCATAAACCCTAGACTAAGTCTTGTTAACATGCTACCTCGCCCCGGGGAGTTAGGGTTCGTCGCCGGCTTGCCGCGGTCGGTCTGGCCGGTGGAGGGTGCGGCGGGTCGGGGAGGTCGGGGGCACTCATCGGCCGGCGGCGGAGGGCGGCCGGAGCCGCGACGACGGCGATCAAAACCCACCTTACTCTCGGGTTTGGTGGTCTCCCGGCGCGGCGGCCGGAGGTGGTCGGGCGGCGTGGGATCGACGCCGGGGATCAAGGGGACCACCGTGCTCCCTCCTTGGGTGGTGGCTACGCCCGGAAGCCGAGGAGTTCCAACCTCGGTGCACCGGATCCGGGCGGCGGCGAAGTTGCTCCGCGGCGGCCGGCGACGCACGGAAGACCGGAGTAGCGCGCCGGAGGTGGCCCGAGGTCGGGGAAGGAGGATGGAAGCTTCCTTTGCCGTTGAAGGCGCTCGGATCGCTTCTTCCCCGAGCTCGGCTGGGTGGTCCAACAATGGCCGCAGCCTCCTTCCTGCGGCTCCGGCGACGCGGCGGTGCACGGCCGGCCGAGGACGACGAGGGCGGCGGCGGAGGATTTAAGGAAGGTATTTCTTCCTCTTCCAGACCGTGGAAACCCGAGAAGAGTTGGATCTCCCAACCTCGGCCACCACCTTATCCGGCTGTGAGGGTGGCCGCGGCTCCGGCAATGGACGGCGGGGATGGCGGAGGGTGTGCCTCGGGTCGGATATAGTCGAGGATTGCTAGATCTACTCACTAGATGGCTCATCGGGGTTTCTACAACAAGAAGAAGGTGAGATGAAGGGAGAGGAAGGTAGAGGGAGAGAGAGATGGCTTTTTCCGTGGCGGGGCTCTCGCCGCGGACGGCGCACGTGCACAAGGTGGCGGGGAGGAGGGTGGTGGTTTCCTAGTAGGCGGGGGGAAGGGTAACAGGCTAGGGTTAGGGTTTGGGTCCATGAAAACCCTAAAACCATGTTTTATACACAATTGCTCTTTTGCATTTTAGCCCTCCAAAGCCCACAATTCACGCTTTAGTCCCTGCCAGCATGTGAATTATACGTATAAGCCCCTCTATATTTGAACTCGCGCATTTCGGCGCATAAAATATAGCGACTCTTCGCATTTTGCCGTTTTGCGATTTCGACCTCTTCGCGTTCTTTTCGCGATTCACGGAGATCCGTCCGTCGGATTCACGATCGGATCGCGCCCGCGCGTTCAGCGCGTCGAGAACATCGAATCTAGCCTTTTACTTCGTTTGATTTGGTCTCGGATTCGCAAAGTATCCATGCCCTCTCAACAATCCGATTATTAAGCATCGACCCCTTTGTGATCATCTTGTAATATCCGACGATCCGTCCAAATGGATTTCCGATCGGATTGCGCCACATTCAAAGACGATGGAGACATCGAATCTAGCATTTTATTTCATTCGATTTGGTCTCCGATCTGCGACGAACCCATCTCTCCATCAATTCCCGTAATAAACCAACATATTAACATATATACTTTATATATGTAAAATCATTCGGGACCCTTTTTCTCGACAACCGTGCATCGGAATTCGATTCCGTCAGTGCCAACGGTTCCAGTATATTCGAGCCGTTCGAAACGAGCTATTGAAGTCATATTATCGGAGTTCTGTACACACCTGAACCCATCCTCTATTCCCAGCTCATCAGGAAAACTAGAGTTACTATTCACTTAAGTCGTTTTTCCGGGTCGCGTAACTTTTTCGTTTTAGCTCGGTTTCGCCTGAAATTTGACGTGTGCTCTTATAATACAATTACGCACACATTCACCGTGTCCAAATATTTTATTTCTTATTCTGAAAAAATGCCAGTTATTACATTATGATTGAAGGATCAAATGGCAACTAAGAGGGGGGGGGGGGTGAATTAGTTGACAACTAAAAACTCAAGTAAAATTAAATCAAGATAAAAATTGCACAATCAAATAAAAGAAGAAAATCAAACTCAGATAACACAAATGATTTATCTTGGTTCGGCCTTTCTGTCTACTCCAGTCCAGTCCTTCTTCTCATTGAGATACCGATTTCACTATCACTTGGCCTTTTGAACAGGATAAGACCAAAACCGCTTACAATCATACAAGACTTCTTTTACAAACTCTCAAAAAACTCACAATTATAAATTAATGAACAATTAGGATTTAGAAAATTTTTCTGAAGTTGTATAGAAACAACATCCAAGCCCCCTTTAAATACACTAGTCATGATTTCAAAAATAGAACAAATTATGATTAAATCATAATTGATTTTAATTTGAATTTTAACTATATTTACAAATGAATTTGAATTAATTCTAAAATAAATTCGAATTTATACGGTATTTGCAAAACTCATTTGAAATATTACTATATTGAAAATCTCATTTAAAATTATACCAAATTTGTAAAGTTCTTTTAAATTAATACTAAAATATAAACTTTTGAATTCATTCTATATTTGTAAAAGCTTTTGAAATAATACTATACTTATAAAACTCATTTATATCATATTTCATATTTTCAAATTCATGCCATAATAAAATTATTTTTGAATTTATATCACACATAAAATCTATTTCATACCATATTAAAATAATGACTAATTTGACATTAAGTTCAAATCAAATCCAAAATGCGAATTTGTCAACTTGACTAGGTTGACCGGCTCAAATCTAATAAATTGTAAAGAAGTCCTCCAAAATATTGTCGTGGCAGTTGCATCCAATTTAGTACAGTTTGATCTTGTCCGGACCAATTTGAATAATTTGATTGAATTGTTACCTTTGATCAAATCCGGTTCGGCTTGAGCCACTTTATATAAGTTTAACTGCAACCTGAAATTGCTAAGTAACAAATTAAATCCAAAATTTATTTGTTTGTTATCATCAAAATTTATTATTAGATAAAATCCACCAAGGATGATGTCGACCTTCTAGAGTTAAGTGGGTGGTTAGTTGAATAGTATAATCTAACAGGTAAAAATAATCAAAAGGATAAATCTAACGGTAAAAAATTCGATAGTACCAAAACTTTTATTAGTGTATTCAAAGTTCCATCACTATTCCGTCTATTTCTTATAATTTATGCCGAAACTGAACTTCAAAATGACAGAAACGCATAATTTTTTTTTTTTATAAAATAAACAAGAACAATTTGATCATTTTGCTCTCTCCACCAACATCGTAATTTTTTGAAAATATTTTTAAAACTTTAAGTGAGCAAATGTTGATCTTTGAAAGTGAAAAAAATTAAAAAACAGATATTCAAATAAAAGCTTTTTTTTTCTAATTTAGGTGTTATATATTCTTTAATAGAAATATGTATGCTTGACCTATTCTAGTGGGCTATTTATCACACAAAGGAGGGCTACTATTTTGGCGCTAGAGCTACAATAAATGTGTGGGGTGTGCCAGATATAAAACAAGATCAAATGAGTGCCACAGTAATATCAATTAAGAATAACGATGACATCATTCAAGTTGGAGTGCATGTAAGTACTTTTTTTTTTTAACTATAATTAATTACTCACATATTCCCACAAATTTAGAAAACTAATTAAGATTTTAGAAGTACACATTTGGTATATTGAAATTAAAAGTTTGTAGTTTATGTGTATCTGCATGATGAAATATATTCGAAGAAAACATTTATAGGTTTAAGCTTTAAAAATTTCTATTTCGCCGTCTAAATTTTTCAATATTATTATCATACACTCAATGTATTTACTTATTATGTAATCTATTCTCCTTCTTATCTCATACTTTCAATCAAACAATCCTGATGTCCACCAAAGTTTGAAATCAAAATCTTAAGGCTTAAAGTTTAGATAATTTTTTGGAAACAATTACCCCTGGTTCACACAATCTCTATAAACTTTTGACCAAATTATGAAACTAATATTGGTATTTTCAAATAACTTCTACTTACAAATCTACAATAGTAAGTAAATTTGTTTTATCCTTTAGTACATAATCAAATATCGATTAACGATTTAAAGTTAAATAGTTAATTACTAACATGAGCAAAATGGTGGTGTACCAACAGGTACTACCAGAATTGTATCATGACAGCGAGCTTCATTTTTTCACGCGTTGGACTGTAAGTATGAAATCTTCTTCTTTTAACGGCAAACCGATGTTCGACGACTAAATCATCACTTTGCTTTATTTGTAGATCGACCGGAATGGCTCGGGTTGCTACAACCTTGATTGTTCAGGTTTTGTTCTTGTAAATTCATCTCTAATCGCACCCGGGTACACTATTAAACCACTCTCTGTTTACGGCGGACAACAGTATGTTATTAAAATTAGCGTTAAGCAGGTTTGGTGGAATTTTTCTTATTAGTCTTCTTAATTACCTTATTTTTTTAGGATATTCCATTTAGAAACTTGCACAATTTTTAGAGGAGAAATAATACATAGTAATCTACAAAATAAGTACAATTTTGCTTGAATCACGCAGTTCCTAGTATAAATTAACTTTGATATTTTTGTAGTTTTTGTCATTCATAAGCTTGTAATATTTTTTCCATATTTTTATCTAAATTTGATTTTGTGTGTGTTACAATATATGTAATCACTGTACCATTTTTTATTAATCTCATAAAAAACTTAGGTACAAGGATATATGTAGACTTTGATTCTAAGGCATCCCTCAAATCAAGCCATTACATAAATCAAGTCCTTAATTACAGAATCTAATTTAGGAAAGTGTAATCACATATAATTTCAGCCTTATTTAATACCCCCTCTCAAGTTGGTGCATAGATGTCCCACATGCCCAACTTGTCTAAAAATTTTAAGAATACCCGACTTGAAACTGCTTTTGTAAGGATGTCCGCTAGTTGGTCCTCTGTTCGAATCTTAGGCAATTCCACAATCCTTCCATCCAATTTTTCCTTAATGAAAAATCTATCGACCTCGACATGCTTTGTGCGGTCATGTTGAACTGGATTATGCGCGATGTCACATGCTGCTTTGCTGTCACAAAATAGCTGGATAGGTTGCTCAGATAAATAACCTAGATCCTGCAAAAGGAGTCTCAACCATAATGTCTCACAAAGTACATTTGCTAAGCCTCTAAATTCAGCTTCTGCACTTGAGCGAGCTACAACATTTTGTTTCTTGCTTTTCCATGTCACAAGGTTACCTCCTAGAAAGGTAAAGTATCCAGAAGTAGACCGCCTGTCACCCAGATTGCCAGCCCAATCAGCATCAGTATATGCTTCTATGTCTTGATGGTTGGTGTTTTTAGTAAATAATACTCCTTTTCCTGGAGCAGACTTTAGGTATCTCAAAATGCGAATCACTGCATTCATATGTTGTTCTCCGGGATTATGCATAAATTGGCTAACAATACTCAAGGCATATGTCAGATCTGGTCTGGTGTGAGATAAGTACAATAATCTCCCTACAAGTCTTTGGTATCTTGCTTTGTCAACCGGTACCTGATTGGGCTCAACATATAACTTTAGACCTTCTTCCACCGGTGTATCAACTGGTTGACATGCTGACATACCAGTCTCTCGTAATAGATCTAGAGTATATTTTCTTTGAGATAGAACTATCCCTTTTTTGGATCGGGATACTTCGATTCCAAGAAAATAGTTCAGAGAACCTAGATCTTTCATTTCAAATTCTTTGGACAAGTAACTTTGTAAGGCCTTCCTTTCATTAGGATCATTACCTGTAACCACCATATCATCCACATAAATAATGAGTGCAGTTATTTTACCTTGCTGTCTTTTGAGAAAAAGAGTATGATCTGCATTGCTCTGATGATAGCCAAAGGCTATCATAGATTTTGTGAACCTTCCAAACCATGCTCTAGGAGATTGCTTCAATCCATACAATGATTTCTTTAATCTGCAAATCTTCTGGCTGTGTCTTTTTGGTATCATGCATCCTGGTGGAAGATCCATGTAGACTTCTTCAGATAATTCACCATGTAAAAAAGCATTTTTTACGTCGAATTGTTGTAAGGGCCAATCCAAGTTCGCAGCTAAAGACAGTAGGACACGAACCGTGTTGATTTTGGCTACCGGTGCAAATGTTTCTGTGTAATCAATCCCGTAGGTTTGAGTGTATCCCTTTGCTACTAGTCTCGCTTTAAACCGTTCAATTGTGCCATCAGCCTTGTACTTCACAGTGTAAATCCACCGACATCCAACTGGTTTCTTTCCTGATGGAGGATCAACTAGTTCCCATGTATCATTTTTTTCTAGAGATTTCATTTCCTCGTTCATAGCTTCTTTCCACCTAGGATCAGATAAAGCTTCCTGCACACTGTTAGGAATAGATACAGCAGATAATTGATTCACAAATGACATATTTGATTCTGACAAACGATGGTTAGACACATAATGACTCATGGGATATTTTGCTTTATTAGAAAGTTCAGGTTCATATGTGGATTTAGGAATACCTCTAGTATGACGTTGTGGTAACTGTCTTCTTTGTGGCTCAGGGACATCTTCAGTTAACGATTGGTGTGATATGTCGACAGGGAATGTAGCTATATTTTCACGAATCTCAGTTTCTGGCTGAGTTGGAGAATGATCAACTTCTTCAGTTATTTGCTTCTCATCACAATTTTGATCTAATATCATACCAATCTGAGAACTGTCCCTCCAAGAATCAAATGCTATATCAGCTATCTCCAAATTTTCCACATCTTGATTATCATGATCCGAATTTTTCCTATCTTGATTATCATGATCCAAACTTCGAATTTCCTCTTGGTACTCCCTCTGAAATTCAGGTTTGGAGAAATACATTATATCTTCATGAAAAACAACATCCATTGTGATAAATAATCGACATGTTGGAGGATGATAGCACCGATACCCCTTTTGATGCGTTGCATATCCAACAAAAACACATCTCAATGCTTGAGGAGTTAACTTGGTGCATTGGTGCTTGTGTAAATGTACAAACACCACACATCCAAAGATATGAGGGGTTAAACTTGAGACAGTTGGAGTAACAATCGTGTCATGAAGGGTTTGGAACGGTGTTTTGAAATTGAGAGTGCTTGAAGGTACCCGATTGATTAAATAGGCTGCAGATGTTAAAGCTTCTCCCCAATAAGACAAAGGCATATGGGCTTCGATTAGCAAAGCTCGAACAATCGCTAACAAGTGTCGATTTTTTCGCTCGGCCACCCCATTCTGTTGAGGTGTGGTAGGACAAGTGGTGTGATGGATTATTCCTTGTGTTTCCAAATAATGTTGAAATTCAGTACTATGATATTCTCCACCATTGTCACTGTGAAGAATTTGGATCTTCCTATTGTACTGAGTTTCAATCCGTTTATGAAACTTTTGGAATATCGAGTTCACTTCACTTTTTGATTTCATCAAGCAAAGCCATGTCATTCTAGTACAATCATCTATAAACGTCACAAACCATCGTGACCCACCCAAAGTAGTAACTTTCGATGGACCCCAAACATCAGAATGGATAATCATAAATGGAAATGGACTTTTATTTAATTGTAATGGAAACGAAGCACGATGACTTTTTGCAAGTTCACAAGTATCACAATGAAAACTAGAAGTATCAACATCTGTAAATAAACTAGGAAATAATCTTTTGAGATATCCAAAAGAAGCATGCCCAAACCGTCGATGTCTAAGCCATATTTCTTTTCTTTTCCTGTCTTCAGAACCTCCCACTGCTAGAGCTTGTTGTAGGCTTTTAGTATTCTTTGATTCCAAGTCCAAGTAATATAGCTTTCCCCGTCTAATACCACAACCAATCGTCATCCTGGTTTTGATGTCCTTAAACACACAAAAATCAGGCCAAAAAATTACAATACAAGATAAGGCATTGGTTATTTGAGAAACTGACAAGAGATTATAATCTAAAGATGGAACAACTAGGACTGAATCTAAATTTAATGTGTTGGTGAGAGATAAAGATCCTTCGCCAATGACTTGGATCGAAGATCCATTTGCAGTAGAGACAAAATTTTGGTTAGAGTGATTGAGTGGTGAGACCTGCCTAGAATCATATGTCATGTGATCTGTTGCACCAGAATCAATTATCCATGCATTATTCAAAACAGGTGTTAAAATATTTAAAACCTTACCACCATTGTCTGCAGCAATTACCAATGCTGAGGCGTTGTCAGTGATTTCATCTTCTATTTTTGTTTGGGCAACTGCTGCAGTGGAAGGTTTTTGGTGATTTTTCTTCGCGCGACTAGGATCCCACCATTCTGGATAGCCCACCAGTTCAAAACAGCCACTTTTGGTATGGCCAGTCTTATGACAATGAGTGCACTTGTATGAAGACTTGTCAACATCCTTGGTCCATCTACCAGTGTTAGGTTGTGCTCGAGGTTGTTGACCCTGACTAGATCGATTCCGAGCCACCATGGCACTAGGTTCAGATGCTCTGGAATCACCTTTCAAGGTGATACTCCGTACTTCTTCCCGTCGAACTAATGAGTAACATTCCTCCAAGTTCGGTACTAGGTCTTTTCGCAAAATCTCACGTCGGATTGAATCAAAGGCATCATCTAATCCAGAAGAAAATATGAACTCTTAATCGTTCAATAGATTGGCGATAAGTTTTGACATCATCAGAATCTTTCATAACCACCTTATCACGATGATCCAACTCTTGGAAGAGTTCTGTTAATTCTCCATAATACACAGAGAGGATTCGCCCATTTTGTCTTGCAGAAAAAGCCTTTTGATTCAGAGTAAAGACCTGTAACTCATCACTTCCATCATAGAATGCCGTGGACAAGGCAGTCCAGATGCTGTGGGCTGTAGGTAAGCGTAAATAACGCCTCATAATATCGGGAGACATAGACATTAATAGCCACCGTTTGACCTTTTGATTCTCAGCATACCATTTTTCGTAGCCTTCATCAGATTCTGCAGGTGGCTTAGTCTTGCCACGAATGTATGAGATCTTGTCTCTTTCGGCAATTTGCATTTCCATCAGTTGAGACCATATATCGTAATTTGATTCAGTCAAGATGATTCCGGCATTAAAAACGCCTTCGGACTGAATTACAACTGGAACTGATTTAATCTTAGCCGATTCAAGATTTTCTTCACTCATTTTTTTTTTTCTTTCGAAGCAGCGTTATTGAACTTCTTCTCTTTGCGAAGAAGAATCAACCTCGTGCAACAATTCTAAATGTTTGGAAGTCACCTGAGAGGGAACGGATGAGGTTGATGATGACTTCAAACGGTTGGGCAGATCTGAGTTTGGTTTCAGATCTAGATCTGAGGTTGGTCTTGTTCTCGACGACGGAAGCAGTTTGATCAGCCAATGAATAGATCTGAGCGGCAAGCAATGGTGAGCAGTAGCGACGGAGCAGTCAGAGGACGGCGGCGATGCAAGCGACGTCGATATATGTAATCATATTTTTTTTTTTTTTTTTGAGATTTGCAGAGGTTCAACTTGGCTCTGATACCATGTTACAATATATGTAATCACTGTACCATTTTTTATTAATCTCATAAAAAACTTAGGTACAAGGATATATGTAGACTTTGATTCTAAGGCATCCCTCAAATCAAGCCATTACATAAATCAAGTCCTTAATTACAGAATCTAATTTAGGAAAGTGTAATCACATATAATTTCAGCCTTATTTAATAGTGTGTGTGCGCGCACATTTGATTTGTAGGATCCGGACACAAAAAATTGGTTTGTATTGAGAGATAACGATCAAGGTTCCCACCTAGTAGGCTACTGGCCGAATTTTCTCTTTAAAGATTTGGGTAAATTCGCAACACATATTCTGTGGGGTGGAACTGTCATTTTCACGACCAGCGAGACTGGTCCTGCATTGGGCAGTGGACATTATCCATCCGAAGGCGAAGGCAAAGCAGCATATTTCAAAAACATGGAGTTTTTTAACGAGTTGGGCGATACTCGCCCGTTTAGAGATGGAGATCAATCAACTTTTACGGACATGCCAGACTGTTACAGAGTTAGCCCGCTTTTTAACTCAAGTGAGGTAGGAGGCACAAACGGCGTTTTCTTCTATTTCGGCGGACCCGCCGGCTGCGCAAACTAATGAGAGAAGTAGAAAACTATGTTTGTTTTCTCAATAAAGCATAGAAAACTTATAAGTTTGTTTTCTCAATAAAGCATTCGAATGGTTCAGTTCTCAATAAAAGTATAATACAAATATTTTTTTGTAATCAGGATGGGACATATATCTTTAAAAGTAAATATTTGATTGGTTTGTTATGCTAAGTCACCAATATGCCCGTTATGTTCTAGAATTTTTCCTCCCTTGCAGTACCATCTCTCCTCTCCCCACCAACACGAACATGCACGTAAAAAATTTATTTAATAATAATAATAAATAATATTATTACTAAATTATATATTTTTATTATATATTTTTATTATTACTTAATAAAAATATAATATTATTATTTATTATTATTCATAAATAAATTTTATTGAAGAGAGAGAGAGAGAGAGAGAGAGTGGGCATGGGGAGAAAAAGATAATCTTCCCTGCATAATTCCTTAATATATATTAAAGGGATAATTGCCTATATACCCTTCATGCGTTCGAAAATATCCGATCTATCCTACTTTTTTTTTTCTTTATAAAATGCCCATCATATGTTCCACCGTTATTTCAAAATACCCCCGCAGTTATCCCATGTTAGCTTAACTCGGGTTAAACATGGGTTAAATGTATACTAGAGTTAAAACCTAAACAAAATACATATTTTACCCTTACCTTATTATACTAATCCCTAAGGTTATCCTCTCTCTCTCCCAACATGGTCGCCGACACTGGCCGGCTCCTCCGCCTCCACCAGCCGGCTCCTCCGCCTCCACCTCCACCTCGCTTGATCTCCTCCCAGACCACCACCACCTCCCACACCTCCACCTCCAACACCACCCCTCTCGTTACTCTCGTCGCCCTCCTCCGCGGCCGCTCTCGTCATCGCCGTCGTCCTCCTCCTCCGCCTCCTTGGCCGGCGCCGGGAGCAAGAAGGCCGCAGCGACGATCCCATCTCTCGCCGTTCTCGTCGTCCTCTCCTCCTCCGCCGCCTTGGCCGGCGCCGGGAGCAAGAGGGCCGCATCGCCATCGGACCTCCGCATGCCTTCCGCTCCAAATCCGGTTGAAGGACAAATAAGAAAAGTTTGTTACGATACAAGGGTATATTGGAAAGGGCAAAATGGTAATTTTTCGAAAATAACGATGGTGATCGACGGAGCTTAACTCCGGGGGATATATTAGAAAAACTTGGAACATAAGAAGGGTATTTTCAATATTAGCCTTCTAAGAGGGTAAATAAAAAAACTGAGAACCTTTCAGGGGTATATAGGCAATTGCCCCTATATTAAAGGTATTAATTTTTTTTTTTCTCTAATTTTTAAAAATGAGACTAAATAGAAAATATTTTTCAAAAGGAAGCTAAATAGGAAATATTTTTTTGTAAAGAGACTGGGTAGATAAATAGTTCCTATTAATTTGCAATATCCTGTAATTTTTAATATTATTAATTAAAGGACAAAAAAATCTCAAAAAAGTATGCCTAAGATTTTGATATCCTTGCATTTAAGGCTCTCACTACTCCCTATAGATAAAAATGTATGTAGACCCCCCTTAAAATATAGGCTATTCTCATACTCCCCCCTGAGCTCTATTTTTATATTTATTAATATTTTCTCAAATTTTATATTTTTTTTAAATTTAGTGGTTTTAATCAAATAAATTAAAAATTCGCCATATTAGCAAATAACACTAGAACGATTGATGGTTAATAGTTAACAAAGCTATTGAACATAATGAAACTTCTAACTTCTCAAACATAATATATATATAACTCACAATTGTTGAGGGGGTCTTTATAATATATGCGTATTTCACAATTACCTATAGTTGAGTGGGTCTTTATACATTTGTTATTCTCCATATCTTTATATGGATCGAGAAACCTTGGTCCACTACTATACTTGTGATAACTCCATTCATGGCTTACAAGTGCAACTTGGTTTTGGCTTTCATATGGCTTACTCTTGCTTCTTTTTCTCAAGTAAGAGGATCCGGAAGAAGATTAGTGCTTAATCAGGTATGAAATTTAGGCCCTCAAATCACTGCAAAATTTGTATGTTTTAAAGAAGATAATCATGCCCATGAAATTTAATTATTTTAGATTGCTTGATTATTCATTCAAGTTTTATGGTGATGTGGAATTTTATTTTCCTCCCATCATGTTAGTGAACACTTTTGGTTCTTATATAATGTCTTTGTCATATTATAAAGGCATTCAAATGTTGCATGTAGGTGTTTTTTTTATGAGTTTGTACAAATATATAGAGACAGAGAGAGTTGAGCTCCCGTGTTTTTAAAAGCACCGAAGCATTTGTGCTTGTGACTCTTTAGCCGTTGGATCGCCTCAAGATTTGTATAATAACAGTGTGACCCGTTAAGCCTCGTTTATTAGTGCTATATAGATCTTGAGGTGAGCCCAAGGTTAAAAAATCATAAGCACGTTGAACTCCTGTACTTTTAAAAATATAGGAGCTCAACTCATATATATATATATATATATATATATATATATATATATATATATATATATATATATATATATATATATATATATATATAATTGAGCTCCTATATTTTTAAAAGTACTAAGATATTGGTACTTGTAAATTTTTAGCCTTTGGATTAAGAATTATGTGGTTAGGATGATGTGTGCCCTCTAGGGTTGAGTGGGTGGTTGGTTACATATACAATAGAGTCCGACTATGATGCTTTTAAAAGCATCAAGCATTTGGTTCTCGTAAGTTTTTCACCGTTAGATTTATTTTTTTGACAATTTTCATCCGTTAAATCAGACTATTCAATCAACCACCCACTCAACCAAATAGGACCATTGTCATCCTGATTGCATACATTCCTTACTCCAATCCACCAATAACTTAATACTTTAAAAAATATAGGAGCTCAATTCTATATATTAAATGTCTTGTTTATTTGTGAAATTTAAAAAAAATCTATTACTCAAATTACTTGAGCTCTAAGAGAAAAATAGGTAGTTAACACATGTTCTTATGCTTAACCAAAAAGTCCACCATTGGTGCAGAATAATTAAAACATTACTATTCTTTTGCGACTTTAATTAGTTTTTAGAGTAATAAATTGTTTCACATTATTTCCAAATTTATTTTGACAGATTGAAGGATATGATGATGGGAAAGGTTCAGTTCAAGGCCATCATTCGAACCAGACAATCCAAAATCTGCTTGCAACTTTCGCTCATCCTTCCAATTCTAACGGTCCACCCTATATTCAACATGTAATTAATTTTCGTAATTAAAGATCCTTATTTGACATCGTTCGTTTATTTTTTTCTTTAATTTTTTTTTTTTCTAAACACAATTTCTCTGTGATGGGATAAATCTTTTTCTTTTCTTGTTATTGTTGTTTGGCTTCTTATGCACCACTTGGTAATATATCATCATCTACTTTAATTAGCAAATAGAATTTAAATACGTACATAAAAAATATATTAATGAACTAAACTTTTGTAAACTGTTTTATGCAATTTATTTCTATATGCTCTACTTGATATATATATATATATATATATATATATATATATATATATATATATATATATATATATATATATATATATATATATAGAGTGTGTCTGAAATATTTTTAGAAGCACGGAACACTCAGTACTTTCAAGTTTTTCAATGTTCGGACTTTCGAATCGACGATCGGTTCCGTTAGACTTGATCTAGAGTATTTGAAGTATCTAGAAAATAAATTTCGCGATCTTTCGATATCATTTACCTAGTGATCGAAGGGGCTCAAAATCTATCAACACCGTAATCTTTTGAAAATATTTTTAAAATTTTGAAAAAATGTAGATCTTTGAAAGTCAAAAAAAATGAAAAAAAACGGATATTCACATAAAGGCCTTTTTTTTTTTCTAATTTAGGTGTTATATATTCTTTAATAGAAATATGTATGCTTGATCTATTCTAGTGGGCTACTTATCTCGCAAAGGAGGGCTACTATTTTGGCGCTGGAGCTACAATAAATGTGTGGGGTGTGCCAGATATAAAACAAGATCAAATGAGTGCCACAGTAATATCAATTAAGAATAACGATGACATCATTCAAGTTGGAGTGCATGTAAGTACTTTTTTTTTTTTTTTTACTATGATTAATTACTCACATATTCCCACAAATTTAGAAAACTAATTAAGATTTTAGAAGTGCACTTTGCTATTTTGAAATTAAAAGTTTGTTACTTTATGTGTATCTGCATAACGAAATATATTGGAAGAAAACATTTATAGGTTTTAGCTTGAAAAATTTCTTTTTCGTTCTCAAAATTAAAAGTTAAATAGTTAATTATTAACATGAGCAAAATGGTGGTGTACTAACAGGTACTACCAGAATTGTATCATGACAACGAGCTTCATTTTTTCACGCGTTGGACTGTAAGTATGAAATCTTCCTCTTTTAACGGCAAATCGATGTTTGACGATTAAATCATCACTTTGCTTTATTTGTAGATCAACCGGAATGGCTCGGGTTGCTACAACCTTTATTGTCCAGGTTTTGTTCTTGTAAATTCATCTCTAATCGCACCCGGAAACACCATTAAACCACTCTCTGTTTACGGCGGACAACAGTATGTTATCAAAATTATCGTCAAGCAGGTTTGGTGGAATTTTTCTTATTAGTCTTCTTAATTACCTTATTTTTTTTGGATATTCCATTTAGAAACTTGCACAATTTTTAGAGGAGAAATAATCCATAGTAATCTACAAAATAAGTACAATTTTGCTTGAATCACGCAGTTCTTAGTATAAACTTTGATATTTTTTTAGTTTTTGTCATTCATAAGCTTGCAATAACTTTTCCATATTTTTATCTAAATTTGATTTTGTGTGTGTGCGCGCACATTTGATTTGTAGGATCCGGACACAAAAAATTGGTTCGTATTGAGAGATAACGATCAAGATTCCCACCTAGTAGGCTACTGGCCGAATTTTCTCTTTAAAGATTTGGGTAAATTCGCAACACATATTCTGTGGGGTGGAACTGTCATTTTCACGACCGTGAGGCGGGTCTGCATTGGGCGATGGGCATTATCCATCCGAAGGCGAAGGCAGAGCAGCATATTTCAAAAACATGGAGCTTTTTAACGAGTTGGGTGATACTCGCCCGTTTAGAGATAGAGATCAATCAGCTTTTACAGACAGGCCAGACTGTTACAGTGTTAGCCCGCTTTCTAACTCAGGTGAGGTAGGAGGCACAAACGGTCACTTCTTCTATTTCGGGGGACCCGCCGGCTGCGCAAACTAATGAGAGAAGTAGAAAACTAAGTTTGTTTTCTCAATAAAGCATAGAAAACTAAGTGTTGTTACATTTTATTATTAATTAGTGAAGTTACAGCTTCACTTGCATTTAATTAAACATTTTAAATCTAGACTTTTGCACATACATCAAATGAGATTAACATTAGTGCATTTACATTGCAAAGCTTACATTAAATATCTTGTAACCTATGTAGGGGTGGAACTAGGCCAGGTTTGGGTCGGGTAATACTATGCCCAAGCTCGGCCCAAAAAAATTATTAGGCTTCGAGTCGGGCTTTTACATTTTTTTAAAAAAAAATTAAAGCCCGGCCCAAGCCCAAGCCCAACACCCAATACCCATCGGGCTTTGTGGAGGCTCATTTTATGCATTTATCATATAATACATAAATACTTTTATTGTATAAAGTTAAAATAAAAAACCTATTTTTATTAGAATTTTATTATGATATTTTAAAATTTAAAACTATCCTTAAATTATGTATAGAGATGATAGAACGTCTAATTATGTACATAGAATTAACTAATTATATATAATAATACTAATTAATATATCCTAATATAGAACTAAATATTTTGTTAATATATAATATATCTTCATATATATAAATATATATCATTAATAACAAATTAACAATATATACTATATATATGATATACTATATCATTTATTCCTTTTTTATATATATATATATATATATATATATATAGTCCGGCTACTATCCTATTAATAGGATAGGAGCAATTGTCTATCAATTTTTTAGCCCTTGGATCAACTCTTATCATCATTTCTAACCATTGGATTAAACTAAGAAAAAATAGGTAATTACATGGTCTTACGCTTAACCAAAAAGTCCACCATTGGTGCAGAATAATTAAAGCATTCTTTTATTATTTTCACGACTTTAATTAATTTTTAGAGTAATAAATTGTTTCACATTATTTTCAAATTTATTTTTAATGATTGAAGAGGATATGATGATGGGAAAGGTTAGGTTCAAGACCATCGGTGTGGGAGCAATCCAAAACACCTTTTGCTTTAAGCTCATCCTTCCGATTCTAACGGTCCACCCTATATTCAACATGTAATTAATTTTCGTAATTAAGATCCTTATTTGACATCGTTCGTTTATTTTTTTCTTTAATTTTTCTAAACACAATTTCTCTGCGATGTGATAAATCTTTTTCTTTTCTTGTTATTGTTGTTTGGCTTCTTATGCACCACTTGGTAATATATCATCATCTACTTTAATTAGCAAATAGAATTTAAATACGTACATAAAAAAATATATTAATGAACTAAACTTTTGTAAACTGTTTTATGCAATTTATTTCTATATACTCTACTTGATATATATATATATATATATATATATATATATATATATATATATATATATATATATATAGAGAGAGAGAGAGAGAGAGAGAGAGAAAGAGAGCTAGGCTCCTATGCTTTCGAAAGTACGGGGGCCTCCGTGCTTGTAAGTTGTTTTCGATGATGGGACATCCGATTCGGTGATCGATTCCGTTAAACTTGATCTACGCTATTGGAACTATCTAGAAACCAAATTTCATAATTTTTTGACTTTGTTTGTCTACTGAACGAGTAGCCTCAAAATAAACGGCCGAAAATGAAAATCTCATAAAAAATAGTGATAAAGGACTCAAATTTCAAATCGGAATTATTGATCTTGCTATTGATGTTTAGTAGAATTTTCTATTAAACTTTCATGTAATTTGGATACTTCTACACCGTTGAACTTAAAAATGTGCCACATCGTAGTTAAAATAGTCATTTTTAAGACCTTTTGATCGCTTGGTAAGTTATGTCAAAAAATTATGAAATTTGGTTTCTAGATAGTTCCAATATGGTAGATTATTCCTAACTGAGCGATCGTCGAATCGGATGTCCAATCATCAAAAACAACTTACATTTTAAGCCTCCGTACTTTCGAAAGTACGGGAGACTTACTTCTCTCTCTCTCTCTCTCTTTATATATATATATATATATATATATATATATAAAATTAAATATTTTATATTGATAATTAATATATCGGGCTTTCGGGTCGGGCTCGGGCCGGGCTTGGACATACCCGAATAGGCCCAAATTTTTTTCGGGCCTAAATTTTTAAGCCCGATCCAAACCCAAAGTTATATTTTTCATACCCAAAGCCCGGCCCAAACATGGCCCATCGGGCCGGGCCTTGTTTAGGCCCGGGCCCAGTTCCACCCCTAAACCTATGGGTTTTAAACACTTGCAACATATATTTTCATCTCTCATAACGTATAGTCCTAAGATGCTATAAATAGATGACTTGTTCTATGCACTTCCACACGCCATAACAAAACACAATAACCAAAACTACAATTCTACTTGAGAGAGAGAAGGTCAAAGAAAGGTATTTCTTTTGGTGGAGCATTGGACTCATCTACTTATGCAGAGTTGGTGAAGCCACAAGACGAGAATCGAACCGTTTTATTCTGGAAGAGACAAGTCAGTGCTCTACTGCATCAGTTCAAAGGTTTTGCCAACCGCAGAGGGCTTAAATCTTCTTAAAGAGGGCGAGATATCCGTGCCTCGGCTTGATCGATTCGTTGACATATTTTAAATTATTTTGTAGCTAACCTCTATTTTTTGAATAAGCGAAAGGCCGGATGTGTTTTGGATTCTAAATATTAATTAATAAGGATAAATTGCCGCCATTTATAAATGGCATAATAAACAACAATTTTATTTATTAATTCTTCAATTTATTTTTTTCACTTTTATTCAAATTTGACAAGGCAAAAGAGAAGGTCAAAAAAAGGCATGTCATACCATCTATTAATCTGCAATATCCTGCAATTTTTAATATCTATATACCCTATATTAATTTCCGTAATTTTATGCACATGGCAAGTTTTGCTTAATTTGTGCATGTATGACCTACCTGTCAGCTGTGGTAAGTTTGGCTTAATTTAGAATATGTGGGACCCACATGTTGTTTTAGAGTTTAGAGAAAATATCTTAACATATGGAACATGCCTGTCATTTTTTTATTTATCTTTAAATATTATATAGCATGTGGGATATGCCGGTCATTTTGTCATTTCTCTTTAAATATTATATATGGCATGTGGGGTGTCGCTTCGGCCGGTTTGCTTTGTTGCTTCAGAAGTCATTGTTGCCCGGTTCGCTTCGGATCTCATTATTTTTTTGAAAAAATAATTAAAAATTTTTTTTCTCATTTAAAAAACTTGGAATATTAAGAGTTTATATATATATATATATATATATATATATATATATATATATATATATATATATATATATATATATATGTATAGATCCCATTAATATTTTTTTATTTTTCTAATTAATTAAAAAAATTTCTCATTTAAAAAGTTCAAAATATGAAAAGTCATATATATATATATATATATATATATATATATATATATATATATATATATATATATATATATATATATATATATATATATATATATATATATAATTGAGCTCTATCTTTTAAAAGTACAAATCATTGGTGCTTGTAAGTTTTTAGCCATTGGATTAATAGATGTGCGGTTAGGATGATGTGGGCCCCCTTGAGTTAAGTGGGTGATTGGTTGAATAGTATAATCTAACGGATAAAAATGATTAAAGATGTAGATCTAACGGTAAAAAAATCACAAGCACCAAATACTTTGTGCTTTTACAAGCATCATAGCGACTCTATATATATATATATAGAGTAGGGCTACTATACTATTATGAGTAGTGGACCTACTACTCATAAGTTGTTCGATGATGGAGCTTAATCGACGATCCACTCCGAATTAAATATGATTTAGAGTATTTGAAACTTGTAGAAAATAAATTTCGTAAATTTTGAAATCATAATAAAGTCCATCCAGTTGGCATAAAATGAACGGTCAGAATCGAACGACGTCCTAAAAAAGATGATCGGATCCTTCAATTCAAGATCGGAGTTATTGATCTTTATCTATATAGTGAATAGAATTTTCTATCAAAAATTCAACAAATTCCGATTCTTTTACACCGTTAAACTAGCAAGTATCCCATACGCGTAGTTAAAAATTGTCAAATTTGTGACCTCTTGATCGTAAGGTAAATGATGTCGAAAAATTATAAAATTTTATTTTTAGAAGTTTTAAATACTGTAAATAAGGTTTAACGGTGTGGATCGTCGATACGGAAGCTCTATCATCGAAAACAACTTATGAGTACGATGGCGATCGTACTCATAATAGTATAGTAGCCTACTCTATATATATATATATATATATATATATAGTAGGGCTACTATACTCTTATGAGTAGTAGAGCCATACTACTCATAAGTTGTTTTCGATGATGGGGCTTCCGAATCGACGATCCACTCCGTTAAATATGATCTAGAGTATTTAAAACTTCTAGAAAATAAATTTCGTAATTTTTCGAAATTATTTACCTTAAGATCAAAAGGTCACAAAATTGATAATTTTTAACGGCGTATGGGATACTTGCTAGTTTAACGGTGTAAAAGAATTGAAATAGGTTGAATTTTTGATAGAAAATTCTATTCACTACCTAGATAAAGATCAATAACTCCGATCATAAATTGAAGGATCCGATCATCTATTTTTAGGACGTCGTTCGATTGGCCATTCATTTTATGCCCATTTGATGGACTTTATTATGATTTTGAAAAATTACGAAATTTATTTTCTAGAAGTTTTAAATACTCTAGATCATATTTAACGAGTGGATCGTCGATTCGGAAGCCTCATCATCAAAAACAACTTATGAGTAGTAAGGGTCTACTACTCATATATAGTAGCCTCTACTATATATATATATATATATATATATATATATATATATATATATATATATATATATATATATATATATATATTACTATACTATTATGAGTATAGACCTCTTTATACTCATACATTTTTAGTTGATTGATGGGATGTGTGGTTAGGATGTGGTGGTCCCCACTTAGAATGATAGTGGTCCCCGAGGGTTGAGTGGGTAGTTGGTTGAATAGTATGATCTAACGGATGAAAATGATCAATGGAATAAATCGAGGGCTAAAAACTTATGAGTATAAGGAGGCTAATACTCATAAAAGTATAAGTAGGACTACATATATATATATATATATATATATATATATATATATATAGTCACTATGTTATCAATAGCGGAGGTCTCGTGCTACAAAGTTTTTCACCGTTAGATCCACCCCTTTGATAATTTTCACCCGTTAGATCATACAATTCAACCATCCACCCACTTAACCCTAGGGGGCCCACATCATCCTAATCGCACATCTCTTAATCCAACGGCTATAAACTTGGGAGCACCAATGACTTAGTGCTATTAATAGCATAGTAGCCTAGTTCATATATATATATATATATAGAGAGAGAGAGAGAGTCGCCTATGGTGCTTGTAAAAGCACCAAGAATTTAGTCTTGTGAATTTTTACCGTTAGATCTATAACTTTGATCATTTTCATCCGTTTGATTGTACTATTCAACCAACCACCCACTTAACCCAAGGGGGCCCACATCATCCTAACCGCACATCTATCAATCCAAGGGTTAAAAACTTACAAGACCAATGACTTGGTATTTTTAAAAGCATAGGATTATATATATATATATATATATATATATATATATATATATATATATATATATATATATATATATATATATATATATATATATATATATAGAAAAATGAAAAGTCATATTAAAAGCTTAGAATATGAAGAGTCATATATATTAATAATTTTCATTATTTTTTTTTTAGTTAATTAAATTTTTTCTTTTTTTTTATTTAAAAAGCTTGAAATATGAAGAGTCATATATATTAATAGAAGAAAACAAAAAGTCATCTTAAAAACTTGGAATATGAAGAGTCATATATATTAATAAATTCCATTAATATTTTTTTATTTTTTTTAATTAATTAATTTTTTCTCATTTAAAAAGTTTGGAATATGAAGAGTCATATATATTAATAGAAGAAAATGAAAAGTCATCTTAGAATATGAAAGATCATTTTATAATCTATATAAATATGGCAATTATACTTATTTTGAATGAATAAGAAATGATATACTAAATACTATTTATTTTGTCTCAAAAAATTGTTCGCATCTACTTGCAACGGTTAACCATATTTATCAGGTTTTTTTTAATTTGAATTTGATGCTTTATTTTTTTACTTAGATTTTTCTCTTTGTATAGTATATTTTAAATTATGTGAGATTCGACTCTTCCAATTTAAGATAAATTTATTTTAGAATTACCATATTTTTTAATTTTTTTTATTATTTTGGTTACTATGTTATAAATTTTTATATTTATTTTTATTTACAAATCATATTGTCTCCATTATATAATGATTTGATTGTATTAAAAATTTTGATGGATTTGTTTATATAATAAGACATTTATATAAAGTTCTCGAAAATATATGTGGTTTGATACCTATCGTAACGCCTCAGTGTTAAAAATTAGAATATTCACAAAAAATATTCTTCATACTTTTCAATATATTTTAAAATTACTAAAACTTTTAAAGTAAATATGTTCTACTCTTTACAAAATAACTTATCGAAATATAAGATCCAAAATTTAGGATTTAAATTTTAAAAAATTATAATATATCTATCCACGGCTCACTACACTAGTTATTAATTAAAGGACAAAAAAATTGATATCCTTGCATTTAAGGCTCTCACTCCCTAGATATAGAAATGTATGTAGACCTCCCTTAAAATATAGGCTATTCTCATACCCCTGAGCTTTATTTTTATTCTTATTAATATTTTCTCAAATTATATATTTTTTTTTTTAAATTTAGTGATTTTAATCAAATAAATTAAAAATTCGCCATATTAGCAAATAACACTAGAACGATTGATGGTTAATAGTTAACAAAGCTATTGAACATAATGAAACTTCTAACTTCACAAACATATATAATAACTCATATGTGAAAATAAAAAATAAAAAATAAAAAAACAATAGTAAAGTTCAAAAGGAGCCTATTTCACAATTGCCTATAGTTGAGGGGGTCTTTATGCATTTGTTATTTTCCATATCTTTATATGTACGTAGGAACCTTGGTCCACTACTATACTTGTGATAACTCCATTGATGGCTTGCAAGTGCAACTTGGTTTTGGCTTTCATATGGCTTAGTCTTGCTTCTTTTTCTCAAGTAAGAGGAAGAAGATTAGTGGCTAATCAGGTATGGATTAATTTAGGCCTTCAATTAATCACTGTAAAATTTGTATGTTTTAAAGAAGATAGTGATGCCCATGAAATTTAATTATTTTAGATTGCTAGATTATTCATTCAACTTATGGTGATGTGGAATTTTATTTTCCTCCCACCATGTTTTTTTTTTTTTTTTTTTTTTTTGAGAGAGAGAGAGAGAGATAGGTAGCACGCTACCCGCTTCGTTTATTTCATTAAGAAATAAACTTAGCTATAAATATGAATCAACTAGGATTCGAACTTGGATCTCGGGTACCAACCACCAAGCCTTTTGCCACTTGCTCTGTTCCTCCCACCATGTTAGTGAACACTTTTGGTTCTTATTATGGTTTTGTCATATTATATAGGCGTTCAAATGTTGCATGTATGTGCTTTTTTCTATGAGTTTGTACAAATATATAGAGATAGAGAGAGTTGAGCTCCTGCGTTTTTAAAAGCATGTACAGAAGTACTATTTGCGCTTGTGACTTTTTAATCTTTGGATCCCTCAAGAACTGTACAATACTATTAACGATACGTCCCATTAAGCCTCATTTATTAGTGCTATACAAATCTTGAGGCGATCCCAAGGCTAAAAAATCACAAACAAGTTGAACTTTTATCCTTTTAAAAACATATATAGGAGCTCAACTCATATTGATATATGTGTGCATGTATTAGAGTCCGGCTATGATGCTTTTAGAAGTACCAAACACTTTGATGCTTGTAAGTTTTTCACAGTTAGATTTCGACCATTTTCATCTTTTAGATCATACTATTCAATCAACCACTTACTCAACCCAAGAGAGTCACTATCATCCTATATAACTGCACATCCTTTAATCTATGGATCGAAAATCTACAATTAAGCATCAATAACTTATGCTTTTTTAAAGTATCGAAGCTCAATTCTATATATTAAGTGTCTCTTTTTTTTGTGAAATTTTAAAAAAGTTATTACTCTAATTGAAAGACTCATGGTCTTATGCTTAATTACCAAATATTGGTGCATGCAGAATAATTAAAAGATTAATATTCTTTCCAACTTTAGTTTTTAGAGTAATCAATTGTTTCACATTATTTTCAAATTTATTTTGACAGATTGAAGGGTATGATATAAATGGAGAAGGTTCAGTTCAAGGGCATCATTCAAACCAGACAATACAAAATCTGCTTGCGACTTTCGCTCATCCTTCTGGTTCTAACGGTCCACCTTTCATTCAACATGTAATTTTCGTAATTAAAGATCTTTATTTGATATTGTAGTTCGTTTTTTTTTTCCTTTAATTTTTTTTTCTAAACACAGTTTCTTTGTGATTGTTTAAGTCGGGGAATTAATGGATCTTTTTTCTTTTGTTGTTATTGTTGTTTAGGTTTCTTAATTAATTATGTACCACTTGGTAATATATCATCATCTTCCTCAGCAAATAGAATTTAATTAAATACATAAAAATATTTTTGGTAATTGAACTAAACCATGTGTAAACTGTTTTCTGTGTCTCTCAATATATATATATATATATATATATATATATATATATATGCTTGTTTGTATGCTAATAAGTTCTCGTGATTTCTTTTGTTTATGGCTAAATTACAAAAGAGAAAAAAAAAACCCTTAATTATAATCCCTTTTTTTTGCTTTTCCTCTCTAACTTTTTAAAAACCTATATATATTTTACTCTCTTAACGTATCAAGATATTGCATTTAGCCTTTATTGGTCAAAATTCCAATATTATTCTGTTTATTTCTTATAATTTATATCGAAAATAATCTTTAAAATGACAAAAATATATATATATATTTTTTATAAAAGAAATAAGGGCAATTTGATTATTTTGTCCTCTGCATCAATATCGTATCCCTCTGAAAATATTTCTAACATCTTAAATGGACAAAATGTAGATTTTTGAAAGCCAAAGAAAAAAAAAATGAAAAACGGGATATTCACGTGAAGTTTTTTTTAGTTTTTTTTTTTATTAATTTAGGTGTTATATAGAGTCCGGCTGCTATGCTATCAATAGCACGAGCCACTCGGTGCTACCAACTTTTTCACCGTTAGATCAATCCCTTTGATCATTTTCACCCGTTAGATTATACTATTCAACCAATCACCCACTCAACCCTAGGGGGCCCACATCATCCTAACCGCACATCTCTCAATCCAATGGTTAAAAACTTGGTAGCACCAATGACTTTGTGCTATTAATAGCATAGTAGCCTAGTTCGTGTTATATATATATTCTCCCAAAAATTATGATCTTTTGATAGAAATATGTATGGTTGATCTATTCTAGTGGGCTACTTATATAACAACGGGTCGCTACTATTTTGGTACTAGAGCTACAATAAATGTGTGGGGTGTGCCAGATATAAAAGATGATCAAGCAAGTGCCTCAGTAATATCAATTGCGAATAACGATGATGCCATTCAAGTTGGAGTGCATGTAAGTTTTCTTTTTTTTTTTTTAAACTACAATTAATTACTCACATATTCCCACAAATTTAGAAAACTAATTAAGATTTTAGAAGTACACATTTGGTATATTGGTGAAATTAAAAGTTTGTTGTTTATGTGTATCTGCATGATGAATATAATATATTCGAAGAAAACATTTATAGGTTTGAGCTTTAAAAATTTCTATTTTGTTGTCTAAATTTTTCGATATTATTATTATATACTCAATGTATTCACTGATTGTGTACGTAATCTGTTCTCCTTCTTATCTCATACTTTCAATCAAACAATCCAGATGTCTAGCAAAGTAAGTTTGAATCAAAATTTTAAGGCTTAAAGTTTAGATAATTTTTTGAAAACAATTACCCCTAGTTCACACAATATTCTCTATAAACTTTTGACCAAATTATGAAAATAATATTGGTATTTCAAATAACTTCTACTTACAAATCTACTATAGTAAGTAAATTTGTTTTGTCCTTTAGTATGTATTCAAATATCAATTAACGATTTAAAGTTAAATAGTTATTAACATGAGCAAAATGGTGGTGTACTAATAGGTACTACCAGGATTGTATCATGACAACAAGCTTCATTTTTTCACGCGTTGGACTGTAAGTATGAAATCTCCCTCTTTTAACGGCAAATCGAATGTTCGACGAGCAAATCATCACTTTGCTTTATTTGTAGATCGACCGGAATGGCTCGGGTTGCTACAACCTTGATTGTCAAGGTTTTGTACTTGTAAATTCATCTCTAATCGCACCCGGGTACTTCATTAAACCACTCTCTGTTTACGGCGGACAACAGTATGTTATCAAAATCAGCGTTAAGCAGGTTGGGTGTAATTTTTCTTATTAGTCTCCTTAATTACCTTGTTTTTTTTTGGATATTTCATTAGAAACTTGCACAATTTTTAGAGGAGAAAATAATACATAGTAATCTACAAAATAAGTACAATTTTTCTTGAATTCTTATACCTTTTTATTTAACCATCAAAAATTGAAACCTACTAAAAGGTATCCACGAAAAAACCTATTATTACCGATCGTTTCTAGCACAAGTGGCAAAAGGGTTTGATGGTTGGCACCCGAGGTCCAAATATTCGAATCCTAGTTGATTCACATTTCCAGCTAAGTTTATTTCTAATTAAATGAAATAAACGAAGCGGATAGCATACTATCTTTCTCTCAAAAAAAAGAAATTACATATTATTATGTGCTCATATAACAATATAACTTGAAATTGTTTCAAATATTATTTTGAATTGTGTGATAATTAATTTGGAATAAGAGGACTTCTATTATGTGATACTCCCATAATTTGGAATAATCCGATACATAAGATATGATATATAAGACTAAACATCTTAATCCGGTTATAGTATTTTGAGTGGTAATTAAATTTAAAAGGTTAAAAGAGTTAAGCATATTAAGGACTAAAGTAATTCTAGAGTGAGTAACCTACCTCAGAAGCAACCGAGGCGACACATATTATGATCATTAATCCATATATGTTAAAAATCAATAAGAAACTAATGAACAGCAAAGATTAAAAAATTCATTTATTCACTTAAGTAGCATGACTTATTAGTATAAAATTTTGATATATTTTTTTAGCTTTTGCTATTCATGAGCTTGTAATTTTTTTTCTCATTTTTTGTTTTCTTTTTCTAAATTTGATTTTGTATGTGCGCGCGCGCGCATGCACCTTTGATTTGTAGGATCCGGACACAAAAAACTGGTTAGTACTAAGAGATAACGACCAAGGTTCCCACCTAGTAGGCTACTGGCCAAATTTTCTCTTTAAAGATTTGCGTGAATACGCAAGAGTTATTCTGTGGGGTGGAACTGTCGGTTTCAAGACGGGCGAGACAGGTCCTGCAATGGGTAGCGGGCACGATCCATCCGAAGGTGAAGGCAAAGCAGCATATTTCAAAAACATCGAGCTTTTTAACTATTTGGGCCATCCACGCCCGTTGAGAGATGATGATCAATCAGCTTTTACAGACAAGCCAGACTGTTACAAAATTAGCAAGCTTTATAACTCAGGTAAGGTAGGAGGTACAGACGGCCGTTTCTTCTATTTTGGGGGACCAGCCGGCTGCACAAACTAATGAGAGAAAAAATAGAAAACTATATATGTTTGTTTTCTCAATAAAGCATTGGAATGGTTCAGTTCTCAATATATATTTTTATTTGTTTGCTAGTGTTTTAGTTTCTTTCAATAATAAAAAACTTAATTTCCTTTTTGCGCAACATGCTGAGAATCATAAAGCATAAATACGAACTAAGGCTTAGTTTGGTATTGAGATAGATCTAATGCTATTAGATAGAATAGAGTTGAAAAAAAAGCACATAGAGATATGTTTCTGCGTTCTCCGATGCGACCGCAGAAAATATATCGTAGCCGACTAACCGTGCGGAACACAATATTTGAGACAAACAGGATTGTTTGTCGCCGAAATTCTCCCGACCCCAGACCCGATTAAAGATCTTCCTCGGGATGCGCGTCGGGGTGAAAAACGGTTCAGATTGATGACCCTCGAGAAGTGCGTCCTTCTGATCTTCAAACGATTCGATCGGCGAGGGATCAAACCGATCGGATTCGAAACTCTATCCTCTCTTCGGTTCGGCCGGGAGAGCCGAATGGCCAGCGCAAGTAAGAGTTTAAGCAAGAGATGAGCCGAAAGGCTAAAAAGAATACTTCAACAGTAGGCCCAGATCAGCCGAATTGTGACTAAATTAAGGAGAGATCACTGGGAAGTACAAAGTACAGACCGCAAACTTTGAGAGTGATGCCCTAGGGGCAGACATACCTCAAAGATTACAACAGAGAGGGCGGAGTGATGCCACTCAAGGCAGACAGACTCCAAAATGTTAGATTACTGGCTACTCCTAAGAAAAACAGTAAGTGCAGGAAAGAAAATGCGAGAAAAATAAGGCGGTCTTCTGTTCGCAGGGGAAAGACCTCTTTTCCTGGTTAGATGTGTCTATTTATAGGGTCTCCTTCCGCTGGTTATTGTCTTCGCACGATCGGCCATTATCTCCACTTCCTGATTTCTCGGACTACCTCTAGCCGATCAGCAACCAACTCGGAACCGCTTACAGTTGCTAAAACTTCTGCGGTTCATATCTTTTCCGTGCTTCTGGTGCATCATTCTAGGCTACTTTTTTGGTGTAAGCCCGGTGCACCAGTGACTTGAATTTCTAAAAATTGTTATTTCGCTTTAAACCGACCCAACAAGGATATTTTTTCATCGTCGTTTACCACCGCATATAACGCAATCTCTCCGCAATCCCAAAGGAAGTCTAAATCTTATCTGTATAAATTTGGACTTTTTCTTTTTGTTATTGTATGCATGGTTTGTAAAAAATATTATTAATTAAGCGAGTTAATCTTATATACGAAAAAATAATTAAAATTATTGTATTTGGTGAGATTATAACTGGATTTGATAAAATCCTCAAAATCTTAAACCAAGATAACTTATTTTGTTTTTTTAAAAAAAAATAGAAGCTAAGAAGGTCTCAATTAAAGAATAAAAAAAGAGAAATCCTGCTTGTAACTTTTGAGTTATATATCTCACATTGTCACATTTCACTATCCAAGAGATGGGATGGATTTTTTTTTTAGATGTTAGTAGTTAAAAGTAGGGAAAACTTCAAAAACCCCCCTGTGGTTTCACACTTTTTCAAAAATCTCCCTGTAGTTTAAAGTGTATCAAGTTAGTACCATGTGGTTTCGTACTTTATTACTTTAGTACCCTGTGGTTTGAAGTGTATCAAGTTAGTACCCTGTGATTTTGAACTTTATCACTTTAGTACCTTATAGTTTCACACTTTATCACTTTAGTACCTTATAATTTAAAAAACCACAGGGTATTAACTTGATATAAAATTAAAACTACATGGTACTAAAGTGATAAAGTGCAAAACCACAGGATACTAACTTGATAGACTTCAAACCACAGAGTACTAAGGTGATAAAGTAAGAAACCACGTGACACTAACTTGATACACTTCAAACCACGAGTACTAAAGTGATAAAGTAAGAAACCACATGGTACTGACTTGATACACTTTAAACCATAGGGGGGGTTTTTGAAAAAGTGTGAAACCACAGGGGGGTTTTTAAAAGTTTTCCCTTAAAAGTATACAATGAAAAACTTGGATGTGTTTGGTTCGAAGTCGGAATCGGTATTGGAATCGAAATTGGAATGAGAATAAGCTGAAAAGGAATCAGAATGATTCATTATCTCATTTTGTTTGATTTGCCACCTAAATCGGAATAGAAATGAATCATTTTCATTATCGGTGCTTGGTTTAAATAGATAACAGAAAACTAATCAAATTAATATGTCAATTTTATGTTTTTATAATATATTAGTTTAAATTCAAACTAAAAATTAAATATTAAAAGTTTAAGTCAAAATTTTAAAATAATGTCAAAATCTTAAATATATTTTTTTTAAAAAAAATTAAAATTTGAAATTGAACGAATAATTCTAAATATAAAACTAAATTTTGATTTATTCAAATTCAAACTTAAAATTATAATTTAAATTTCAGAGAGTAGTGCTTTTATGTTTTTAACCATTGGATGGAGGTATGTAGGGCTGAAATGATAGTGGTAGGTAGAATAATGTTTGATCCAAAGGATATTAGTAATTAAGGAGTAGATCCAATAGTTAGAAATTTTGAAGCACCAAGAAGTTGGTGCTTCTAAAAGTATTCTAGCTTAATTTTATATATATATATAAGAGAGAGAGAGAGAGAGAGTTGGTGAAATGTTATCGATAGCAAATCGGTTGTTGCCACCCATTTGTTTTCGATGATGGAGCCTTTAAATTGACGATCGGCGCCGTTGAATATGATCTATACCACTTGAAGTATTTAGAAACCAAATTTTAAATCATTTAGACATCATTAACCTAATGATCAAAGGGTTTCAAAATTAGTAATTTTAATAATAGATATGAGACGTTTTCTCGTTTAATGGTATAAAGCTATCCAAATCAATTGAATTTTAGTTAGAAAATTCTTTAAACTATTTAGAATAATATCTTTACTCCCGATCTTGATTACAAAATTCATATACTCACTTTTGGTTAAAATACAAAAAACTATCGACCATTTTATCATGTCAGATTTTTAAGTTGATACATTTAGCCTCTTCTTTCAAGGTTCTGCCGCTATGCCGTTCATTTCTTATTATTTATACCAAAAATATTTTAAAAATAATTGAAATATATTAAAAAAAATTAGAATAAGTAAGAGCAATTCATTTATTTCCTTAACGTTGTAAATTTTTTAAAATATGACCTTTTTGCATAAAAAAATTCACTAATTTTTTGCTTTTGCAATACTATGTGGTTTTTTTCGATTTTGCATCCGAATTTTTAGTAAACTGGCCAAAATGCTTTTATTATTATTTTTTCTTTTTTTTTTTTCTCGTTCTTTTCTCTTTCTTTTCGAAGAAGGCGACGGAAGCGGAGTGCCTTGTCTCAGCCCCTCACGCCTTCTTCCTCGCCTACGCACACCCCCACCCTCCTCGTCTCCGATCCAGCCGAGACCACGCCGCGACTTCATTTTTTGTTCTCCGATCCTCCTCCACTGCCTTCACAGCCCACCGCCGCCGCCAACGAAGAGCAAGTGCTTCTCGAAGATGAAAAGCACACCGACGAGAGAGGGGGGAGAAAACTTCGACGAGGGCGGTGGCTGCTATAAAGAGTAAGGAAGAGATCGTGTGACCAAAAATTATAAAAAAATAAAAAAAAAATAAAAAAAATATTTTTTATAGAATAAAAGATTAAAAATCATATAAAAAGAAAGAAGATAATAAAATTGTATTATTAAAATAATATTGCACTATTTTTTAAAAAAAAATTGCATTACTTTAAATAAACGTTACACTCTTTAAGACAAAAATTACAGTATTTAGAATCAGATTTATATTGTTTAGAATGAAGTTGAACTATTTAGCTAGAAGTTGCACTCTTTAGAATGAAGTTGCTCTCTTTAGGAAGAAGAAGAAAAAAGAAATAGTACAACTTCATCCTAAAGAGTGCAACTTCATCCTAAATAGTATAAATTTAATTCTAAATACTGTAATTTTTGTCTTAAAGAGTGCAACATTAATTTAAAATAGTGCAATTTTTTTTTAAAAATAATGCAATATTATTTATACTATGCAATTTTATTATATTCTTCATTCTTATATAATTTTTTATCTTTTATGTAGAAAAAAAATATTTTTTTTATTTTTATTTATTTTTTTTATACTTTTTTTGTCACGATATCTCCTTTGCCCATTATCGCAGCCACCGCCCTCGCGGGAGTTTTCTCCCCCATTTCGCCGGTGTGCTTTTCGTCTCCGAGAAGCACTTTCTCTTCGTCGGCGGTGACGGTGGGCTGCGCAGGCGGTGGAGGAGGATCGGAAGAAACAGAAAAAAAAAAAGAAAAAAAGAGTCGTGGCGTGTGGCCTCGGCCGGATCGAAGGCGAGGAGGGTGGGGGTGTGCGCAGGTGAGGACGAGGGACGAGGCACTCAATTTGATAAAATACAAGTTTATAAAAATAAAATTTCTCTTTTCATACTTTAGTCTGCGTATTTTATAGGCATTTTATAGGCGTACAGAGATCACTGCAGGATGACAAGTAACAATAGAGCGTAGCTGCGTAGGGGGGAAGACTAAGAGGCAGCATTTTTCAATTTACCCAGGACGACTTTCTGCTCTTTAATAAGCCTCTTTTATCAGTCTCTTCTTGTTCGCGGCGACACCGCCCCTCTCTCTGCCCTCGAAATATTTTTTCAATGGACTGCAGCTCACTCCTCCTCCCCTCCTCCTCCCTCCACACCACAGCCATCACCACCAACGCCTCCTCCTCCCCTCTCTCCAAACCCCAATCCCACCCTCTACTCCTCCTCCCCCCCACCTCCTCTCCCTCTTCTCCTCCTCCTTTTTCTCTACGTATATCCCGCAGATCCATGGTCACCTGCTACGCCTCCTCCTCCTCCTCCTCCTCACCATCGCCGTCGAGTGCTTCTTCCCCCTCGCGCGAGCTCCGGAAGCTTCTAGAATCCCCCGGCGCCCACCAGGGCCCCGCCTGCTTCGACGCCCTCAGCGCCAAGCTCGTCGAGAGGGCCGGCTTCCCCTTCTGCTTCACGAGCGGTACCTGTTTGCCTTTTTGCCTCACTCACCATGATTTCCTGTTCGTCTCATTAAAGTATTAGATTCAGAATAATATAAACATATATTTATATATATACACACACAGCATGAGACAAAGTACAATCAAGGAGTATATAAACTGGATCATAAGAGAATTACGAATTCTACGACACACACACAAGAAGGACTTTAAAGATAGGCCGATCCTCGGGTGTTTTATTTGTATCTTGACCAAAATGTTTGCCTTTATATTGGCTATGGTTTATATTGGTAGCTGTGGATTTCATCTGCGCCTTGGATTGCTATGGTTTGAGAAGGAAACGTTAATATAATCGACTGGTGTTCACCAAGGAAAGAAGTTAGTTAGACCAACATGAGTCTTGAGTTTTGTCGCTCGTGAATTCATGATGCAAGCGTCGTCCAAATTGGTGCATAAGTGAGATGACTTGCTAAGCAAGTTTACGGATTAAAGCCATTTAACAAACGATGTTTCTGTAACTCCGTTTAGACGCAAAAGAAATCGACCTTGCACCCGGCGAGTGCCCGTTGCATATTCTCCTATTTTCCGAGTTTATAAAGTGTTGGGCACTCCTATGATGTATCGGCGTCCAACACGGACGCACAGATATATAGGTGAATTTGTTTCAGTTTAGGAGAAAATATGATGTTTCTTAGTAATGTATTGGCTATCTTCAGGTTTCTCTATCTCGGCTGCTCGGCTGGGGTTGCCAGATGTGGGTCTTATTTCCTACGGGGAAATGGTAGATCAAGGTTATCAAATTACCCAAGCTGTATCGATTCCTGTAATAGGAGACGGTGATAATGGATATGGGAATCAAATGAATGTCAAGAGAACAGTTAAAGGTTTTATCAAAGCGGGTTTTGCTGGAATTATTCTTGAAGATCAGGTATGCATTTTTTCTGTAGATTACTCATGAGGGGCTCTTTTGAGATGTAGATTGGATTGCACCTTTTGTTCCTTGAAGAACTGATGCCATCTTGCGTTCTCCTGACGTTTCATTTAGATGGATTATGAAATCCGTCTTATAACAGAGTTTAGATTTTCTTGCCCTACTAGGAGTTTCTTCTCTAAAAAGTTTATTTCTAAATCCTTGAAAAGAACTAAGTAATATTAAAAAGATTAATTGGAATAAAGCAGCCTCTGCAAATTTTTAGAGAGTTAATTTTTCTTTAGTACTCATGCGATGTTCAATTATGAGATCGGACTATTAAACTTAGTTTCTCACATTAGTTTAGCAGCAATTTTATACAAATAGGTTGGATTAATTTTCTATCTCCAAAGCAAGTAAGTCATTTCTTGGGATATTTTGATTTACCTATCAATCTATCCTCCTGATTTTAATGGCGTAACAAAGGTATCTGGTGGCTCAAAACGGTGTTCTCTTTCTTCTCTAATTCTCTTGTAGCATGGTTTTGAGTACGCTTCTTGATAGGTGTCGCCAAAAGCCTGCGGCCATACTAACGGTCGCAAAGTGGTCTCAAGAGAGGAAGCAGTAATGCGCATAAAAGCCGCTATAGATGCACGGAAAGAGAGTGGCTCTGACATTGTGATTGTAGCAAGAACCGATTCTCGTCAGGCCATATCACTAGAGGAATCCCTTTGGAGATCACGAGCCTTTGCTGATGCTGGAGCTGATGTTCTATTTATTGATGCACTAGCTTCTAGAGAAGAGATGAGGGCCTTCTGTGAGATCACACCTTTACTTCCGAAAATGGTAAGTTTGTTCATCTAATATTGTAAGAAAGAGTCTAGGTGGTCATAACAAACAAACGATCACCTTGACATCCAAAAATCATATTGAACGTGAGCATGATCGACCAAGTGTTACAGTTAGTAATATAATTATCTCTTTAAACACTATCATACTGCAAATGTAATATCAGATACATTTATTTCTTCACGAATCTTCTCATTACATTTCGGTTCCAAATTCTAACGATATTTTGTGTAGGCCAACATGCTTGAAGGTGGGGGAAAGACTCCCATATTAAACCCCGTTGAACTTGAGGAGATTGGATTTAAAATTATCAGCTATCCACTGTCCTTAATTGGGGTATCCATCCGAGCAATGGAGGTATATCCTCTTAGACTAGGCTGTATTTCCTTCTTTTATTAGAATTGGTCTAGTGTGATTATATGAGTAGCCACAAGTTTCAGGTAGATATGATGTGGATTGTGGTCATGTTATTTAGCTTATATTCTCTACTTCTACTTTTTTTTGGCACCTTTGAGTAACAGATTTAAAGTCTTGAATATTTCTGTCCTCTGCACTCTTTTCCTATTAATTTTACTTTATATTAGTATGCAGTGTTCTCATTCTTGACTCCTTTGTATTAAGCATTAACTGGATCTTCGGGTTTACCTTAATACACATTTTCATTTTGTATCAAATGTTGCTTTTTTCCTTTCTTTGAATACTCTTGCTAAATTTCCCCTTCAAATCCAGTAGATTAATAAATTTCTTTTTTTTCAGCATGAAAATAAACATATATCTAGAGGCAACTAATAAATTGTATACTACCAGTAGATTTGGCTTGGTTATGTTTAGTTAACAAGGTTGTTGAAGCATGATTCCAGTTTAATTAAACATCTAGATTGAGCTTATTAGGTTGAGTAAAATGTGCAAGACCTTTGGAGTTTCAGAAAGCAAATATATGGGCTTAAAATATGGACATATAATAATGTACTATATACATTCATAATTTGTTCAATTTTGACTTAAAAGCATTCGAAAGCTCCAATATCATGTCTCAATATTTCTTCTCGTGTTAGCTACACAAAAAAACGCAACTTTTATGTAAAGAAAATTAACCTCTTGGTAGTTCATCGTATCCATTTCTCCGAATATAAATGCTGTCATTAACTGGCTTCGGCATCTGCATTGGCAGTAGAATAGATTGTCTGATGAAAATATGCTCCTCTATTCTTTACTAGGAGCATATCTTTTTCTGCTCCTCAGAATGCGGACAAATTATACCATGCTGTTATTACATTGATAATGTCGTGTTGTATTTCTCATATTACAATAAACATTCTATAATCACAGGATGCACTTACCGCCATAAAAGGTGGCCGTGTCCCTACTCCAGGAAGCTTGCCATCTTTCGAAGAAATTAAGGATACACTGGGCTTCAATGAATATTACGAGGAGGAAAAACGTTATATGGTCACCCCTGCTCAACCATCAAACCGAAGAGGTAATGTCTCGACGATTCATATCTTAATAACATGTAGATATACTTCTCTCAAAGTGTGTAGAATAATTTAATCTTCACTTTTGAATGAAAACAGGTTACATCCCCACTAGCCGTAGCTATGAATCGAGGACAACTCGCAAAGATTTTGAGTCGAGAGCTTATCGGCCACAAGAACCTGTAGTTGAGATTTTGCCTCCATCTTTGTATGATGGCTTCAACTCGAGTGATCCACGAGATCAGATGGGTGGGATGTGGTCTCGCAAGTTGAAATTGAAGATCACAGGGAGGAATGGGCTTGAGAAACTCAATGTCAGCATTCCTGTAAGTGGGCATTTTGTTATCTTTCCTGCACTCTAAAATGTCGGCTTTCATAAGATTTTAATCCCTTACGAGCTTTTTCTATTTTGTTAATTACTCAGATCCTAAATTAGTTTGGCAAAAGATCAAAATATATTCTGAGACCTTCAATATCTAGTCTTGCGTGCTTGCATGTTTCATTCTTGTCGTTCTCATTAACCAATTGTACATCTATTGCTCTTGAAGACAACGCAAAGTAGATGAACAATTTTCTTTCTTTCTTTTTTATGCATTCAATATGTTAACATTTACACGATTGAGATTGTATAGAGTTGAAATTGTTGCTTGAAAATGTTACTTGCAAAACCTCGAAGTCCAAATGCATTAAAAAGATTAAAAATTCTGTATGCAAGTGGATGCACGTTTTTATTTATTTTAATGGTTCTTCTTTTTCTTTTTCTTTTTTATTACAGGCTGATTTTCTTGAAGGGATGTCGAGAATTATACCAGGTACTACAGTAATCAATCACATGTCGTAGTGGAAACTAGTGACCGTCATAATGGAAACAATTTGGAAATGACCTGATAAAATTCTTCATGCTGCAGGATTGGCTGGTGTGAATATCATAGAGCTGTTAAACAATGCACCAGAAGACGAAGTTAGTGGCTCGCAGAGTGGGAAGGTACTTCTTGATTTTAATGATGCAATGGGAGATCGGATTCAGGTGTTTGTCGAGTGAAACTTTCGTAACTAAAGGGCAAGTTATCAGCTGAAATTACAGAACATAAGGTAAAGATGCTCTGGAAAGAGCATTGCTTCCGGAGGTATGTTAGTACTCACATTGCTGAATTTAAGGATGCCAATTTATTAAAGTGCATCTGTAAATACACTTTTTGAAATTTTATACTGAAGGAAAACTTTATCTACAGTGAGATATGAACAAGATACGAGTAAAGCCACTAAAAATTTTCTACTTGTGAATGAGATATGCCAAAAAAATGTGATGGGTAAAATTTTAAATTTGTTAGACCACATTAATTTATCTTTATGGAATATGAATTTAAGATAGATATTTATAGGACTCAATTTATCTGAATTTGTAGTACAAGTATAAATATAGTTTCTGCCAACAAATCCGAATCAAATAATTTGTTCAGTGTCTAACACAAAAATATGTAGGGTTTATAAGAGAATATGGTGAGTTATTATTTTATTAGGTATTGTACATATATTGTTAGAGTGGTGATCAAATTACACAAATTTTATATGTTCTATTCATGAAATCAAATCTTAGAGAATTCAAAATTGAATTTGAAAGATATTGCAAAGTCTGTTTTTATCACCAATATTAAGTGCAAAAAATTTGTCCAAGTTTTTTTCTAATTTTTTTTCCCCTTTTTTGGGGGAACATGACGAATCACAATGTATGTGGAAAGCATTATCTTGAAAAATCATAATTATGTGGACAGCATAATCGAAAGAAAAATCAACTTGCAAATTGGAATCATAAAAAACAATTGGTATTTTCTTACAAGTAATCTCAAATTTAACTTTTTCTAGCATCCAAAGAGACCCAGGAGGAGAATGCATATCTATGAAAAGTTAGAACAAACTGAGATAACATTCAACAACTTTTCTCTGCACTTATTTATTGTGATAAATTATTTACTCACAACCCCAGGTTAGGTCATGTTGTGTATGGGGATGCATGCAAAGTGGATGAATGCTATGTCCACTTCCAGGACCAAAAAAAGAGTAGAATTTAGGCTGGAGTAATTGATTTTTTTTGCACAATATGAGGGGCTACTTATTCTGTGATTTGTGTAATCTCTAGATGATATACTTCACATCGTCCAGATGTACTGTCAGGAACGCACATCGCATTATCATGCGAAGTGGATGTTTGGCTTAGTTTCTGAGATTTTCAATGTTTTCAGCAGTAACAAATTTCATCATGAGATAAACTAGAAAACAGAAAACTAGTACTCTGAGGCTTGCCATTGTCTATGTTCTTTGTCCTGTTCTCAAATTCTATTATGTTCTTTGTTCTGTTCTTATTGTTGTTGGTTACTTTGTGAACTTGTCTTTGTAGATAAAAGAAAGTTACTGCTGTAATTTCCATTCTTTTTTCGTCGAACAAAACACATAGATATATGATCTGCAAACAACGCAATACCATCTGTAGGTACCGTCAATAACATCGAACACGGGGAAAAACAAGTATGAAGTACGTAAACAAAGCGAAACGAGCACTCAGCTGGCAAAACTTGAACTAGGACTTTCGAATTCACACAATTCATGAACTAAAACAATTTACAATGCAAAGCAGAACCATTATAAGATCAATGGATTAGAGATTAATTGATTTCACATTGGCACAGCAATAACACTCATTTACATTTTGTAACATCCAAACATGTGTCCTATATATACAACTACGGTTTATTTTAAAAGATTAGAATCCATTCTATGTTAATAATCACTTCTCTAAAGATGTGTCATATGAACTCACAAATCATATGATAGTGTGTGCTCAGATCCTTCATTAGCACAAAGAGCTCTCTTAATCTCTGATAAATTAATGCAGATTTTGGATGAGAAGTATCACTTGCGACGAAAGTGTGGACCTCATTTTTGACCTCAATCCAACTCCATCCAGCATCTTTCTTGACTCCCATGTCATCCATCTCCCTCCTGACTCTATCGGCGTCGCTCCACTCTCCGTGCATAGCGTGCAAATTTGACATAAGCACGTAGCCCGCAGAGTCTTTTCTCGACAACTGCATCACCTTCTCTAAAGCAATCTTTCCTGCTTCTAGATTCCGATGCAATCTACATGATCCCAACAGTGCTTTCCATATCACAATATCTGCCTCACATGGCATACTATTTATCATACATAGTGCCTCCTCAATTCTCCCGCTTCGCCCTGTCATATCGATCATACATGCGTAGTGAGAAGGAGATGGCTCGATACCGTACCGATCGGTCATGAGTTTGAAGTATTTTTCTGCTTCGTCTACAAGACCTGCATGGCTAAAACCTGCTAGAATCCCTACAAATGTCGACTGATCTGGCATGACGCTGTTCGGTTCCATCTTATTGAACATTTTCAGTGCCTCCTTCGCATGCCCATGATGTGCGTAACCATGAATCAGCGAATTCCACGATGTGACGTCATGGGTGGGCATTGCGTCGAATGCGAATTTCGCGTCTCCCATGCACCCACACTTGGAGTACATGTTGATCAATGCATTTCCAGTGGAAGTATCAAGATCGCACGCCAATTTGAGGGCAAGACAATGGAATTGCCTTCCTTGATCTAGCAAGGCAAGATTTGCGCAAGAACTTAAAGCACTAGAGAATGCGTACTCGTTCGGTCTGTAATTCATGCTATGCATTCGACAAAGAGCGCTTGTGGATCTCTCGTCAAAACCGTTCTGAAAATAGCCAGAAATAGCTGCACTCCAGCTAACTACATCAGGGTATTCGATCTCTGCAAACACAGACTCCATTTCTTTGATCCGACCGCTTCTACCATACATGCTTAGTAAGGCGTTGTATACTCGAACGTCCGACATCATACTGTGTTTTATAGCAGAGCCATGTAATTGCCTTCCAAACTCACCGGATTCAGATGATAGCCCGCAAGCCCCTACCGCAGTGGCGAATGCAAACTCATTAGGGTTGAGACCGGCTATAACCATTTCAACAAACAGTTGCCGGGCATCTTCTACTTTTTCATTCCTAACACAACTAGCGATCATCGAGTTCCAAGAGACAACATTTTTAGGTTCAAGATGTCGGAACACGGTGCTAGCTGATTCGAACTCATTATTTCTTGAATACAAATCGATCAAGGCACTTGCAGAGTAGACGCTCCGACCAATCATTGTCTTGATCATGTAGCCATGTATCTGCTCGCCAAGCGGCAGCCCACAAGCCGTCAGAATGCTTGCGATTGTATGCTCATTCGGTTCGAGCCCATGTCTTACCATGTGATCGAACGCCCAAACCGCCGATCCAAACAACTCATTGGTACAAAGTCCTGATATCAACGAAGTGTAGCTCACCAAATCTAGCTCAGGCATTCTATCAAACACGGCTTTGGCGTTTGCAATCAACCCACATCTCGAATAGAAGTCGATCAAACTATTCCCGGTCCGGCAATCACTCTCCACCCCAAGACGCACGATCAGCGAATGCACTTGCTCACCGAGGCGAAGAGCCGCCATGTGAGCGCAGGCCGCGAGCGCGGCATTCAAGGAGAAATCGTTCGGCAAGAGACCGGACTCCATCATCTCGACAAACAGCGAGAAGCCGACACCACACCGACCATTCCGGACGCACCCCGATATCATCGAGGTCCAAGTAACGATATTTCTCTCCGGCATTTCACCGAACACGTCGAACGCATCCCCCACTCGGTCGGATTTCATAAGCAGATCAACCAGCATGGATTCAAGAACTACGCCTGGTCTAACTCCCATTCCCTTCATCTCTGTTAGTAACTCCGTAGCTTCTTCGATGCTCTTCAACTTCACCGAGCTTCGGAGTCTTTCGGCGTACGAAGGCTCGGGGAGGGAGAGAGGTTTCGGAGGGTGCGGCGGAGCTGCTGTGGGTTTCTTGCACCTGAAGAGAGGGTGGAAGGGAGTGCGAGGATGGTTTTGGAGGAGGTGGAGAGGGCTCAGAGGACAAGTGTGGGGCCAGAAGGAAATTATCATGTTTGTGTAAAGTGATGGCGGGAAATAGTTTTTAAAATTGCAGAAGTCATATTTTAACTGAATTTATGGGACATATTGTAGCTCGCGAAAATAAATTTTTTGAAAAAAATATATATATTTTTTATAATATATTCTGATTGTTGAACATATTTTTTTACAATAAATATTACAATATATAAAAATTTTAATTTTACATTTTTTATAATATCTCGATTTTTTTTTAAAAAAAAAAAGAAGTTTAATAATCTGTTAGAATTTAATTTTTTTTTTTCTTTAAAACAAAATTTAAAAATAGTTTATTATAAAGAACAAAATTAAATAATTCTATTTAATTATAAAATTCGGTTGAACAACCACTTCTCGCACTCATTCTCCGTTGTCTCCTCCTACCTAGCGAGCGCACAAAACCTCTACTAATGGAGTCTATTTATCTCCACTCTCTAAACCCTAATCCTAACCCTAATCCCCTCTCCCGCTCCACCTCCGATCCATGGCGATCCCGCTTCGCTCCCAATCTCCGATCCCCCCATCGTCTTCTCAGGATCCGACGGCCCAGATCCCTCGCCCCGCCGCCCCTCGCGCTGCAGCGGCGGTCCTCCGACCACGACGTCGTCGTCGTCGGCGCCGGGATCGTCGGGCTCGCCATCGCCCGCCACCTCCTCCTCCACTCCGGCCTCTCCGTCGCCGTCGCCGACGCCGGAGTCCCGTGCTCCGGCGCCACCGGAGCTGGTAAGGGGGGCGGGCGGGCCCCGATTAGGGCACCATCATTCCCACCCGCCCTCGGGGTCGATTGCATTGCTTTTTTTACGATTATGCCGCTGCGAAATCGTTCTAATTACTGCTGTGCGTGCCACGCTGTGGGATCCCGCAGGGCAGGGGTACATATGGATGGCGCACAAGACGCCGGGGAGCGACGCGTGGCAGCTGGCGGCGAGGAGCAAGCAGCTGTGGGAGGAGATGGCGGAGGGCGTGGCGCGGGAGGGGTTGGATCCTCAGCACATCTTGGGTTGGAAGAAAACAGGTTTCTCTCTCTCTCTCTCTACCTCTTCCTCTTCCTCTTTCTCCGAAGAGTTTAGGTATACATGCTGCTAATGTTAAACCCCTCTATATCCAAGGGTTGATAAAAACTTAGTTGAATTTTAATAAAAAAAAAATAAGGCTAAATTACCGAAAATCTTTTTATAAATACCTGCTTTTTCACTTACGCTCCCTAACTTTCAAAAATCTACATTTTACCGCAGCAACATTTCAAATTATTGCATTTAGTCCCCCTCCGTCACCGTAAGGGTTCCATCACTATTCTGTCCGTTTCTTATAATTTATACCGAAAATGACTTTCAAAATGGCTGAAATATATTAAAATTTTTTTTTTTTCTTATAGAAGAACTAAGGGCAATTTGGTTATTTTGCCCTCTTCAGTAACACCGAACCGTTCTAAAAATATTTCTAAAATTTCAAGGAGGCAAAATATAAGTTTTGAAAAGTCGGAAAGGGAAAGTAAAAAAAACAGGTATTTATAGGGGATTTTCTGTATTTTAGCCAAAAAATAATAATAATTACATGACAAGTGAAAAAAAATGTAGGCCATTAGAAGCTTATGGGTGTAAAGTTTACGCCTTAAAAGTAAAGAGCAATGCTATACATCTTACGCGCACTCTATTTAAGAACCATAATTTTTTACTTGTCACATTAACCTTTTGTTTTTATTACAAATTATTTGAATTTTTATGAACTCTGGAACGAGGAATGTAAGATCTACACTCTTTTTGGAATGTACAAGTAGTCTCTAAAGTAAAAGTCAGGCATATGACTAGCATTGCTTAAAAGTTAAATACTAATTGCACTTATGGTCTTCAAGCTACGAAGCACGTGACATTTTGCCCTTCAAATTTTAATTAATTATAATTTTTGGCTCAATCTTTCTAAATTATTATCATCAATGCAACAATCCAATTTAGTTAACTACATACTAATGTGTTGCTGATGTGAAAGCAATGTATGTAGCATCTTAGTCATTATCGCATTATTACCGACAATAATGTTACATTACTTCCACATTAGTAAGACATCAATATTTAGTTAACTAACTAAGATTGTGTAAACTTGATTGCAACAATTTTAAAAGTTCAAATTGAAAATTATAATAAATTAAAGTTTGAGAACTAAAGTGTCATGTGCCACACAGTTTGAAGACCAAAAGTATTTTTCTTTTTCTTTTTTTCCTTTTTCTCTCATTTTCTGATATAATGAGATGGGATAGTTTGATATGTATTGTTGTAAAGTTTTCAAATTATGGATTCGTCTCTATAAAGTTTTAATCATCAAATATATATCTCTACATTTCCAAACTTTATTACTGTCAGTTGACTGTTAAATTTTTACTGTTTGCACTGTTATGACCTTGTAAAAAAATAAATTTTTTGAAAACTTTTTAAAATTTTTAATTTATGATTCATATAGAATGACATGAAAGTTAGAATAAAAATATTAGAAAGGCTAAATGATGGTAAACATAATTTAAAAAACATATATTCAAAGGTAGAATCACTTTGCAGAAGAAAAGTCAACATTAACCAGTCAACTAATTAGGAACGGGATATATTTGCAAACTATGCAATTTAGGAGGAAAATATTTGATTACGAAAACTTTGTAGGGATAGATATGTGATTTTATTGTTTTTTGGGGTACTTATGCAATTAACCCTAAGAAATCATTGGAATTGGAACTACATATATATTGATTACCCAAGAAAAAAGGTGAAAATGTATGGAGACCACCTCAACTAAAGCCCTCCTGAACTCTTACTTTTTTAATTGATACCTCTTAAGTTCAACTCTTTTTTTTTTTTTTCATTGAATGACTTTAATTGAATATATTAAAATTTTTGTCTAACTGATTGACAATTCCTTCAAAATTAATGGTCTTAATTTTTGTTTTTTAGCAAATTAAACTGGAATCATTAATAGCTATTCGCGGAATTTTTAACTTATTAGAATAATTCAATTAAAAAAAAAGTTAAGAGATGTCAAATAAAAAAACTAAAGTTGGGATGCTCCGATTTAAAAATAGCCTAAAGTTGAGGGGTTCTTCATAAGTTTTTACCTTCAAAGAAACATCTTTTCTTTCTGAAACTAAGAAATTGACCTTACTCGAAGAATGGTGATGTCAACACATCACAGTTTATGAAATTACAACTTACTACTGAATTTATTGCATCTTGTTATTATTCACTTTCTAATGTTAACCTGATTCAATAAATAATATCTGTCTTAAATAAAAGTGGAGCTGGTAATTGCATCTACTGAACTATAGTACATTTTGAATTGGGTACGGAACTGTAAAAATTTTGGTGTTTCTACCTAGCCTTTTACCTTTTAGTATGATTTCGCTACCTCTCCATATATCTTTTTTTGGAAAAATGTTATGCTACCTAATAGAATATTCTGCCTACTTAACAGAATATACTATGACTTAAAAAACAACTGTTTAGTTCTGATATAATTTGATGGAACTCTCTGAAATTGATTAAATTGAAAAGCTAGGTAGTAAACTCGAAGTTTTTAAATTGATGTTCCTATTTCAAAGTGGGTTATCTATTGCAGCTAAGGTCTGTACAATTTTACAGAAAGAGTATATTTATATTTGTTATGACATTACTAATTGCCGCAACATTTTGGCTTCCGTATCAAGATCTTTCTTTTATGGAAAAGTGAGAGTATACTTGGGAATTTTTACAACAGGAAGCCTATTGATCGGTAGGAGTGCAGAAGAGCTAACTACATTGGAAGAAAGGGTGAAGGTTTTTACCGAAGCAGGGTTGAGAGCCGAATACTTGTCTAGCTCTTCATTGAGTTCAATGGAACCAGCACTTGAAGTTGGAAAAGAAGGCGGGGCTGCATTTCTACCAGATGATTGCCAGTTGGATGCACACCAGACTGTTTCTTTCATTGAAAAGGTGCATCATTTTTCTCTTTTAAAATTTCGGCTTTTGTGTCTAAGAACACATTTAATAATGTTTCTGATTTTCAATGTGTATATATTGTTCACATGTTTATATATGTTAGTGTAATAAGTCTCTTGCTCCGGAAGGCAGATATGCTGAGTTCTATAATGATCCTGCCATTGGCTTATTAAGGTTTCCCACTCCATCCATTGGTAATTGCTCTATTGCTTGTTTCATCATAGAAAATCTGTTGTGCTTACTCGAATTTTGCTTTTCTTGTATCGTATAGATCTGATAGAAGCGGAGCAGTCGAAGCTGTTCAAACTTCCGAGAAAATCTTATATGGTAAAAAGGCTATTGTAATTGCTGCTGGTGCATGGAGTGGATCCTTGATGAGAAGCTTTGATGTTAATGCACCAGATGTTCCTGTAAAGCCTCGAAAGGTTCTGTCTAGAACTGCATTGGTTTTAAGTTGTTTTGTCTTTAATTTCTTTACATTATTATAGTGCATTGTTTTCTATCCTTGTTCTTCTTTTCTCTGGTGTGCTTTGGCAAGTCAATTTAGTCTTATTTGTCGTAAACTCTATGTCGAATTCTTCTGCCTAAATCTTAAGATTTATTTCTGTCATTACATAGTGAAGGCCATGTTGAGAATCATTTCAACATTGGTAAGACAAAAAATTTCTGTTAAGTTTGATTTCGTTCTTTTTTATTGTTGCAGGGATTTCGTGGAGTTCACATCAAACTCCAACCATATATTTAAATTCTAGAACATAATAGCTCTTGTATTTTTCATTGGCTATTTTACTTACTCCTAAGTCCTAATAAAGGAACATTTATGAGCAGGTATTGATTAATCTCAGGAATCTGCTTTTGTTGACAATAGTACTATGTGATATCTGAGTTTGCATACTTCCATTTAGACTTCCATGCTTAGAAGTTAAAGCATCATCACATGTAATATTTGGGAGCAATTTAATTTCATTGACCTTAGATATGTTCTTGCAAACAACTAAGAGTTAGATCTTGTGATTGCCTAATTTTCTATCATCAAGTTATATCAACATGAAAGAACCTTATCGATTAGCCACTACTTCTGACATGAAACAGATTCATTTTGTTCTTTCGATTCTACTTGCAACTTTACCATGCAGTTGTGGTAATGACGAAAAACCTAAATCCATCTTTTCTCCCCAGGGCCATCTTCTTGTGTTGGAGAACTTCAATGAGATTAAACTAAACCATGGCCTGATGGAGGCAGGATATATAGATCATCAGGTCGCCACTTCGTCTGATTCAGCTACAGCAGATAGTGAGCAAACTTTGCTCTCCATATCAATGACAGCCACCATAGATGCGAAAGGCAATCTAGTTCTAGGTAATCGGATCACCATTTGATTTCTTTTCTTTGGATCCCATGCTATATTGTGTTTTTGATGCCTTTCCATAGATAGTCATTCATTTTGTAGTTTGTTGTGATCTAAGTGGAGCGTATGTCAAAATATTTGGCAAAGTTGCATATGCACTCCTCCCATCTGCCTATAATATCCTTATCATTCTCCTAAAAATGAAAATACCATAAATGTCCTGATGTATATCATAAGCGCCAATTGTAATTATCATGATGCCCTCCAAAAAGAGCATTTATAAGGGAACTTTTATAAAGGCTGCTAGACACTTTCAGAATTCCTATATAATAATTTGAAGTTTTCTTATTGTCCCATCTTGTCGAGCTGACTTCAGTTGTTCACAGCCACCTAATGTAACCTACCTCGCTACATCTCTTCATTTGAAAATCTTAGGCAGCAGCCGCCAGTTCAGTGGATTTTGTAGAGAAGTAGACGAGTCTATCATCAAGCGCATATGGGACCGAGCTGGGGAGTTCTTTCCCACACTAAAGACTATATCTCTTGATTCATTGCGGAAGAGACAGATAAGAATAGGACACCGACCTTATAGTAAGCTCACTTTATTATTCTCGTATTATTTGCATCTTTTTGCTTCATTCAGATGTTGTTTCTTTCTCTCTAAACCTGCAAGAGCAAAAGAGTAACAAAGTATTGTCGACTTATTTCAGTGCCCGATGGGAAGCCGGTGATTGGCCCTGTTCCCGGTTTGCCGAACGTTTTACTTGCAACGGGACACGAAGGAAGTGGACTTAGCTTGGTAACTTCCTCTGTTACTTTCGCAAGTACTTAGTTAATGTAGCATATTTGACATTATCTACATTTAATTTGTTATGGAGCATATTAGGTTTTGATAAAATGCTAATCTCTTGATACGGAAAACTTGTCTGTCTATTAGCCTTTGCTTTCTTCTGTTGCTCTTACTCTACTCAGTTATCTCAACAATGATCTAAAAAGAGTAGCACAAATAGTATCTGCATGCAAACATGGATTTGAGATGTAAACCGATTTTAGGACATCAGAATGATATAGCTTGGCCTAAATCGTAGGACTCGCAGCGACAACCAAGTTGGACAAGGTGTCCTTTGGTGTCGCTTGTAGCCCAAAAGTTATGGTTAGAGGAGCTGAGGGGGAGGTAAGTGTTAGTATGAGTAAAATAGATTCAAGGCAAGTTGGCGATGAGCGCACGCTGAAGCTTGCGAGTTCATGTGTGCACATAATACTGAAGCTCTTAGTCGGCCATAATTCCGGTTGTTGTTTTCCATAATAAAGAGATTAAAAAATGAAAAAAAAACAAAACAAAACAAATTATAGAAAAAAAAAACAGCTGGCTCTCAGTAGAAGAGACTGATGAACTAGGTTGTGACTCAGGAGAATTTAGAGAAGATGATTCAACAAATATATTATAGATAAATTTCAACATATGCATATTTCTGATATAGTGCCTGCTATTGAAAACCTTTCTTAGGAGCTTCCTGATTCTATTCATTCTTCTTCAGTGGCCTCCAAAGATGTATGACTTGTTTACTTACTGGCATCAAGTTGACATAAACATAAGTTTACAGATGCTCATACGCATTTCCCGATTCTTCTGCCGAAGCCTGCACCTACACACTTGACGAGTTTGTAAATTAAAAGTTTTGCCCTAGATTTTATGCGCGCTTGTTCGGTTGTTGAAACCTTATTTAAAATCCATACAAGAGTCCAAAGATGACAAAGTTACCCTCTTTTTTGCTTTTGTTTTCGGCGATATCTCAGGCATTGGGCACTGCTGAAATGGTTGCTGATATGATCTTAGGGAACTCCCCTGTGGTGGACTGCACTCCGTTCTCCATACGCGGTCGGTTTTGAGGTAATTACAAATTTACCCTTCAATAGCTGTATCACTGTCGACAGCCTAACTGGTGCCATATTTTATTTTCGTCGATTTCGTTCACGGATTTGTTTCTTTTATTTCCCCCTTTTCTTAATGAATCTTTTCTGGTTGTTGGTGCTCCTTTTGCAAAGTAATAAAAGCTTGAACTGGATATATGTAATTATTTTGGAGAGTTGAACTGAGTTATTACCTAATGGGTCAATTGATTGTAAAATTTACGTAACTTGATATAAAGGGGGAAAAAAAAATTTTAAAAAAAGGAGTATAAAAATCGATCTCAAACTAGAGCATGACAAAAAGATTGGACCAACCCATACAAAACTGTTTGGTTGCTTAGCGGTTTATAGGGATGCAAACGGATTCGGGTTAGCAGAGCTCCTGCCCCTGATCCGCTCCGGGTGCGGCAGTAATTGGGACCGAAAAAATAGACTCAGGGCAGTAAATGGGAGTAGTTTCTAAATCCGAAACAGATTCGGGGTGAAAAGGGGTGGAAAATTTGATCCATCTTGAATCCGCTCTGAATATATATTTAAATTAAAATTAGTCTATATGTTTTAAAAAATATATTCTTTTGAGTCTTAAATGTTAGTTTTTTCTAAAATAATGCATGGAATTTAAGAGAATCATCATCTCTATAATTTTCTATTTTTAAAATTTTATTTTTATTAAAATAATAAATTTTAATTATATTAAATTTAACTTTAAATAAAAGATAAAAATTTTAATGCTGCCGTTGGAGAAGGCGGCCTTATGACTAGAAAGTTGACTAGAAAGTTTACTCAGTTTATACTTACACCACGTCATCAATAACAAATTAATTATATTTTTTCTTTTTAAAATATTTTTTTATAATCATGATGAAACATAACCTCAAAAGGAGGTATATTGATTGCAACATCACTAATATATCCAATGGATTATGAAATACACCCTAGTTGTAAATATATTACAGTTTTAATTATTATATACAGATTCAAATATAGCACTTGATCTAGTGCAGTTATAATTATATATTATAGATAGATTCAATTATAGTACTTGACTTAGTGCAGTTAAATCCAACTACTTGGATTGGAGCAACATAAGAAGGCTCCATCTATTATAATAATTAGAACTTTGTCCAAATTGATCGTAAATCTACTTGTAGCAGTTGACTAAAATTGTTTTAACTAAAGAGGTAAGCATACCTATTGAATCATCTTCAACATTATAAAAAGGGCCAAAAAAAACAAAAGAATCGATGGTGAAAGTGTAATATCACCGATTCATACATAAAATTTGTAAATCAAATTTCCAACTGCATGTAACAAACAATGCATGCATAATTCTAGAACTCCTGATTACATTCAATCATATAAGATATATATATGCACATTTGTAATGTAATAATTAAAATTCGAGGATTTGCGAACACTTTATTCGCAAGGTAAGACCATTGAACCACCATATTTAATGCTAGAACCCAGGATCATGGGCTATGTCAATTCTTAAAAAATAAATAAAATCTAAAAATAGAGTGCAAATAGCTATTTTATAAACAATATTTTATTTTTAATATAGAGTCAATTCGAAAAAAATTGACTACATTACTATCTGCTTGCATTATTGGGAACTTGATTCTCCAATCAAACATGCTTGTCTGTTCCTAATAATCTGAATTTGAGATTACTGCACAGACCAAAAGAACAATATATACTCCTTAAAATGCACTCTTCATTTGTTCAAGTTGCTTTGTACAAGAATACAGTTGTTTCTAATTACAGCTTACCAGTCGTTGGGCTGATTTGTGGTCATGTTATCCTCAAAGAGATGATAGCTTTTTACATCTCTTCCACCGACCCACCTTCTCCCTTCCCTGGAAAACGATTCGCATCATGCGCAGCAAAGAGAGTAGTCTCTCACCAGATTTAAAATTATTATTATGCAGCTTAAACTACAGATGATCAAATATATTTCCAGGAACTACCGGAACAAGAGCAATTTCGAATAAAAAAAATAACAATAAATACCATAAAGCATATCCGCGCAATAATTAATAATGTAAAAGACCCAAGTTCTGATTGATGGTTAATCCTATTTGTGCTTGGTTGAGGAATAAGATTGTTCCGCCATGGGGGATAGTAATAACTGATCGCAAAGTCAATTTTGTGGACGGTGCTGAAAGGCAGAACATATCAGAGCAGCTCTTTCAAAGTGAACGTTCTGACTTTCACATCGCACTCGACGTATTTTAGTAATATTTGACAAGATCAAGGGATTGAAGCTTTGAGGTATCCCCCCCCACACAAAAGCTCGTAAGCTGTGGTCTTGTGCAAGCTAGCAGGACAGTTCACATTTCTACAATTCTAGTGATAGGAAATTCTACCAATAGGTAAGTTTCATTGATATATTTCTGAAGTATAATTTGCTAATTAAACTTTTTAAATGAGATATAAAGCAATTGGTAAGACTAGACAAAGAATCACATCACCAAATATGAAGCTCTGGAATTGTCAAGGGCGTCGAATCCGCGACTGGCCGGACCGCGGCTACGTAGCTCGTAGCCGCCGGCCGTCTTCTTCGGTGAGGTTATTCCCCTCAACCGCGAGCTTAACGAGAGAGAGAGAGAGATTACGGATATAATTTTTCTTGTCCTCATTGTCCCGCGATTACAAGCATAAATGGCCACTGGCCCAACCTAAATGGAGAAGGCTCTCCTTGATTCTAGGGATTTCCAAAACAACCTACCTAAATGGAGAAGGCTCTCCTTGATTCCAGGAATTTCCAAAACAACTTACCTAATCTAAGTTTCTATCTTTAGCCACTAGAGGCTAACCTATATCCGTGAGATGCCCCACGTGCTCAGCGCGCTCAGCCGGTCCGCGCCTGGCATATGTGCGTCCGCACATGACATCTCTCCCCGCCTCGAAGGCCAGCTCGTCCTCGAGCTGAAAGGAAGAGGCAGAGAGCATGGATGTCGTCCATATCCTCCCATGTAGCCGACGCAGCGTTGTCCCCGCCATTCAACGAGCCCCTGGCGCACTCCCCGGGCCAGCCGCGCTTGAGTCACCCGGGCAGGTGCAGACACCACAGCACCGTGCAGGAGCGGGGGCAGCAGCGGTGGAACGGCCGGCGGGTTACCGACAAACTTCTTGAGGACGCCGACATGGAACACATCATGAAGGCGAGCGTCGGGAGGAAGGCGCGTAGCCGCACAGCCACCTCGTTGATGAGCTCCGTCACCTGGTACGGCCCGATGTATCGCGGTTTGAGCTTCCCTGTTGCCGTGCGTGGGAGGGATGCTGCTGCCCGCTGCCGGAGGCGAAGAAGAGCCCAATCGCCGACCTGGAAGGACACCGGCCTGTGGTGCTGGTCGTAGACGCGCCTCTGGACCGCCTGTGCCTGTTCAAGGCGATAGCGGATGTCGGCGAGGAAGGCAGCGCGCTCCTCCATCTCCTGGGCGACCGCTGCGACGCGGGTCTCGCCGGGCTCATAGGAGCGGATGGTCGGGGGTTCCCGGCCATAGACCACACGAAACGGAGTGCCGCGGAGCGATGGCGATAGGCGGTGTTGTAGATGTACTACGCCCATGGCACCACCGAGCCGCGGGGACGGTCGCGGTGAAGCGAGCGCAAGTACATGACGATGACCGGTTGGCGGCCTCGGTCGGCCGTCCGTCTGCGGGTGAAAGGCGGACGACATGTAGAGCTTTGTCCCCGTGAGCCGCATACGAGCTCCCGCGAACGTCGAAGTGAACACGTGGTCGCGGTCCGAGACGATGGATCGCGGAACGCCGTGGAGGCGAACGATGTCGGCGAAGAAGGCGTGAGCGACGGACTCGGCGGTGTAGGGGTGCGCTAGGGGATGAAATGGCAGATTTGAAGCGATCCACGACGGATAGAATGACCGTCTTGCCTTGCACCTTGGCGCGCCTCGATGAAGTCGATGCCGATGTCGCCCGCACAATGGCCGGAACCGCATGGTCGCAGCAGACCCGCCGCGAGGTGGTCGGACTTATGCGGATGACGGTGACGCAGGCCGTCACGAAATCCCGCACCAAGCGACGCATGTTGGGAAAATGAAAATCCCGCCGGAGCCTGTGGAGGGTGCGGTGGATGCCCTCATGGCCGTCGTTGTGGACTGCGGCCAGGATCTCCTGCAGCAGCGGCGACGCCGGGGGGATGTATAGGCGGCCGGCGAAGGTGACCATGCCGTCCACCAGCGCCCACGGAGCGGTGCGGGTGGCCGCCGGATCTCATCGTGGACGGTGACCGGGCGGATCGATGCTTTGGCGTGGCGGGCGCTCGATGAAGTCAAAGCGGGGTGCCGAAATAGCCATCACCTCCCGCCGTCACCGTCGCGACGGGAGAGGCGTCGGCGACGACGTTTGTGGCGCCCGACCGTACTCCACCGAGAAATCGAATCCCGGGAGCTTGCCGACCCGGTGGGGGGATCGTGGCGAGGCGCCGATCGAGGAGGTACTTCAGTCAGTAGTGGTCGGTCTTGACGATGAAGCGCCGCCCCCGCAGAGATACGGGCGCCAATGCGCACCGCCCGGACGAGGCCGATGAGCTCGCGCTCGTAGGCGGCAAGCGAGCGGTGGCGAGCGCCACGAACTGCGAAGAAAGCGACCAGGATGGCCCTCCTGGATTAGGACCGCGCCGAAGCCGAGCGTGGACGCGTCGCACTCGACGGTGAACAACTTGGCGAAGTCGGGCATGGCGAGGACGGGGGCGGACGTGACGGCGGCCTTGAGTGCTGTGAATGCCGCGGCCGCCGCGTCGTCCCGGAGAAGCCTCGCTTGAGTAGGGCGTCGGTGGTGCGGCGATCGCCCGTAGTTATGGACGAACTTGCGGTAGTACCGGCGAGGCCGAGGAAACCGCGCACGGTCCGGGCGAACGTGGAGCCGGCCAATCATGGATCGCTGCACTTTGGCGGGTCCATGGCCACGCTGCTGCGGATATGACATGGCCGAGGTGGCGACGGAGGAAGCACCAAACGAGCACTTAGAGCGCTTGATGAAGAGTTGGTGGCGGCGTAGTTCGTCGAGGACGGCCGGAGGTGGCGAAGATGATCGGCCCACGTCTTGTGTAGAATTAGAATATCATCAAAAAATACCGGGACGAAGCGGCGCGAGAACGGCGTAGCACGTCGTTCATCAAGGCACGAAATGTCGCCGGGCGTTGCACGGCCGAACGCCATCACCAAGAACTCGTACGGGCCGTCGTGGGTGCGGAACGCCGTCTTGTGCACGTCCTCGGGCGCGTACGCACTGGTGGTACCGGACCGGAGGTCCAGCTTGGTGAAGAACTTGGCGCCATGGAGCTCGTCGAGGAGCTCGTCGACCACCGGGATCGGGAAGGCATCCTTGACGGTGAGCGCATTCAGCGCTCTGTAGTCGACGCAGAAGCGCCACGAACCATCGGCCTTGCGACGAGGAGTACGGGCGACGAGAACGGTGAGTCGTTTGCGGCGGGCGATCCTCGAGCAATCATTGCGGCACGGGCGCTCCAACTCGTCCTTGTGCGCCGCGGGAAATGCCGTGTAGGGCGGACGGCGGCCGGTTGGGCGTCGGGCTTGAGAACAATGCGGTGGTCGTGCGCACGCTTGGGGGCGGCGACCGACGGGGTCCGCGAAGAGCCCCCAAACGAGAGCGGCGGCGCTCGAGGAACCGGCCGTTGTTGCGCCCGGGCCGGCAGACGGCGGGGGCGCCATGCGGTCCGGAGACGGAGCGCCCCGCGCCGGGAAGGACATGCGCCGGCGCCGAGGTCCCAAACAACGGGCCCCAACTCGCCGAGCCACCGGGTGCCGAGGACGACGTCGACCGCCGGGTACGACGAAGAGGTCGGAACGAATTGCCGTCGATGAGCGCGGGCGCGTCGCGGACGACGCGCGCGGGTGACCCGCTCGCCATTGGCGACCAAGGCGTGAGGCGGGGGTGTTGGCGGAGGGCGAGACGGAGCGCCGCGCCGCCTCCTCCGAGATGAAGTTGTGCGTGCCGGAGTCGAGGAGGCGACGAGGACGCGGAGCCGAGTGCCACGGCGATCTGCGTGGTGCCGCCGGGGAACCCCGACCACGGCTGCGAGGAAAAACGGGCGCCCGTCGTGCTCCGCGTCGCTCGCGGCGTCCGTGGCGTCCTCGATCTCCACGCCTTCAAGGAAGAAGATGCGCGCAAAATACGTTATGGCCACGGGTATATTTTTCATTGCAATTAAAAACAGAGGCCCAGACGGCGCCGTTCCGCCATCTCGTCCGGCGAGGCGCTCTGGTTGCTCCTCGTCGCGACCGCCGGCGGCCACCGGAGGACGATGGCGCCGGCGGCCGCGTGGCACCGAAGCGCCGGCCGTGGCGCGGGGGCGGAAAGGAGGCGCGCGGGCGCCCGAGGAAGCTCGCACCGGCGGTCGATCGCCATCAACTCTACTTGTCGCGCTGTGCTCGGCGCCGCGAGCGTCTCTCGGGTTGTGGATGCGGACGGCGTGGGCGAGCGCGGCAGAGTCCGCCGGTGAAGAGGACGCGCCGAGCCTCGTCAAGGCGGCCCGCGCGAGGCGAGAGGCTGGAAGCGATTGGAATACTCCTCCACGGTCCCTGTACGCCGGCACTCGGCGAGCTCGAACAGCGGAGCCGAGCGGAGGGGAGGCCCAAACCGCAAGGTCAGGAGCTCCTTGAACCGCCCCCACGACGGCGTGCCCTCGTCCTCGGAGTTGGATGTACGAGTTGCGCGACGTCCTCCAAATTGTACGAGGCCATCCACACGCGCTCCTCCGCCATGGTGCGCCGTTGGCGAAAATAGGATGCGCACTTGTTGATGAAGAGCATCGGATCGGTCTTGCGTCGTAGCGGGAAATTCCAATTTGTGGAATTTTGCGATCAAGATCGCGCGGCCCTCCCGGCGGCCGCCGACGCCGCCGTCCGACGACGAGGCCGACGTCTCCTTCATAGCCGCCATGTATCGCCTTCATGGTTGTCATCTCCGTGGTGATGGATTTCAACTCTATCACATCGGCGATGGTGGGATCGCTCGGCGCCGGGTGCCGGGGGCGGGAGTGGTGGAGGGCGGGGGCGATGGTGGAGGGCTAGGGTGGTGGGTGGCGGCTTGGTGGAGCGGGTGGTAGAGGACCGACCTCTCGATACTGTGTCAAGAGGCGTCGAATGCGGCGGCGGGACCGCGGCTACGTAGCTCGTAGCCGCCGGCCGTCTTCTTCGGTGAGGTTATTCCCCTCAACCGCAGGCTTAACAGAGAGAGAGAGAGATTACGGATATAATTCTTCTTGTCCTCATTGTCCCGCGATTACAAGCATATATGGCCACTGGCCCAACCTAAATGGAGAAGGCTCTCCTTGATTCTAGGGATTTCCAAAACAACCTACCTAAATGGAGAAGGCTCTCCTTGATTCCAGGAATTTCCAAAACAACTTACCTAATCTAAGTTTCTATCTTTAGCCACTAGAGGCTAACCTATATCCGTGAGATGCCCCACGTGCTCAGCGCGCTCAGCCGGTCCGCGCCTGGCATATGTGCGTCCGCACATGACATACTTGCTTTCAGCTTTCAAAAACCACTGATTAATCATAGTTACAGTATATGGTAAGTACCTTGCGCGGTCCAACGGCAAACTCATTATCTTCAATAGAGAGAGCCTTGAAACCCATAGGACTCAATACTTCCTCATAGCTACACATAAGACAAGAACAAGGAATTGTTATGCTGTTAGATACCTTTGACTCCAATTAGATAGTTGAAGTTGGCGTGTCAAAGTATTAATATTGAATCTTATTGCAAACCTACCAAACACTCCTAAAGAGCAGAAATATACTTACTCAGCGACGGTTGTATTGTAAGGCGGTCCTTCTTGCTGATCGGTAATCTGCCGTCCACAATATGTAAATGCTAACATTAAATTCTTGAGGTAAAGAACATAAGGGGAAAAGAAACAAGTCTAATAGCCCTTGATCAGAACTGGTCTTAGGGGGGAAAAGAAAGAAATTTCACACTATATAGGGAGTTGGAAAAGAGGGGAGGAAAAAAGAAATTAGCTTCATCTTTTGCTACTTTTCTTGACACGTCAGACATCAACTTCATGACCACCATTCTCTCAAATCATATTTTATTTTCTCTCTAATAATCCACCTCTTAGTCCCACCAGTTAAGACATTTAAGATTCCATTTATATTAAGTATCTTCATACAATAATATGTGGAGAATTTTTAAATTTTCCATGTGGGCATAGCACGGGAATAGAACTTGCTCTGATAGAAAAAAGGAAGACCAATGCATAATCCATCTTACTGCAACGACAAGTTACGTTTCTAGCTATCTCACTGTTCCTCCAAGAACTTCGTAGGACCTAAGATTTATCGAAATCATAGTGTTGTGGTAAAAGATAACATGATATTCATTTATCAATTTATAATGAACACTTCATTGTCTCATTGTCTCAATTGGTAAAAGATACTTCTCTTGAAATTGGCCGACATGCACCAAGATTCTCTTATTTAAATTTACTAGATCTATTCAACCTACAAATTCATTAACTCTTAAAAGTGAATGTAGACAAGCAAAGCACAGAATTTCCTACTAGGTAGTCTTGATGGTACAGTCCTCAATTACAAAGTTACTACGTGACTGTACATAGGTAGGTGTCTTCGAAAAAACAGAATCTACCACTGTTCTAACTTCACACCCTAATGAACAAAGTAACCAACCGGACACAGTTATCAATATAATATGATCTGGAACAAACTAGCTCACATTTATTTCGTAGTAGCATGTCGTAACAGTTATCATATGTGCACTACAAAAAAACTAATTCCTTGTTTGGCTATGCTTCCGCCTTTCCTTCCCCTTTCTAAACTCGAATTCTATGTAATCAAATGTGGAAAAGCATATTCTTAAAAAGAAAATAAAGAAGCAAGAGATAACAATGTTTTTCTTTTGGATGTTTTAACAACAAAATTCCATTTGTATTCGTTTTTATACTTTTGGCCCCTTTTTTTTTCCTTCTAGCACTTCCGCCCGCCATTTAGTTTTCTTGGATACAAATGCTTCTGGCTTCCCTTGCGACCAGTGTATGAGGCATTTATGTCCCAGAAACATAAAATGCGGACGAAAATGCTGTAGAAAAAAGTGGATTTTCATGTAAAAACGCCCATAATTAAACTGACTAAAAACCAACTAATACATGCCATGGCATCAACAAGTAATGTCACAGCACATCGAGTTCAAAAGTCTCATTTAAAAATTCAACAAATTACTGTGACTAGCTGCCAACCTCCACAATAACAGCCCGTGGCAGAAGTTTCTACTTACTGCAAGCCTAAAATTACTAAAGGCAATCTCATTTTGAAAAATCACTCTGTAAACTTCATGATGAAAATTTCACTCTACATAGAAGCAAAATAATAAAACTTGACTAAATTTATAAACGTACTCACCACATATATCAGTGTAATAAGCTCCCCATCTGGCTTTAAAATGTCTCTTATTTTCCTTGCCCAAGCTGATCTCATGCTTGGATCAATTGCACAAAAGAATCTGCAGTTTCCAGCTAGATATATGAACTGCTTTGCATAGTGCGGGAAAAAACCACCATACAAAAGAAAAAACTTACGTGTAGTCAAAGATGAGATCAAACAACTCGGTCGGTTGCCAAATAAAGAAATCTTCTGCCATAAATGTGAAAAAATTGGCATTCGGCAAAGAGGAAGACCACTGATATCATTTACAGTGAAAAATTAGAGACAGTTGAATGGAAAGATTGCTTTCTCCCCAGAAGGCATTTAAAAAGAAAAAAACTTATAAAAAAAAGAGCAGATCTTGAAAGGATGAAATCTTCCACTAGGTCTTCAAAAGGATATAATATAAGACATGAATAACAAAAATCAATGACTGACAAACATTATCACATGCTAAAAAATGTTTGGCTTTTAACCAATCATTTTCTTGACTTGAGAGTTACAGAATTATTTTATGTGTAAGTCAGAAATGAAGACAACAACTGTAATATTAGGGCTTTTTTTGCAAATAGCCCCCTAACAAATTTTTTTTTTACAATTGGCCCTGTATAAAATTTATTTGCAAAAATGGCCCTATTCCGGCCACGCAAGCGCCACGTCAGCGCCACGCGGGCGGGGCGGGGCCAAGTGTTTAAGTTGAACACGGTGAACCATTCACCGTGTCCAATACAATTATTTGTATTGGACACGGTGAATGGTTCACCGTGTCCAATACAAACACCGTGTCCAATACAAATATGTATTTGTATTGGACACGGTGAATCATTCACCGTGTCCAATATAAATATCCTGGTCCAGCCCGCGCTGACGTGGCGCTTGCGTGGCGGGGGTAGGGCAATTTTTGCAAATAAATTTTGCACAGAGATATTTGTAAAAAAAAAATTTGTTAGGGGGCTATTTGCAAAAAAAACCCGTAATCTTAAGTATGTCTTGGCAAAAGTACATTATCTATTGAAAGAGGGAAAAACATCAGAGGATACACTGTATACATAAAATGAAATAAAGGCAGGGAAAGTTCGTCGAACAATCTTGTTATCCATGAAAATGATTGTCAACTTGTTAAATAAGGTTCACAGGACAAATAACAAAACATTTTGAACCAAACAAATTACGAATAGAGAAGCTAGGTTCGGAAGAGGCAACTAAGATAGGAGGTTAATAGTTTTTTTCCTTCCCCTATATTTGATGATTTGATCAACCGCTAAGTATATGTGCGATGATCCAATCAACTTTGCTTGATCTGTTCTTGGAAAATGAATCAGGGGGTTAAGTTGATTTGAGCAATCACTGTATATTGCATACGGAGCTGCGTTGGTTTAAGATCAGGCTGTAAGCATGTTCATTAGGGTCCAGTCTAGTACGTTTGCTTTATCCCATTGAGCGTACCAGAATCTATTGGATCATGAAACCTCTGCTCTTTGTCGTGTTAACCATTTGTCCATTACCATATCTCCCAATTATCTTATCCTAAAATTTTTGGAAATTTGGTATCCTTCTCGCCTCTTTATCCCATATCCATATGTATGCAACAAAGCTGTAAGGCCCTGAGAGCACCTATTATTCACTAATTGACAGTGTCTATGATTGAAGTAATACGTAAAATGATCCATTTTAAAAAAATAATACGTTAGCTATTGCAATTTATATGATCAACTTCAAAAATAATATATTAGCTATTGCAATTTATTTGACCAGGACATTACTATTTCTCTAAGAACAATGCTGCACTAATCATTCAACAGCATAACATTATGATCAAGCCAAATTAGACACAATCCATCATAACATCTTCCTTTCTAATTTGTAGCACGATTAATTTAAAACTTATTGAACTAAGCTAACTCAAAACTACAGATTTGTCGACAAACTCATGAATCATACCTCTTTGGCTTTTCTGATAGCAGTATCAGAAATGTCCATACCTACAACAAAGCGCCCATGGCTGGCAAAGGCCACAACATCATATCCCTGTGATACACAGATATATAAATATAAATGAACTAATTATTAAAGCAAATCGAGTAAAATAGAAAAGCAAATTGATTAGAAATTCAACAATAATGACTGTTTTTTATATCAGGAAAAATTATGGCAGGCAGAAAAAGAAGCCCCTGAACCATCTCATATGTTTGCATTTTCATCCATGTCCGCTAGAAAGTATCTGACAAAACATCACTTTTCCTCTAAAATGACCTTTTTGACCCGTTTCAAATACATTGAAAAAATTTCCACAAAGGGACAAATTGGTCATTTTTCACAGGAAAGAAAAACAGGGATTTCTTTATGGTCGGTGCTGGAACGACAGCATATGAAAAAGCTCTAGGATTAAAGTGTTTTAGTGAAAAGTTCAGGAACTAAGTTGGAAAATCAAAATAGTAAAAGAATTACTCATGGATATGCCAATAGATTCATGTACAAGAAAGAAAAATTAAATTATATCGTGCGCATAAGACATGTTAAGCATTAGTTTAACCAGAAAATAGCCATCAGGTGAAACTGCTTGTACCACAAGAAAGAACAAAAATCACAATGTGACAGGAAAATGAACAACAATGACAAGAAAGAGGATGCAAACTCGCAAAGCGTCACCATTCCGCATCCAGGGACCAAAACTCTGCCTTTTGGGAGGGTTCCTGATTGCGCAAGCTGTAGAACAACAGGTGTTGGCCGACCCAAATCCCATGGAGTTACTCCTTCGTCCCAGCACTTCTCCCAGCCATCTGATCAGCAAAATAAAGGCTTAAGGAAAACCCCAGGATATATAGCAATTTGCACTCTACCCAGTCCCTGCTGATAATGAATACAGCTAACCCCTTGATTGATTAGGAAATCCTGCACTTTGCCCCTTACAGAAGGCAGTAATGCTTCATTTTGACACCGTCAAAAGGCATAATTACTTCTTAGAAAGAGATGGAACAGAAGCTTTATGACAGATTTGTCTCGCCAACTATGAATACACCAACAGGATAAAACTGAGTGAAAAAAAATGGAAGAAAAGGAAAAAAAAAAAAATTGTAAACAGAACGAGTTGAACCTTCTGAAAAATTTTACCGAGATGGAACGAGGAAAACTGAGAAAATTCATATCAGGGCTTAAATCTCGGAATTCAAGTTGAAACTATTCTGGCTAGAAGAATGTTGAATACAAGTAAACAACCCCAAATCAACAGGACCTCATGGTGCGGAAAGGCCTGTTTGGCCCTGTTTCTGTTTCTGCTTCTGTTTCACGGCGCAGCAGGCTCTACGAGAGTGTTGCGGGCAGCAAGGAGCCTCAAAAAAGAAGCTCCAATTTAATACTATCGATTCCGGCGCAGAATCTACAAGAAGTGCCTCAGTAAGATGCACCTCCTCCTACAGTCACAAAGAACTTAACCCGAATATCAAAGAAGCATTGATGGTAGCCGACGGTAAAGAGGAATGTGCCTGATCAGAGCGCGTCTCATGGACTTTTTTTTTCCTCTCCCGAAAGATGTTGGGGGCACTTTAGCATACTAATTCTCCATAGAGAACACCTTATAGGCCATATTTGAGTGTCGGAATAAAATATTCAATAATAACTTATTCGGTATAAAACTTTCTTAAGTGATCGGAAGCTATGACTTTGATTTTTTACTAGGATTACGAATGATGCGAATGCCAATATGGTATGGTATCCATTCTACGCATTCAATCATACTCCTTATCTAGCAAAAACTTTTTGAGTAAATGGTAGGATTTTTTTTAAGTAAATCGAAGAGATACGCCGAATAAGACATTATTCATACGTCCAAACAGGCTGGAAAGGATAGGAAAGAAAATAATTTTCTCGCATATTTCTCCAAGGAAAAGAAAACTAATGCTTGAAACAACTATTTATCTCCAAAAGGTTAAGCTACCAGATAACATACGATGTTTAAATATTATATATTCAGCAAGATGATCGCATAGGAAGAAGAAGATAAAGATGAAGATGAAGATGAAGAAGAAGAAGAAGAAATAGAAAGGAGAAATAGAGGAACCATTGGTGGCGTCGCCTCCGCTCACGAGCTCCCGTAACCTCGCCACCTTTGGGTTCGCGCTCGGGTCCCTGTAGCGATCGCCGCCGCCGCCGCCGCCCCTCGCCATGATCGCCTCCGCCGCCGCATCATTCGTTGTCGTCGTCGTCGTCGGCGCCGTTGGGGTTTTAGGGGGCGTGGATTTTAGGGTTTGAATGCGGCGAGTGTAATAAAAGCAAGGCGACAGCAGAAGAGGAGGAGACGAGAAGGAGAAGGAGACGGAGAAGAAGAAGAAGGCGGCTCGGTTGAGGAGGTTAGAGGCGGTGGGAAGCAGCATGGTCTGACCAACTACCACACTCATCAACCTTTTTCTTTTCTTTGTTTCTTTTTTACCATTAGTAGTTTTTTTTTTTTTTTTGTGGCATTTATGGCATGTTTGTTTTGTACATTTTGTATCCGGAATGAAAATCGATTTAATCAATTCATGCTAATTTTGTTTGGTTCACAGAAATCAATTTGGAACTCCCATTCCGAATGGTCCATTAGCTTACAAATTGATTCCGGTCTCCAAGCTCGGATTGAAGTTTCAATCTCAAGCCCACACTTACCTCTTCCTTATGCTCAGCCCAACATTTCTCCATTTTTTCAATCATTTTTCTTCTTTTTCCTCTTTTTTTAGCATTTAAAAAAATATATTATATATTATTTTTATTATAATTTTATTCAAAAAAAATTATGCATTTTTTTTGTAATTTCTTGCATAAAATTTTTTAAAATAAATTTTTTTTTTTTTTTGCATAGCTCTAACTTGATAGTAGTATTAATTTTTTTAGGTTTATTTGCATACACGTCCGCAAACATAGTGAATTGCAAAAATATCCCCGCAAAACAAAAATTTCATAAGTTGTCCCCGCAAAAAACCTAAGTTATGCAGATATGTCCCCGCCATGATGCCGTCCAGATCTGTTAAAAAAAATTTATTATGCTTAATCATGGTTAATTATAACATGAATTTACGGTTCTACCCTTCTTCTTCTTCCTCATCTTCTTCTTCCCTCTTCTTCGGCGATGGCGGCGCATCATGCATGGGCTGCTTATTGCTATGGCGCGTGGCTATGCAAACCCTCTCCCTCTTTCTCTTCCTCTTCCTCTTCTCTCTTCCTCTTCCCCTTTTTTTCTTCCTCTCCCTCTTTCTTTTCCCTCTTCTTCGTCGCCGGCAAGGGAGATGATGCGGAGGTGGCCGCGAGCCCTCCCTCTTCCTCTTCCTCTCCCTCTTCCTCTTGGCCCTTCTTCTTCCTCTCCCTCTATCTCTTCCTTCTTCTTCGTCGCCGGTGAGGGAGGAGATGTGGCGGCGGAACGTACCCCTCTCCCTCTTCATCTTTCTCTTATCTCTTCATCTCCCTCTTCCTTTCCTCCTTCCTCTTCCCTTTTCTTCTTCCTCTCCTTCTTTCTTTTCCATCTTCTTCGTCGCCGACGAATCTGACCCGCGCCGCCGCCGTTGTCCGCTCCAGCGGTCCAAAGAGGAAGGGAAAGAGAAAGGAAAGAGAGATATTTTTGGAGGGGTATATTTATGAGGGCATAAAGATCATTTCACAGAAAAACTGTTAAAAAATAAACAATTATCTAATTGATGTTAACCAAAGGGACATATCTACATAACTTATGTCTTTTGCAGGGACAACTTATGGAATTTCAGTTTTGCAGGGATATGTCCACAATTTACTATGTTTGCGGGACGTATATGCAAATAACCTCTTTTTTATATAAATTTTAGATAGTTTTATAAAATTATATTTGAAAGTAAAATTAGTATTATGTTATTCTATTATTTTTTCCTTTGTATCAACCAAAGAGTGAAATAAAAATAATTCATTCCGATTTCCAATCAAGAAATGAACCAAACGTCTTGTGGTAGAGTGAAATAGAAATAATTCATTCCGATTTCCAATCAAGAAATGAACCAAACGTCTTGTGGTAGTGGGGCAATTCGATTACCATTCTAATTCATTTCCATTCCATTATCTATTCTAATTTCACTTTTGAACCAAACAAGCCCTTAGCATCTTTACAAATTACTTTTCCAGAAATAGTCGAGAAATATTATAATGGGAGAAATGACTCTCTCCTCGGACACGCAAGTGCCATACAAGTGCCACGCTAGATAAAAAAAAGACATGCTGCGAGGATTAAGTTGATTATAGTAAATCATTTATCATGTTTTAAAATACGATAATTGAATTACTGTGTTCTCTTTGCTAAGTCACAGTACTTCTTTAAATTTTTCAGATGGTTAAATTACAAAAGGATTTTCTGTAAATATTCGAATTTTTGCTTTTCTCTCTAATTTTCAAAATATACATTTTATTTTTAAAATATCTCATAAATATTTTCATATGTTACCGTGTTAACAGAGATGATAAAATGACCAAATTATTCTTAGTTATTTTATAAAAAAAAAACTTCTTATTATATTTTTATTATTTTTAAAAATATTTTTAATATAAATTATAAAAAGTGGACAGAATAATGACAAAACCTCTTTGGTGACAGAATAATAGAGGAATAAATTTATTTATCCTAATTATTCTGTCAAACAAAGTATAATTTGATCGGAATATTTTAACCCTGTGAAAACTGGTTATTCCAGATTTTCATGGAATAAGCCGTTAATTTAATTCCCCCTCACCCCTCAGATAGGGATTAAACTTGAGGAATTGCACGGACAGAGGTAAAAATTAAGTTGTCTCAAAACCCAATTAAGTAACTTTAGTCTCCTCTCTACCAACTCACATGTCCATTCTTTTCCATATTCGTCTCGTTCTCCTGAAGTCTTCTTCTTCCTACTCAAATCCCTCTCAACTCCGTCCTCTGACCTAATTCCTCATCTTCCTCTCAGTTCTCTTCACTTTCTAATGCTGCCGATTTTTTTCTCTTTCATATTAACTCAATATTCAACCTAACCTTACTCTGGAATCAGCATTAATTACGTGGAAATGAACTAAATCTGCCTCCCATCCTCATCAATTGGTAGCTGATCCGTGCCTCCCTGTGCAGATCTTCAATAAATTAAGCTGATCATAATGTGTTTTGATAGTATTTACTACTATATATTTAAGTTACGTAAATTAAATTATTGTCCTATTACTTATATAGAATTCTACGGTTATGTATAATATTCTTGATTCTTTCTTAATCATATTCATTATTTGTTAATTATACAAATATTTTAAATATATCATAACTTATGGGAGATACACATAAGGGCAAATTTATCATTTCAAATTATTTCAATCTAACTTTATCACTATTCTTCTCTTGTTTTAAAAAATTAACCAAACATCATTTTACTTATTCCAAGCAATAAGCTGATTTTAAACAACACACAACAAATTACTTTTATTTCTCTCTATTCTAGAATAAAGAGATATTTCACGGACAAACAAAATTAATCCTGAGATCATTATTCTGCAGCCAAACGCAACCCTAAGAAAAGGGGCAAAGTCCAAAAGAAGATAATAGTTCAATTATTGTATTTTCGTCTCTCCTTTTTGTCTTTGTATGAATATTTTCTTTGTATGAATGTTTACAAGAGCAATATTTATTAGTGTAAAATATAAAGTGTATCTCAATTATCTCCCCATATAAAAGATCATATTAATTTCATTTATATTTTGTAGTTGTATTAAATGGCCAAAAAAAAAAGAGGATAATTACTGAATTCGTTTGTAAAATTTTATTTTATATTCTTTAAAGGCAAATTTCACTAAAATGTGTTAACTAACGCCATCTACAAACATATTTCTGTAAAAATTTTATAGTTGAATTTAACTAATTTCTTAAATTTTAGATCTACTTGAAATTGTAACGCATACACTGGGTGAAAATTAATGTTTTGTGTGGAATACACTGATAGAATTTGATTGAATGGCTCAATGTCCTCTTTTGGTTGTATTCTTTTTCAATAAGTAGATCAATATACAGTGATTGTTGGCTGATTTCTCTCATTTACAGCTATACAATCTAACCATGGAAATATAATACATATGGAAACTAACAATCTTTACAAAATCAATATGAGCTATATATGGTAACATCCCCCCTCAAATTGATGCTGGATGATCGAGAAGCATCAATTTGCGAATAAGAAACTGCTGACGTTGTCGAGGAAGAGACTTGGTCAACACATCAGCGATTTGTAAGGACGTGGAAACATGTGGAAGAGAAATGACACGATTATCCACAGCTTCCCGAATATAATGACAATCCACTTCAATATGTTTGGTGCGCTCATGGTAGACCAGATTAGTAGCAATTTGAATAGCACTTGTGTTATCAACATGAAGAGGAGTGGGATCATATTGAGGAAAGCCAAGTTCAGTCAACAACCCCCAAAGCCAAGTAATCTCAGAGCATGCAGCAGACATAGCACGATATTCAGACTCTGTCGAAGATTTAGAAACACGGTCTTGTTTCTTACTCTTCCATGATACCAAAGAGTTCCCAAGAAACATGCACCAACCAGTGACAAAACGACAAGTATCGGGACATCCCGCCCAATCAACATCACTAAAAGCAACAAGATGCATAGGAGAGCCAAAAGTAAAAAATAAGCCTCGACAAGGAGAGCCGCGAAGATATCGAATGATGCGGCGAACGGCCGCCAAGTGTAGATGTCGTGGAGAGTGCATAAATTGACTAACCTGTTGTACAGCAAAGGAGATGTCAGGCCTAGTAATAGTCAGGTAATTCAGGCTACCCATTAGCTTTCGATACAACAAAGGGTCAGAAAGTATCTCGCCCTCTGCAGTGTGGTACTTAACATTCACTTATAGGGGTGTATCAACAGATGAAGAATCTTGAAGACCAGCCAATACAATCAAATCCTGAATATATTTATGTTGGTGTAAGAATATGCCAGAAGAGTCAGTTTGAACTTCCAATCCCAAGAAATATATAAGATGACCAAGATCCTTCATATGAAAAGACTGTCGACGATGTTGCTTAAGCTGAGTAATCAATAATGAGTCCGTCCCAGTAATAACAATTTCATCAACATACACCAAAAGGAGGACAATCCCAATAGAGGTATTTCGAAGAAACAAGGAAAAGTCATATTGGCTTTGCACAAGCCTAAATTGAAGCAAGCTAGAGTGAAACTTCTCAAACCAAGCTCGAGGAGCTTGTTTTAAGCCATATAAGGAACGATTCAATTTACAAACTTCCAAAGTAGAAGAGGAAAGCAAACCAGGAGGAGGCATCATGTATATATCCTCATTGAGATCACTATGGAGAAAAGCATTTTTGACATCCAACTGTTGAAGTGGCCAACCCTGTGAAGCGGCAATAGCAAGAACTGTACGTACCGTAGTCATTTTGGCCACATGAACAAATGTCTCCTCATAGTTTATTCCATACTCTTGTCGATTACCCAAGGCAACCAACCTGGCCTTATAGCGATCTAGGGTCCCATCAGAGCGAAGCTTTATTGAATAAACCCATTTGCAACCAATGGGCTAACATGAGGTGGGCATTGAACAATATTCCACGTTTGATTATCCTGAAGAGCATGAAGTCCCCGTGCATTGCTCGCTGCCAACACTCATGCTTCGCTGCTTGTGAGTAAGAAGATGGAACCGAAATGGAGGACAAAGCAGTAGAAAATGATGTCTGATAAGAGTCATACCGCTGAGGAGAACGAGAGACTCGGGTAGACCGTCTCGGGGCAGGTGGAGCAGGAGCAGATGGCGAAGCTGGCTCAGGAAGGGGCTATAGTACATGACGCCGTGTGTACACAAATCCAGGCTTGAACCGTTCAATACAAGAAGACGTGTCATCAAAATCAGGTAGAATTGCAATTTCAGGGGATGAGCTAACATGAGCAGGAAAGAAATGTTGATTTTTGAAGAAAACAACATTCCGAGAAACACGAAGCCTCTTAGAACAAGGATCATAACAAACAAACCCCTTATGACTAGTGCTATACCCCATAAATCCACATTTAACAGATTGAGCAGAAAGCTTATGGCGTTCGTGAGGAGGCAAATGAATAAGACAAACACATCCAAAGGTATGCAAATGTTGATAATGAGGATGTTGCTGATAAAGACGAAAATAAGGAAAGTCAAGATTTAGAATGCGAGAAGGCAGTCGATTAATAAGATAAACTGCTGTAGATAAAGCTTCTACCCAAAAGGTAGGTGGAACTGAAGATGCAATAACAAAGTACGAGCCACTTCTAAGAGATGACGATTCTTTCATTCGGCTACACCATTTTGTTGAGGCGTATATGGATAGGAACGTTGGGAGAGAATACCTTTTTGATTCAAAAAATCATGAAATGCATTCGTACGTCATGTATTCTCCACCAGAATCAGATCGAAGAACCTTAACAGCAGCAGAAAATTGAGTTTCAACATACATGAGGAAGGATTTGAAAACTGAAAAAACTTCAGATTTAGAACGGAGAAAGTAAATCCAAGTAAACCGACTATAGTTATCAATAAACGTCACAAAATATTTATACTGAGCATGAGAAATAACAGGTGCGATCCCCCACACATCCCTATGAATAATATCAAAATATTTTTTCGCATGACTACCAGCAATAGGAAAAGGAAGTATTTTACTTTTTTCTAACTTACAAGCAGAACAATCCAAAGAAGTACGAGAAGAACAAAAATGATCTTTATTGCCCAATAAACCAGAAGTCGACAAATAAGACAAAATATCAGAATTAGGGTGTCCCAAACGTTTATGCCACATTTCACTTTTATTGATAATAGTAGAACAAGCAACATGTTTAGGAATGGAAAAATGGAGTGGAAACAGTCGTCCTACTTTAGGCCACTTCGCGATCACCATCCCCGACACCTGATCCTGCACACAACAACCATCACGAGAAAAATGTACATCATAGTTATTTTCTACTAATTGTCCAACTGAAAGAAAATTATTAGATAGTCCAGGTGATACAAAAGCATTGCGAAAAGTTGGAGTAATATCTCCAACAGCAGTAATAGGAATAGTGTTTCCATTAGCCACCTGGATATGTTCTGAACCTTGGTATGGACGAACATTGTTTAGCAAATTAACTGAGCTAGTCATATGATTTGATGCTACAGAATCAATAAGCCAAGACTTAGATGGAGAATTACCATTACCGTGAAGGCCTAGAGCTGAAAAGGCCGAAATAATCATTTGTTGCACCATTTCAGGAGTAAGGACTATTGGTTCAGCGTTGTGATTGTGTGACACCCCAATAGTCCCACATCGGATGGGAATGGGTTTGTCATTGGGTTTATAAGGAGACTTAGACACTAGTAATAAAAAACTGGGTTTAAGCATTTTGAGCTGGTCGTTGGGCCCAACTAGTTATTGTTGCTAGTGGGCTGGGTCGTTACATTTGGTATCAGAGCCGGTTCACCAGTTGGACATGTGTGGCGAGTCTCGGCTGAGCCAGGGTCTGGATGACGGGCTAGCGAGACGAGTCTCACATCGCCTGGTGATCGTGGGCTGTGTGTGTGATTGGACTGACGAGGACGTCAGGGCCTTAACGGGGGGAGTTTGTGACACCCCAATAGTCCCACATCGGATGAGAATGGGTTTGTCATTGGGTTTATAAGGAGACTTAGACATTAGTAATAAAAAACTGGGCTTAAGCATTTTGGGCTGGTGGTTGGGCACAACTAGTTATTGTTGCTAGTGGGCTGGGTCGTTACAGATTGATTGTTGTTGAGGTCCCAATTGGAATTTGACTTGTAGGAGGATTAGCAATAGACGCTTGAAACGCAACAGCCTGGCAATTTTCGGGTCGAATTGAGCAATCTTTGATGATGTGTCCAGGCTTTTTGCAGTAATTGCAAAAAAAAAATTACAATTTGCAGCAATTAATATGACCATAATTCTTGCAACTAAAGCACTGAACCTTACTCATATCCCTGCTTTTGCCTTTTCCTTGAGCCAAAAATGCCATAGGTGTTGTAGTCAACTTTTCTTGTTCAAGAGTGGCTTGAGTGAGAAGCCACTGTTCTTCACGAAGCAATTTACCAAAACACATATCCAATGAAGGAGGATAATGACTCATCAAATTAGAACGAACATTCTCAAAATTTGGCCGTAGCTTCATCAAAAACCGGTCACGCTTGCTAACCTCATAAACAGCCAATACATCTTTTTGAGAATCTTTGGACACGGTAGCACAAACAATATCAAAAAATTCAGCCCATAATTTTTGAAAACCAGAAAAGTAATCCTGAATAGACAATTCTCCCTGAGTGTAATTTGTAATCTCACACTCCAATTGAAATCTTCTAGCCGAATGTGTTTGATTGTAAACCTTTTTTAAATATTCCCACATGTCTTTAGCAGTTTTATATGGGCGTAAATTAAGAACAAGTTGAGGATCACAGGACCCAATAATCCAAGATATCACCCTAGCATCTTTGACTTTCTATTGAGACAATTGTGTGGCATCTTCCGGAGCTGGAACAGTGCCATCTATATGTCCCCATAACTCCTTTCCAGTGACAAACAATTGAAATTGAAATTCCCATGTGGTATAATTCTTTCCAGTAAACTTAACACAAAATTCAGGTTTGCTACCCGCCATATCAAAGTAACGAGAATAGTTCACACCCAAATAAAATTGAAATTTTACCAAAATCGTGCGTTTCCTTTCCACGCCAAATCCAGAAATGAATCCCTAGAGCAAGTGGCAAAGGGCTTGGTGGTTGGTACCCGTGACCCTAGTTCGAATCCCAGTTGATTCACATTTCTGGCTAAGTTTATTTCTAAATGAAATAAACGAAGCGGGTAGCGTGCTACCTATCTCTCAAAAAAATAAAAAAAAAAAAAATGCCGCACCCGTCGCACCGTCACACTGATTTGTTGCAGAATCTCTGATCCAACAGAAGCACCAAGAAAACCAAGAGCAATTTTTAAGACTAGTATTTCAAAATTTCTAAAACCAAGACTCAGATACCATGATAGAATGTGATTGAATGGCTCAATGCCCTCTTTTGGTTGTATTCTTCTTCAATAAATAGATCAATATACAGTGATTGTTGGCTGATTTTTCTCATTTACAGCTATACAATCTAATCATGAAAATATAATGCATATGGAAACTAACAATCTTTACAAAATCAATATGAGCTATATATGGTAACATACACTGCACTACTCTTGTTACAGTCTAATTAAAATCATCACTAATGCCGAAACTGTTTTGTGCGAATTAAAAATACCCCTTTTCGTCCTATATCCTTTTCTGGAACTCTTTTGAAATCAAAGTGATGGTGAAGAACAATCATAGGGAAAATAAATTATTTTATGTTTTATATGTATCTATCAAATTATATTTTAATTTTAAAACTAAATATTGAGTGAGAGAGAGAGAGAGAGAGAGAGAGAAAAGGTGAAGATGATGATAAATATTTACTCGATCAGAATATGCTGCTCAAAACAAACCAAACAAGGAGGTTAAAAGAGAAAAAAGAAATTATATAATTAGATTACATAAAATTACTCTTGAAAGAATTAAATAAAGTTCAGTAGTACAATTTCACTCTTCAGCTATTTGAGGGCATTGCTGCCCCACCCCTACGAAAGAAAAAATAAAAAATGCAAAAATTCTATTAGGACTTGATCAACATCCGAAATTCAGGTGTATAGATATGTACATTAAATTCTATTAGGACTTAACCTACATCTACAGTGACATGTTTGGTTTTGAACAAGCGGCGTCGCGAGTGGCTTCTGAAGCAGCCAACATTTTCTTTCAAGTTAGATTGAGCTTGCGAAAATAATACGGAAGAGGAGAGGGGCTGCCTCAGTGATTTCAAACCAACATTTAACGCCGCGTGATCCAAATGTCTTCTCCGAGTTGCAACTTTTAAGCTCTTCCTCAGAACCTGCAAATACAAACCGAGAGAATTACATATTTACGCCTGCAAAATCGCCAATCTATTCATCTGCGAAAACCAAGGTTTCATATCATAAAACTCGGTTCTTATACATAACACCGCTGCGAATCCGAGTTCTGAACATACGCCCCTCAAGAACTTTTGGCACTTTTGGCCCTTTTGGAAGATTTCTCTTAACTCAAAAGGCCAACTTTGCTTGAATTAGATTACTCCCTCTTCAAGGGTGTTTTTGAAACTGCAGTTTTGACGAGCATTCGAAGGCTGGGCTCTTGCAAGGGCTTATGCATAGATATATAGTATCGCAGTGGTATACAGGTAAGAGCCAAAAATTTGGTCTTGGAGAAGATCAAACTACCAACAGATTTCATCGCTATACTGGAAATACGTTTGAGCGCTGCATAAAAAATGCTGAATAAGCTAAGATATTGACATTGTTAAACCATTTATCCCATATTACAGACATAGATTATATATGAAGGAACGCGAAGCGAGGTTTGCAGACATACATGAAATTAGAAGCGCCGCTCTCACAGCTCCTTCCTACCCTGTCCTCCGGCCAAAAGGTGTATGCTCTTCCTGCATTTAGTTATGCTAAATAAATAACCATGAATTACAATTCAGAATGTTGAAATAATGGATTTCCGTGAAGCCAACGACGTAATTTGAACCAGATATGAAGATGACAACTAAGAAAATGACCTGAAGCATTTGTTGATATATCCACTGCATCCTTGATTGACTTCCGACGGCTTGTCGGCCAAACTGAGCTCAGATTTAAATGCAAGTATTGATCAGTAACTGCAAAGGACTTGCATACGGTTGAAAACTCAAACTAAAATTATATGAAGAATATGTTAAAACCTGCAATGTGTTTCCAGAATGCAGCTGAGTGCCAAGATGGAGTTGGTGATTGGCATTCAGTCCAAAATGGCTACCAAATGACAAGTGGTTTGGATTAACTTCTTCCTACCAATATTTAATATGATCGTCCAAAAGACCACAAAAAGAAAAAAAAGAAAAAGATAAACACAAGCATCAAATAGAAGTACGATGCTGTATGCAAAGTCAATTGAAAAAAACAAGTAGAGTGAAAGAACAACCATAGGATCAAAGCCTCCATTTGTCCTGGTATTAGAGCCAAGATGTGAAGCAATCGAAGAGGAATGAGGGGCGCCATTTTGACTTCGATCAGATGGTACCATTGATGGGTCCTATTTGAAGAATATTTGCAGCTGTCTTAGAACAAACATAAAGGCTAACTAGGAAAAGAGATATTCATGTAGTATTTGATAAAGAGATATTAACACATATACCCCTAAAAATTATCTATTACTTATACACCTTGCAAAATCTGATACTTCATAAATGCCATTCAAAAACTTAGTTTTCTACATATATTACCTCCTAGTGCATAAATTGTATAAATGCTCCCGCTCAAAAAAAACTTCCATAACCAACTCCCCCTCAACGAATGCCAACAGGCTTCTCCGACCAAGGAAAAAAAGAAGAAGAAGAAAGAATGAGAAAAGAAAAGAAATGAGAGAGAGAGAGAGAATAAAGGTAATCAATCAACGAATTGGATAATTCCCCATCTTCAAATGAGGTTATTTTTGTAAGAAACTGTGATTTGAAAGGTATATATGAAATTCTGATTTTAATCGGTGTATATATAAGTAAATGAGTATGCAGATCTAAATAAATAAATTTAAGGGTGTATTTATGTCTGTGCGTAAAACCCCTGAAAATGAAACAAATACAAACAATTAAATACCCCAATGCTGCTTTGGCTAAGCATCGTCTCGGCGTCTGTCTCTTTCCTCCTCTTGGGAGGGCGCCCTCGACGCTTTGCAGGCAAAGAATTCGAATTATTCTTCCCGTCGAAAACAACCATCTTTGATGTTAAATGATCTTCACCATTTTCTGCTGACCTTGCAATTGGTGAAAGTCTCTGTTGCAATTCTCGACATGTCTTATCATCTAAAAGAGACTTCCGCACTTCACTTACCAACTTCAACGCAAGTTGGTATTTCTGATCGGATGTTGCGCTAATCTCAACAAGGCGAAGGCAGCGCATAGAGAGATGATCATAACGCTCCATTTGGTTGTTAGTTACAACATCTTTTAAGGAGTGGTTTGAGGCATGCAATAACTTGCAGTTTTTCCTCCAACGATTAAGTACATAATGAGATGGAATCTCATGCACTTGCTGGAACTTAAATACAGATAGCGCATGTCGACAAAGAATGCCATTAAACTGAAAATACCCACAGTGACATTGTACCTCAGATTCAATTACATCATATACAACCTTGTAACTCTTACGCCCCATATTACTGCCCCCTTCAGTAAAATCAGAGTCTTTGACTTCAAATGTAGAGGTTGAACCGTCCATCTTCAACAGTGAAACCTGACAGTGCACAGTTGCTTTCAGTTCACCCTGAAATTTCTTAAATATGTTCAGTGTGTATATTTTAGATAGCTGCTCTTCCAAATGAAATTTTGATACCAAAAGCTGATTTATACTCAGTGATTCAAAGTCAGCTTGAGCTTCCATTTCATACTTTCTCTGTACAAGCACCAAGTAATTACTAAGGAAATACTTCAAAGAAGTTTTTGGACCAACGGAACCCTGAAAGAACATACTATCACCATGCTGATCAATAGAGAACCCTGCCCAAAAAGTATCCTCTAAAAAAGCAGGGGCCCACAATTGACGATTGTCATATAAAAAGAAAAGCCACTCATTATCTTCAAGCCCAAACCTCTGGGTCAAAATTCTCCACCCTTCTTCAAATTCATCATCTACCAAAGAATTATATACTACATTCTTTATTTCCTTTCTGATAGTTTCATATTCTGTATTACCTCTCAATTTATGAGCAATACTCTCCATTATATTGTTTAGAGATATTCGATGACGAACTTTAGGAAAAATCTCTGCAATTGCAGCTTTGATCATCTTAATCTCATCAGTAATTATGGCATTAGGAGAGCATCCAACCATACAAGCCTGCCATGTTCTCAATAACCACAAGTAGCTTTCAGTGCTTTCATCTGAAAGCAAACCACAACCCAAAAGAATCAACTGCCCATGATGATTCACTCCATTGAATAAAACAAGAGGGACATCATACTTACTTCTTAAACATGTCGTATCAACAAAAACCACATCGTTAAAATATTTATATTCTAATCTAGACCTTGAATCTGCCCAAAAGACATTCCTCAGATGGCCTTCAACATCCCAATCCATCAAGTAGAAGAAATTAGGTTGCTTGCTCTGCATTTGAGCAAAAAAATGATGAATAGCATCAACATCACCATCCTTAAGTTTTATCCGTCTTCCTCCAATAAAATCCACACATTCCTTTTCATTATAAGATGAAACTTCATACAAACCTCCACGTTTAAGAAGATCTTTATTTACGCAACCAGACATCTTCCTGTGACACCTCAAGAATCGTGCTGATGAAGGATTTAATGCATGATTATGTTCAAGGTTAGCATCTATCAGATGCAACAAACCATCACCCCACAACTTTGCAATTACTATAGCTTGACAATTTGTCTTCGCAGTTGGTCTTGATTGGTAGCATGCATTTGCTCGCCCCTTTCCACCTCTGGTGCATACTAATACGAGCCTTCGACAGAGCCCATATGATGTAAATGATGACTTCTTCACAGCTACACCAAATCCTTCATGGAGTGCATACCTTTTATAAAAATTAAGAACTTCATCATAAGAATTGAACACCATGCCCACTTTAGGTACTTTACCATCTTCTCCCGATGTTATCTGAATGCCATCAAGCTCAGCATTATTATTGCCCCCTAGAGAAGCTGCTTTCTTTTCAGCTATTGGCTCCTCTGTTGGTGAATCGGCAAGCATATTCTAGAAAGATGGAAGAAAATCAACATTACTCATTAAAAAACTTTGAATTCTCCGTTCACTATAATGACAAAAAAGTTAGGAACTAGGGGCAAAAAGGAACATACTTCCAAATTTGAGTTTTAGACACGGACATAGGTAGAAGTACCATACTTGAATATTTATCCACGTACTTGTATACTTAAGGATTACATAAAATCTACAAACATCAATAATGAGTACATTTTGCATGCTCTCCATTTTCTTTAATTTGTTTGCCTCACACATTAACAAGGTACAATTATATATCCCACCTATAGATTCACATCAATGACTATATATCAAGCAAATATGGTTTTTGATACTAGTATTCATTTAGTATCTTTATTCATTCAGAAAATCAAAAAAGAAATAAGATAATGAATATGGTTTAACCACTAACTGATCTGTTCAATCCTGTTATAAAATAGACCACAAAATACTAATACAACACCAACCTCAGACGCTTCATCATCTCCTGAGGCCGCTTCAACACTGAATCCACTTTCACCATGTTCTTTATCAAAGTAAGTGGCCCTACTACCCAAACTTACTTCTTTAGCATAATTTGATGTCCCTTCCATTATATGATTGTAAAATATTACCTGAAAATGGGTGAACCCATATAAAATTTTAAACCAACACAAAATTAAAGGCCAAATTAGAGTTCTTTAGTTAAACAAACTGAAGGATGAAGATCATGCTATGTTCCACTCAAAAAAACGAATCAATTCTACTACAATTCTACACAACTAATACTCCATGAATGGTAAATACATAAACAGGAACGAAAAAAACAACAAGGAATTGAAGTAATACACTCTGAGTTGACTTAGTTGACCATTTGATTTTAACCGAGCGCGTTGCAATGGTGGGTCTCATTCAAGGAACAAATTATTTTTTTTTTTTTTTTGGATTGGAAAGTTTGAGAATGCTTGATTTACCCCACACGATCGCCCACCAAAGTTAAAATTTAAAAAAAAAAAAAAAAAAAAAATCACAAAAAATAGAGCAAACCTATCTTTTCAGATCAAAATAAAGCTCAAAAAATGGAGCCAAAATGACGACCTCGAAACATGGGGAAGGGACAACGAAGGCTAGGGCTTTGTGGGTTTCCCGAACCCTAAGATCATGGCTTCTTCTTCCATTGTTGTTGGATCGGAGAGCGAAAATCGTAGAGAGAGAGAGAGAAAGGGTTTAGGGTTTCATCAGTGAGTGAGAGATTGGGGATTTGTTTGAGCACCGTGAAAAACGCACCCAACTTTTCCACCCACTGAGGAATGAATTTAGGTGACTCGTAGGTGGACCATTTGCACCACGTCATCGGTAAACCGGGTCTATAAAAATGCAATGCGTAGGCCGAGGGGATGAACCAACCCTAGGTTGTGTTGAAATTTATCAAAATATTTGTTTTCTTGATTTTAGTAATTTGTTATCATCTGTTCATTTCCTGTAATCGCATCATTCATAAATAAAAAATAGGGAATATGACATAATTACTAAATAGTTATTTTCTAAGTATTAATTAATAAACTTATGAATTAGGAACCGGAAGAACCCTGAGGCGCCACGTGGCGTCACAGGTAGGGCGTCGCGAGCGGGCGCGGCGACGCGGGTGAGCGGGGCGGATCGCGCAGCGCGAGGGGGCTTGGTGGGCAGCGCGCGCGGCGTGGCCGCGAGCGGCGCGTGGCGCGCGCGGCGTGGTTGCGAGCGGCGCGGCACGGCCGGCGAGCGCGCGCCGGGGCGAGAGGGCGCGACCCGAGCGCAGGGGCGAGCTCGTCGGCTCGCTCGCGCGATTTTTTTTCTCAATGCTTTTTCCTGTGGGGTCCACAGGCCAACTGAGAGGGCGCCGCGTGGCACCTGCCTCATGAGGGGAGCACTTTAATTTTTATTGGGTGCACATGGTGCACAACCTTTTGATTTAAGTTGTTTACTTTTAAATTATAATTTAATGTAGTTATATATTATGATATTTTAAAAATATATATAAAAAATTTGAAGTTTAGGGTTTAAAATTAATTTTAAATATATATTTAAAATATCATAAAATATATCTCTACTATATTATTAAATTATAATTAAAAAATAAAATTAAAATTAAAAGCAAAAGATGATGCACCGGGTGCACCGAAACAAATTCCACTGTTCTTCCAAAAAGCAGAGCCCATCTAGGAGTGCTCTACAAGTCTGCAACATGGAAGCGAAAAAATCTATAAAAACCCAGCCGATCCGATCCTTTGGCTTTTGGTATTTCGGCCGTCGTGTCTCTTCGGTTATCAATGTCGCCATTAATGCGGCCATTAATGAATAAGTCACCCGTTAGGTTTCACTATTTAGATTTTTCACCCTTCCTCTCCTTCCTCCTCTCCGTCTCCGTCATCGCCATGAGCAACCGGCGTTATTTGGGTGTTTTCTGTCGTTTTCTCCGCCGTGGCATGGCGGGGGTGGTGTGTGCGATATATGCCTCTTTTGCTTTCCTTAGAAGGCTGCGGGCAGACGCAATCTCCAGCAACTCACCGGATCCAGTAGTATCCGGTCACCGGTGTAGATGGCTGCAGGCAGTTGGCCGAATTTGACAGGATTTTTGGGTTATGATTTGACCTCGGGTTTTTCCGATTTTTCTCCTTTTTTTTCTTCTCAAGCTTATCTACTCCTCTTCCAGATTTTTTGCCTATAAATGGTGGCTCTTATCTTGGTTTTTAGTTTTATAAATGCTTATGCATATCCTTGGCTTTTACTCTATTATTCTATTAGTTGTTGGTTGTTCTCTTGCTTTTGTTCTACACCTGATAGTGTGAGGTCTGGTACCGTGGTTTTTATCCAGTTCTCTCTATGTTTTTTATTATGGATGTCTTCCTCTTCATGTATATTGATATGTTTTCCATCCTCTGTTTCTTGGTGCATGTGAATATTTGTCGTGTTGGTAGCCGGATTGACTCTGTTGCTTGACGAGGAAGAGATATAGGTGTGAGATTTTTTCTACTCTTTATTTTTTTTTATTGGTTTGGCATACTAGATGCTGACTATATTCTTATATCTTTCTTTTTTTTGCATATGCATCGGCTCTTCGGTGAAACGGTGATATTGGAATAACGTGGTTCCGCCGTTTAGATTTTTCGGGCCATTTCTGGTTCGCCCTCTCCTTCTCCGTCGTTGCCATGCCCAGCCGCCGTTACTTCGGTGTTTGCCAGGACGATTGCGGAGCGGTCCTATCGCTGTCTCCGCCGTGCCGTGGTGGGGGTGATGAGTATGATCGTAGCCTCTTCTCCTCTGTTGCGTGGGGTGGCAGGCCCGAGCGACGGCGTGGCCTCCAGTGTGCGCGCTAGTGTAGATGGCTGTGAGGCCACGTGGCCTCCAGCCACTCACCGATACGGGTGGGATGCGCTCGCCGGTGTAGATAGATGTGGGGATTTGCTCGGATTTGACAGAGCTTATGGGTTTCTGATTTGACCCTAGAGTTTATCCTTTTTTCCCTATTTTTTCCTCTCTCTTGCACTCTCCATCTTCACCCTCCTCCCTGCCTTTCTCCTCGCCCCTGCAGCCGCCTGGTACATCGTTCTCCTCGCCCCTTCTGCGTCTGCCGTCTTTTCTTCATCCTCCGGCGCCGCTGCGGGCACCACCTCTGTGAGAATCGTGGCTGAAATCAAGATAAAAGCTTTCCCTTTCCTTAAATTCAATGATAATGGGAAAACTTATATTAACTCAAATGGGATTTTGTATTTGATGTAAGTAGGTTTCTTGCTTTTGTTCATATGATATGGCTAATTTTTTGTAGGCTTAAACTGGTTGGTTTGGTTATAAACATGGAAACTGTTTGATCTTGAAACTCTCTTTGGAGCTTATTATTAGTTTGCTATTGTCTTCTCTTTTTCATTGTGATTTTATTCTTTACTTGATTGTCTATATTCTACATGGTTGCCACATTGTTATAATCTACCTATTTTACCATCTCAGCACAATTACACTATTTTGAGTGAAGCTGATACAAGACAACGCCAAGAGGAGAACATAAGTAGAGTATCAACTATACTCTCGATATCAAGATCAACAATGGGCGTCCTTCTGTGCCATTATAATTGGTAAAAAATTTGCTCTTTGTCGGAAACCTGCCTTTGATTTCCAGCAGTTTATGTTGTTTATACCGTGTAATTATGTTCAACTGTGAAGTGCTTGCTTGGTACTGAGAATTTTATTATTTGGCTTTCCAGGAGTGTCAGTAAGGTTCATGATGAATGGTTTGCAGATGAAGAGAGGGTCCGGAAAGCTATTGGTTTGTTGGAGCAGCCAGCGGATATGCCAAATGGTAGAGAAGTAAATTTCTTTTACCAATGTTTTTATGCATGACCACATATTTATCTCCTTTGTGGAAAAGAATCGCTGAGTAGATTTTGCACCCATCAATAACATGATTGTGCTTGCTACAAATTCTTGCGTTTATGCCTGAGACCTGATTGGTTTTAGTGTTAAGATTTCCATAAAGGTGTCCCAATATTGAATAATATTCAAATCTGAATTTATCATAAACAAAGATAAATTCTTAATGAAATAGGATTGCTTAATATGATATGTTTTTCCCCTTTTTCACCTATTTAAATAAAGGGTATTGATCTTGCCACCTTTTTACATGCCTTGAGGTAAAGAATTATCCAGTTTATCTAAGGTTCAGATAATGAGGTTCACATTACAGCCAAACTTCGGGGGTTTGGTATACGCTGGAATTGGTGGAGGCGCTCAAGTTCTTTGAGATCTAATTCTGATTCTTCAAACCATCCTGAGAAAAAGAGATTTCAGTTCTCTTTGTGGAAGAAAAAGAGGGAAAGAAGAGCTTTTGGATGGTAAAAAATAATAAATCAATCTTTATCTAATAGAAAAAGAGATTTCGGTTTATGTTTTTTGAATCCTTATCCAATATTAATCAATCTTTATTATTTGATATTTTCAGGATGAACCAAAATGATAAAAGTTTTCTTGATTGAGTGATTTAGAACCCGTTCACCATCTTTTTCAATGAAATGCCGATTGACTCTTATGCATCAATTCCAATTGACACTCATGGATCAATTATGCATCCTGTATATTTGGTTTTGATTGTTAAGGTATAAGAGGCAATGATAATAAAAATGATTCTTCCTTGAACAATGTTGATTTTGGAGGCTCCCTTACTTATTAAGGTTGATACAAATTTGAATCCCCTCTCATTTTCTTAGAATTTTGACATATAATTTAAGAGTTTTATGGCAAGGCAGCTTAGATGGCCTAAGGCAACCGTTGCAGCCATTTACTCTTAAAAATATTTTGGGAGGAGATGAGAGGATTTGCAGTTATATATCGTTATGATTAAGCAAAAGCATATCTGAGCCTCTATCATTTGCACTATATTATTATTTTTTCTCTGCTTTTCATTTGTTTGACAAAAATAATTGCATTTAGATATTTCGTTCATTCATCACACTTGCTTTGGTTAATTGTACATATTCTTATTAGTACTACTGTTTATATTATATTTTGTTACTTTACCCGCCACAAAAAAGGGGTCAATTTTCTAAAAAGCCAAGCTCAAAGATTGTCGATTCAAGCTTATTTTGAAACTAAAAGAGCGTCCGAAATAAGTGGAACATTGAAGAGAGCAAATATTATGCTTTTAGTTTGAAAGTGCAAATTGACTTTTGCTTTTCTTTTTTTTATTGGTAGATGTTGGTGAAGTTATGTGGTCTTTTTTCTCAAAGTGTTTGCTTTTCATTGCCGAGCTTGCTTTGCTGTTTTCTACCTCTTAGTTGCTTGATGGCATAATTTTAATCTTTCAATCATCAAGATGTAAGAATTGCTATACATGACTTCTTAACAGTATGATGTTTCTTGCATGCTTTGCTTCACAAGTTATGACTTTCTTCTCAGCTGGTATAGATTGGATAGTTAATTTTGTAATAAAACCACACAATTGTTTTATTGTAATTTGGCTATTTTCATAAGGTTCGTAGGATTTTATGTTGCACTGATTTTGTCTTTAATTAAATTCAGAATATTTATATAGCTTCTTGCTTTGCATCTTTGGATGTCCGGCTGTGTTATGAATAGTGCAACGTTTATATTGAATAGATATTATTAGGATTTTCTTACTATGGTTGTGACTTCTGTTTCAAGTAAAAGAATGCAAAACTAATATTGTACTTATGATTTTTTTGATAATATTTTGTGCCTGTTTTTTATGGGTATCTTATAGTGATCAAGCTTTGTCGATAACGTTATGGGACAAATTTGCTCTTGATTTTGGTGGAAATTTTCTTCAATGTGTTCAGTAAATAGAAAGCTTTTAGAATTTATAATGTGATAACAGGTTGGAATGAAGTAAGACCTAAATAAACCAGTATTTGAAGTTTTTTCTATGAATTTTGAACTAAGTAAAAGCCAGACCTATCAATTCATAAGTTTAGGGTGTTTCTTGAGTTGATTTCGCTTTATTATCTTATAGTTTCAAGTTGTTATTTGAAATTGTAAAAATCTTCCATGGTTTCCTGCATGCAAGATTTTAATTAAGATCGAAATATTTGTATAGATTCTCGCTTCACATCTTTTGGATACCCAACTGTGTTTCGAATAGTGAAACGTTTATATTGAATGGATATTATTAGGATTTTGTTACTATGGTTTGAAGCTTTTTTTTTAGCTGAAGCAATGCCGAGATGATCTGCTAATTTTCATCTTAAGCTATTTTAAAAACCAATGAAACTTACAACCATTTTTGGCACTTACGCAGTTTTAAGCTTGCCGTCACCATTTGTTCCAACCTTCACATAACTTTTACTTTAGTCCCTAATATTTTCATGCTTTCAATGACCGCAAACTTAAAACTACAGTGAGCTTCATTGAAGGTGAGATTTTGTTTAGATTTTGCAGATACGTTCGATATGTGCAGATACGTCCGATATGTGCAGATACGTCCGATGCCTCTACCTCACTGCCGCCTATTTCAAAAATGTGAGCCCCTACTGAAGCTCCGGGTTAAGAAGCTCATAATTATTAAAGATCGAAAAAACAATTTTGCTTAGATTTTTTTTTCCTTTAATTTGATGGCTTGGTCCACTTCATTGAAAATAACTACGAATAATTTTGTTATTTTTCTTATTTTTTTAAATTAAAAACCAAGCTTGGAAAAACAAATGCTAATCTATTATTTATTTCTTTTGGAAACAAAAGAAGTGACCAAAAATTATGCCAAACATGGGATTAAACAAATTCCTAGAACTTTGATTGGAAATCAAAAGAAATTTAAATGATTTCATACTTATATATAAATGCGTTATTTAGTTCGTAATTATTGTAAAAACAATTTGCCTTATATTAACTAATATTCTTAATATTTATACTCGGTATATTTTCTATTTCATATATTGTATTTTTTTCTTATCGTGTCTAAAAAAATATATTCTGCATTTGTAAAATAATTCAAATAGTATATTTTCTATGAAAACATCCTATGACGAAGAAAAAAAAGATTTAGTAACAAAAAAAACAATTTAGTAAATGGCACGACAACTGCGAGATTAAGCAAAAAAAAATTCGCAACAACAAAATTGTACATACATTTTTCTTTATTTTTTAGAAGCAATTTTTAAACCTACTTTATAAAATAATGGCAAGTTTAATGGCAAGTTGAATTTAAATTTAGAAAATACATAAATTTATGTGCAAAAATTTGTAACTAATTGCTTTCCTATTGTAAAGCTATACCAAATGTAAATCTAGATCAGATTTTGAATCAACTTTATCTAATTTTTGGCATATTCTCTTTAATGTTTTGTTGCTATATGTATATTTGGCTCTATTCACGTAGATTGGATATATTTCTATACTTAAGAGATCCAGATTAGTGATTTGCTCTATCTTTTTCTAAATTTGCTATAATCTCTTTATTGTTACTCGATGCCGATGATGATGATGGTTTCTATTAATGCTTGAAGGATGGCATAGATTGCAAAATTTGTGCAACCCCGCATTAATTGGAAACCAAATGAGCCATACTAATAACGGCATCACAATTTGATCCTATGGCTATGTAATTTGAGAAGAAATTATTGCAACCTACTTTGAACTGCAAGATTCCATATTGAATATCAGTATTATCATATTGAATATCAGTATTATGTTTGTTGTCTCTGTTTCATCGATACATGATCGTTTTACTTTTATTGTCCCTGTGTTAGCTCAAACTTTCTTGATGCATATTTCGGTTAGGTTAAAAAAAAAAAAAAAACAGGTTGATGACATGGTCCAAAACCAGACCAAAAAAAATTAAAAACTTAATTTTAAGTATTATGATTTGTTAGCAAATTGACCTTGGGAATTTTTTTTGCCCTTCATTACCTTCATTGTGAATTAGTGGAGAGATTCGATGGTGTATGTATTACAAACTTAGAAACTTCTTAAATTCTTGATTTCCCTGTTGGTTCGCCTTTCAAATTTGAATAAAATAGTCCAATTTGCATCATGAGAGGAGAGTTTGGGTTTTGGAGAGAGTTCGGCATCAAAAATCTATAATTTTGCAGTAATTCTAATATAAAAAATAACAATTATGAATGACTATGTCTATATGTTTGGCTCTATTCAGGTAGATTGTGCGAGGACTCTGAAGCTCTCAAGGAACAAATGCGCAAAATAAACGATAAGATGTGACGCTTTACCAAACTAATTATACGTTTTATATTGATATATAAGCTATTGTTCTTGCTAGATATCTGGAACTGGGAATGGAATTCAGGAGGCTGTAGTAGTGGTTGTCATCCTATATGGCTTCTTGATTTTTTATCGTACGGCGCCCTCCTTGCTTGCTTCCTCTTTAATTGTGCATTCTCATTCTCATATAAAGGCCCTAATGGTTATAAATACTGCTTTTGTGGTAAGTTCACTCTTTTCTTCCTTCCGCTATTTCGTTTTCTTTCTTCTTTGTTTGGCCTGCCTCTTCCAAAGCACTCCCTTAGTATTGCGTTGCGATCATTTTAAAAATTAGCTTCCTTTTAAAGCTTCAAAAATGTTGCGCTTTTTTCACAGATTTATAGGATTAAATTTTGTGTGTAAAATTAATATATTCAAAATTTTACATAAGATACTTACATTTTCTCCAAAGGATTTTATTTTGAATGTTAAATTCATTGTTTTTAAATTTACATAAAAGTTTTTAATTACATTGATTTTTATGATCTGGTTTTACAAAAAAAAAAAAAAAAAAAAAACTGAGAATTGCTAAATTTAGATATAGTACAAAATTTAAATTCATGTTGCCATGATTTTCTAAAATAGGTTTTACCAATTGCTTTCCCAAAAAAAAAACCTTCGTTTTTTTTTACTCCGGTGCAATTTTATTTTATATATAAATTTAACCAGTTACAAATTTTTGCACATAAATTTATGTATTTTCTAAATTTAAATTCAACTTGCCATTATTTTATAAAGTAGGTTCAAAAATTGCTTCTAAAAAATAAAGAAAAATGTATGTACAATTTTGTTGTTGCGAATTTTTTGTTACTAAATCTCACAGTTGTCGTGACATTTACTAAATTGAATTTTTTGTTACTAAATCTTTTTTTTCTTCGTCATTAGCATCACCTCCGACCTACACTGGAAGTTTTTCGAGTATACTATAAGACCTATCATATGCACGGAAGACAACCCCCACTGGGCGAATAAACAAGTTTTAAGAGTCCACAACTAACATATATCATAAACTGGATTATAAAATAGATATAGCAAATATTTACATGTAGTAGACATATAACTCCAAAATACAATATCCATACATATACATAAATCTCTCACTGACTGAGCCAGATATATATTAGAGAAAACTTCAAAAACCCAATTGTGGTCTCGCACTTTTCATTTTTGATTTTGACTTCACAATTACATTGTACCAGATATATTCAAATTTTGATTCTTTTGTTTTTGTCGTGCTCCTATGTTCTCACTAATTTTTTTTTTTTTTTGTTATCTGTCTGCTTTTCTTTTCTCGGTGCTTACACATTCCCCATCTCTTTGTTGTCATTTTTGTATATGTTGGCTGCATATATTGCTTATAAAACTATAGTTTTATAAGCCTTCATGGTTTTGGATACTTTATTTGGAATTGAGCTCCTATGCTTTTAAAAGTACCAAGTCATTGGTGCTTGTAAGTTTTTAGTCTTTGTATTAATAGATGTGCGGTTAGGATGATGTGGGCCCCCTTGGGTTAAGTGGGTGGTTGGTTGGATAGTATAATCTAACGGATGAAAATGATCAAATGTGTAGATCTAACGGTAAAAAATTCACAAGCACCAAATGCTTGGTGCTTTTACAAGCGCCATAGCCGGACTCATTTTATTTGTGATCTTATATGGTTTGAAGTTTGGTCTTTTTGGTGATTTCGTTCTTTCATGATTATCTGTTACTTTTTTGGAGAGTTTGTGCTTCGAGGCCCAAATTTTTTCCATGCTTTACTGCTATACTCTTTCTGAATTTTTTTCTTTGTGCATTCTTGATCGGCACACAAATATTCACAAATTGAATTTGGCAGGATAAAAGAAACATTTGGTGTACAAGATATGGAAATGCCAAATACATAGGCCGAGGAAAAAATTCATGATGTAGCGACAGAACTACATGTGGTAAGCGGCAAATCTTTTTCAAGAATTGGGAATGTGACATCTAATATAAATATCGTAACGAATGCATGCCATAGAAAAACTTTGTTGGTAGAGACATGGCTAGCGATGTGAGCTTCAATGGTATTTGAGCAAAAACATATGTGAATACGATGCCGGCGATGATGACGGTTTCTATTAATGTTTGGAGGATGGCATGAATTGCAAAATTTGTGCAACCCCACATTAATTGGAAACCAAATGAGCCATACTACTAACGGCACTACATTTTGATCCTGCGGCGAACTAATTTGAGGAAAAATTTAGTGCTGCCTACTTTGAACTGCAAGAATTCATGTTGAATATTGGTGTTGTCTCTGCTACTTATCTTAGCTGTGTCTATTTCGTGTAGTCACATGCTTTTTTCTACCTGCCACTATTTTGTTACTAATAATGTGTATGCTGATCAATAGTTGAGGCCTTTTTAAATGATTGCGCTTAATTTAACATAATTTAAATTGACTAAATGCCTATTTGTTTGCTTTTATATCTAGATGCATATGACTTGGCTGTTTGTTCTACCAGCAGATTCAGAACACTTCCATGACTGAATGATTCGAAGAGTCCGATTGCAATGTTGGTTGGTGGACAAATCTCAGCCTTATAGAATTTCTAGAATTGAGTATATTTGAATACTCTTACTTATATTTTTGCTATTGTTTTGTTGGTTTATGTTTCTGTTGCAATTCTTTACTATGTAAAATATTTCTAAAAAAGGTATATATGTTGAATCTTTTGCATTAGCCGGTCATCCGTGATAAAAAATGCTAATGTTCTTTTTTATACTGAAGTTTCTATTACTGGGTTCTCTGTGTCCAAGATATTTTAGGGATTCTCTTTACTTCGGCATTGGAGATTTCTAATCATGTTTTATAGTTTTGATTCATTTTTAGATTACTTCCGGACCTAAATTCACGATCTTGAATATTTTATTTGGGATCTTATATGGTTCAAACAATTTTGGGGAAAATTTCAAATTCACAAAATTGATACATTTTCAATCAATGTACATTACCGTTGTATTAGCTTTCCGCCGCAACGCGCGGATCCCTTAACTAGTATTGTATTAAGTGAGAGCATTTAGACATCTTCTTGGATCAATCTGATTTAATTCAATAGTAAAAAAATAAATAAATCTAAAGAACCAAATTATTATTAGGTGCAAGGGGGGAATACTAGAAGAGAATATTTTATCTCTTCACCGTGTTCAAACACGATGAATGATTCACCGTGTTCAACTTAACACACAAGCCCAGTCCTGCCCGTGTGGCGCTAACGTGACGCCTGCGTGGCAGGCCCAAGACCATTTTTACAAATTAAATTTTAACAAGACTATTTATAAAATAAAAATTTACCAGGGGTCTAAATGCAAAAAAAAAAAAAAAACCCTATTTATTTCCTTCAACCGATAAATTATAGCTCCTAAAAACTTCTGTTGGAAAAACTTTTTTTTCTCAGGAACATAATCCTAATGGTGAAAATTAAACAATTAACTAAATATAGTTAGCCTCTAGATCCAAGTACTTTGAAACTTCAGAGAGTAATAAATCGCATATCCAAGATTAATCAACAAGCCGCCAAATTTAAGTGTTCTTGCAAAAAGTTTGGAGGGGGACTAAACACAGAAAATGATCTCAGAAATTTTCTTGTAAATGAATGCAACAGGTGCCAGCATAGAGCATGCGATTTCAAAAAAAAAAAAAAAGGAAAAAGAAAAAAAGGGATAGTAAAATCATAGAGAGAGAAAACTATAATATTAAAAAGGAAAGAAAGATCAGGAAAGCACACTTTCCCCCAACACACTATTTCTGGGGATCACTAAAAAGCAAAACAAAAACAAGCTACAAGACCCCAACCAAAGGGGCAAGGGCAAGGCTACATATTGAAAAACACGACGAAAATCAAAGTCATAAGGCGCCGGAAAATGGAAATTTCGTTTCGCTGATAGTTCTACATCAGCTGCTTAAGTCTCACAATCCAGGGTTAGATGAGACGACGACGATAATTCCATTGAAAGCATGGGGATGTTACATGACTGCCAAAATTGATGCTACCGAGAGTGTCTCATCTGCTTCAGTTCAGCTTGTTGATTAGTTCGTTGATAAGATCTTCGCGGTTGCCGGTGTCCCCGCCGCTCTTGTAGGTTTTCTTCTTCATCCTGAGCCGCCTCTCCGGGCATTTGAGTGTGAACGGCAGCAGAAAGCTAGCCACCTCCTTGAAATGCGGGCCTACCGTCGCGATTTCGCGCACAATGTCTTCGATGCAGATTATACCCAGTTTTCCTAGGGCCTGTTTATACCAGGAAATTGATTTTCAAACTTGCATTGAAGCACAATCTAAAGAAGAATAGCGGGAAAAGAGCCTATTTCTAACATCATTGTCAAAGCACTAGTAGTACGGAAAAGAGGGAGGTTAAGAGTGTAGACAGCCTCTTGTGCTATCCAGATAATTGCATCTTGGTCCCTGCACTTAACTCAGTTCAACACTTTAGTCCCTTGGCTTTTAGTCACTAATCATCTCTTATAAAATGAAATATTTTACTCCTTATAAATAAGTCGCTTAGTTGAGTTTGTGCACACTTCGGTAGTCGGTACGAAGGTCATATACAACAACATGAAAATAGCATAACTCGATTTCCTTCTTTTACAAAATTTTGACACTAGTTTTGGAATTTTTTTAATTGATATTTAAAAATTGAAGCACCACACACTGTTTAATGAGAGACTATGTTGCACAGATACCGATACGGATATGGATACGACACGACACGGATAGGGTGACATGGCACTTCCTAAAACTTTTAGGATACAATATTGTATAAAATATTATTTAAATATACTTAAATATATATTGATTATATGTAATGATATATTGATAACAAGTAGGATATCTGGATTATATTAAGAAATATATTCTAATATACATTAACTTGTATAATTGTCTTACATCTGTTCATATGAAATAATAATTCATACAGTATCACCCAATTATTCGAATTTTTTTTATAAATAATCTTATCAATTTTTATAATTATAAAAATAATTTTTTAAAAAAATAATTATAAAAATAAACCTCTAAATGCGGTGAATGATTCACCGCATTTATAACTACTTATAAGTAGTAGGAAAAAAATAAAAGCGGTAAACCATTCACCGCTTTTATCAATATAAAAATATAAAAATAAATGAGAAAAATAAAGAAAGCGATGAATGATTCACCACTTTTAAAAGCTGTGAATCATTTACCGCTTTTATAGGATTATATTTATAAATAAAAATTTAATAGGTCTATTTTTAAAATAAAAGTTTAGGAGAAGTCTATTACAATAAAAATCCCCAATTATTCTCCAATATGATCAAATGATAACAATAGATATGTAGTCACACAAATTAGATAATTAACCATTCAACATATATGTTTGTTTTATTAGTTCTGTTATTAAAACAGTAATAAAAGAAAATATGCTAGCAATTTAATAAAAAAGAAAAAAAATCATATTCTCTATAGCCTTTATTGCTTAATGCTAGATTGACAAATTAGATGAAAAAGAGTAAAAGAGAAGCAATGAAGAACTAAATCATGGTTTAATACTGTGTGGAGATAGAACGAGAAGGAGCGTTTTCTACTATTCAAGTACAAAAAGATAGAAGAAATGACAAATTAAATAGAGATTGGTGTTTTTCTCACTCTTGTCCTTATTTCCAATAGGTTTGGATGTGGGCTTGTAAAAAAATTTTAAAATTCCGATCATTTTAGGCCAAAAAAGAACCTAGCCGTATCCCCCCCATATCTAAGCCATATCCGATTTTTTTTTTTTTAAATGCCAGATACTTCATTCCCATATCGGACACGTATCGGGCGTGTATCAGTGTTCAATACGTATCCAATACGGGTACGACATGAAATTTAAAGTATCCGTGCATCATAGATGAGAGATCAAGCTCTAATTCTTAGATGTTATTTGAAAGGTGACGACTGTCACAAACTAAACCAATCCAAATTGGTGAAATCTATAGACTGTCAAAAACTCCTTAGATAGATATGTTTTATTAGTATTATTTATGAGAGGTTTGATATATGAGGAGGTTGGCCTCGCACCATTTTTCTTTAATCTTCTATTCTAGGATTGCACTATTTTCTTTTGATCTTCTTTTATTGGCATTAATCGCATATCTTATCCCTTCTCTTCCCTTATATTTGTTGATTTTTTTTTCCTTATCTTGTCCATAAAATATGGTTCTTGCATAAAAATATGAAGCCAGAAGATTTTTTTCTATTGTGTCATTCAGCCTACTGCACAATTCCATTTAGGATCACTTGGAATTAGTGACCGTAAAACAGCCTAGATGAAGAGCACATTATTTGTCTTCTATATTTGTCAACACTGAAATGTTGATGCATTAAATGAAGGAAATATCACATGAGACGCCAACTGCCCAATCTATTCTAAAGGTGAGTACAAAGATCAAACAACTTGAAGGCTTAGAGTTTAGAAGCCGCTGCCAAAATATAGAGATCAAATCATTGGATAAATATAACTCAACATTAACCCACCAAAGGGCATGCTTGTTAGCAGAGGAACTGAATTGATGCCTATTCAATTTTGCTCATGTGTTTATTTCGGTCTAGTTGATATAGGATCGAGGTTTTATGCTCTTAGTTTTACCTAAAGACTATATTTCTTTTAATTAAAATTTGAGTCCAGCAGTTAACCATTTTTATAGAGCTCATCATAAATAAAATGATGTATATTATCAGATTAGATAAGAGTTATTGCTAGCTCAACATATTGACATTGGTCGATTCTTTACTCATCAGATGAGATATGCACAGTGAAATGTAAATGAAAACAAAAATTAATGGTAAATACTGGCAAGAAAGATGAGTTATCGGCATGTAATGTTCATGAAAAGTGAACTAAAATCATATGATAGAAGAATATACCTGCTCAATTGCATTGTTGTCTGTAAGAGGAAAATCATATGATAGAAGAATATACCTGCTCAATTGCATTGTTATCTGTAAGAGGAGCATGCTCTCTATTCGCCCACCCACAGCCCTTCTTGTAAATGAGCTCCTTCACGCTCTTCAGATTAGGGTAACTGACATTGAATAGTTTCAATACAATGAAATGTAGAAAAGAAAAAGAATAATAATGACCAAACAAATGCCTGGAAGGGGAAAAGGATCAACCATGAAGAGAACATTCATTCTCTTACCCGTAAGTGATGAATGGTTCTACACTGAGTAACATAGTCAAAGTTGCCTCATTCGCCTTTAAAAATACACCACTTAAGATCTGCCTCAGCCTCAATTTGTTTAAAATTTTCCTGGTCTTTGGATGCATATCCTTTGATCTAAATGAAGATGAAAGAGAAACCAAGGAGCACTAAAACCCGTCAAATTCAGGCGACAAAGTATACATTATACAATTTATCATGCAATGTTGTATCAATATAGCAACTCACCCGTGAATGCGGATGACAAAAAGCAGCTTAGACTTGATGTCATGAGAAGGCAGCTTGTGCATCTTTAGCCTATGCTTCATTCTCACAAGGTCCAACTCCTGTTGATTGAAGAAGCAAATTAATTTAAAATAAACTGTCTTAATTTATACATGAAAAAAGGGACCATAAAGACAATTAAAGAATCCATTAATTTAAAGAGAAATAGAGATTCAACCCATTTGCTAATTTAGTGTGTGCAATAAATAAATCTAGTTAATGATCACTATATCAAAAATCGAGGAATTCATAATCTCAATAAGATGGTACCAATGCATCAAAATTACTATATGGAGGTCAAAGAACTCCTTTCTTTCAAGTAGGTGGAAACAATTTTAAGTAGAAACTATTAAGTGGTGTATTTTCACTCTATGTTAGCTATCATTACTTCTTCACTTACTTTGTGCTTATATAATATTTATTATAGCTTGTACAAGAAAAGAGCCGAGAAAATGTTAATTAGCAAACGGTGTAATACTACTACTCGTATCGATGTGTCAGGTCAACAATAGGTAATAAAGGAAATAGTGTTAATTAGCAAACAGTATAATACTACTCATATCGGCATAATCAAATGGGCTTGTTCTTAATCCAAATAATGACAAAAAATAAACATTAAAATAACTAGTGGGTCCAACTGATCATTTAAAGTAACTGTTATGGCGGTCAAAGAAAATAGAGTAGGAATTGAAAGTCGGAAATGAATTTTCCGCTTTTCCTTTCGGTAAAACGGCTTACTTTGTCACGGTATTCTTTTACAAACTCCTCAGGCCTCTTGATGGCAAGCTTCAAATCCTCCCTCTTTTGTTGTTTCCGTGCTCCCAACCTCTGCCTCCTCTTGACCGCCCACTCTTCATTATTTTTTCTCTTCTTTAGCACAGTTTCATGAACATAAGTGAGGGGTTGCGGCTCCTCATCCCCCATGGTGATCTAAGTTTTAAAGCACTACGACACAAAATATATCCGCGATATATCAATAAGAGGGGAAAAAAACGCAATACACATAATAGGAAAATCACGCCAAAATCAAAAATAGTAGGTGTAAAGTAAAAGAAAAGGTAATAAGATAAAATTTAGATTATAGCGTATAAGACATAATCATTACTCCTAATATACTACATCCCAACATGCAATGTACTGACTTATTATGCAAGGTTATTCAAGTTATAAAAATCACTAGTAGATTGACGATCAATTCCAATATATTACAAATTTACGGTTAAAAAAATACAAAGAACGGCCCTTGCGAGGGATTATGACTTGGTTGGAGCAATTAATTGTTCACCCAAGATTTAATGTAGAACTAAAATCCGAGATAACCATAGTTAGTTAATTCGGATTCGGCAAAAATTCGGTACGGGTATAATTCAGATAAAATTCGCCATCTAATTTTTAAATTCGTTGAAAAAAACGGATTCGCCAATTATTCAGATACGTGATTTATACGGATATTATACGTTCATCAATTAAAAATTCGGGATAAAAAATTCGGCTATTAAATTAAGTTTTTTTCCTCTCAAGATTTATGCTATTAGCATAAATACTCGTATTTTTTTAAAGAATTTAAGAATAAAGAGCTACAAAATGAAATTAATAAAAAAAAAAAAAAAAATTAGTAAAAAATATTATGCCTCAAAACAAAATAAAGAAATAATTAAGCAAATAAGAGATGAAGATAGTCCATATTGAAAAGTAAAAAAATATAAAAAGTTCACATACAAGCATAATTAGAAACTAAATAAATACAAGATGAGAAGGTTCACTAGTATGACTCTCAAGATCAGATCTAGTTTATTTGCGGCATAAGGCTTGTGTGTATGTATGTATGTATGTTTGCAGTAGGGCATATAATAGAGTTTTCTAGTGAAATAAATGTTTTTTTTATATATACATACATGTGCTGCATTTGTTCTTTCAAAACTAATTCTTTCTCTAAACTGGAATCGTACCTGGTTTGTAATTGTAAAGAACCACCACCCGATTACTGATCTGATCTACCGTTGGATAGCGGAAGCGGAAGCGGAAGCGGAAGAGGCGACGAGGAAGAGGGTTTCGATTTCTGAAGAGTGAAGAACCCCCGATCTTCGATCTTCGATCTTCGATCTTTGATCTTCGATTTCTGAAGAGGAGGGCTTCCGATCGCGTTCGGCGACCGGCCGGAAGGGAAGAGGGGCGCACCGCCGCAGGGGGCTGAGAAGTTAGGGTAGGGCAAACCCTTTTTTTTTTTTGGGGAGGGGTGGGGGTGGGGGTGGGGGTGGGAGTCTCGTGGGAGAGGGGCGATGCTTTTCAAAAAGGGTTCTTTTTTTTCTTTTTTTTTTTTGGGCGACAGGTTCTTTTTCCTGTTTTGGGCCACCGCGAGGCCCACGAGTCCGTTCGCAGTCTCAGCAAGAGGGCCGGTTTTTTGGGCCGAATTATTCGCGAATCGCGTTTCGCGAATAATTATTTCTTCTCAAAAAACCGTGAATTTTTTCGACTTTTTGGGAAAACTTCGAAAACACAGCTGTTTTATTCGGCATTTCAAAAATTCGCGAATTAACTAAGGAGGAGGAGGAGGAGGAGGGTGGCAGAAGGGATGGTCGTAGCCCTCTTGAAGATGCGACGACGGCGTCCATGACAAAGAGAAAGAAAGGGAGGGATTATGGTTTGGATTAGACTGAAGTTGCACATTTTCTCACTCACTCTCTCTCTCTCTCTCTCTCTCTTACTGTTTGCCTTTCTCTCTGTTGAGAAGAAAACAATACTTGAGCAGGAGTAGGGGCGGGCGGCACTGTTTGCCTTTCTCACTGTTGAGAAGAAAACAATACTTGAGTAGGCGTAGGGGCGGGTGGCACACAAAGTAGATTGAAAGGGGCATGGAGACACAACGTTGGCTGGAATGCTGGATTCGGGACAAAATTTTTGCAAATAATATTTCTATATAAAGAGAGAAGAAAAATTTAGAAATAGATAGAAAAGATTGAGAGAAAATGAGAAAAAAAAATTTGAAATAGAAATGAGAAAAAAAAATAATCTCAACATCCAGATGAATAATTAGAAACTTATAGAAGCACAAGAATTACTGTACTTTTAATAACACTAAAATCCTTCTCTCTCTCTCTCTCTCTGCTAAAAGTTATTCTAAAAATAAAATAAAAAAAATTGCCAACTTGAAAATAAATCTAAATTTGGACTTACATATAATATGGCCAGTTATACCTTTTCATCTTAAGGTCCATCAATCTTTTTAAACCTTTATTTATTTTTTCCTTTTCATCTTAAGGTCCATCAATCTTTTTAAACCTTTAATATTTAAAAAATAAATATTGATTCTTAAATAAAGAAATGTAAAATTTACATCTCTGAGGGGTCCAATTAGCACTATACTAATTCGCGCTTTACTAATATTAACTATTTATTAATTTTTAAAAAATAAAAATTTTGAGTCGTAGTGTATCGTGTCGATATCATATTAACACAATACCACACTGGTGCAAATTTCATTCCAATCTCAGACATTTAAATTTTCACAATCACATCCCTAATTTTTATTCATTTTAATTAAATTTCATGGTTAAAAAATTATCATGCACTTTAACAGAAAAATACAAATCACCAAACAATAATTACTATGTCAATACCAAATTAGTACCAAATTTTGTCACAAACAATTTCTTTTAAGAGTAAACAGCATTTGTAGAAACACAAACTAATAATAGAAACAAATATCAGAAAACTAATTTCAAAATAGAAAATCTAGCAACCAAAATTAAAAATCGGGTAAACGTTGGGAACTCCTGGTGCAATTAACCCTTCTATAAAAAATAAAAAAAAAAAAAAAAAAAAAAAAATCATTACAAAAAAAGAACATTATTCGATTCATAAGAACAGGTAAGGAAATAGTACAATTTCCAAAACATAAAAGCCTTTTAAATTCCATAGAATGCATCCAAATTATAATCATCTCTAGCACTTCTGCAATTACCCTATCGAAAACTCGGATTAAAAACAATAAATTTCTATGAGAATTACACTTGTGATCAAATAAAAACAATCTTCAGAAACAGAACTCAATAACAACAACATGAAAGCATCAGCACTGATATTTAATCGATGTACGAGTCCATACGCCGACTACAAAACAGCTAACAACTAATGAAAACAACAAACGAATTCAGAGTTAAAAGGAAACAAAACTACGATGCCGGTCGAAAAACGAGAAAATGCCATCGAAAAACAACTAAATAAACATGATAAAACCCTAGAATTAGTGGCGCCTATATAATTTAACCGGTCCGCAGATCTACAGATAGGAATATTTTTTCCTTTTATCCGCCATCTACGACTCATTACCTTTCTTTACTGATTTAGGTGCTGTTACTATCTGATTTTCCTTCAGCCCTTTGGCTGAGAGAAGACGACGACGACGACGACGATCCCTTCATTCTAGGGTTGGCGAGCGGATCTTGGAGATGGAGATGCTGAGGAGGATGCTGAAGAGGTGGCGGTTGTTGGTGTTGAGAGTGGATCTGCAGTTGTTGAAGTTGGCGGGCAGTGAGGATTGACTGCATCGCTTGGTTGTGATGGTAGAATTGTTGGGATGTGCCGAATGAGTGCGGAGGCGCGAAGTTCATCATCGCTGCTGCTCCTCCATTCAGCATCTGGCCCGTTGCAAGCTTCAGCCGCTGGACCTCATCTCTCAAGGCGTCGTTCAGAGCTTCATGTTAACAACAAAAATTAGGTTTTAAAATAATTACTTTTATTAGAAATTGCACAAATGCTAACTGTCAAGGATTCAACTTATGCAAGGGTGCGGTTGGGGAGAGAGATGCAAAATAAGAAAGGGGAAAATACAAATTTGGCCCTGAAGTTTGACCGGGATTTTAAATTCATCCTTACAGTTTCAGCAATAACAGTTTGATCCCTGAAGTTTCATCTGTAATAATAAGTAGCGCATACCGTCCGCGGCGAGAAAAGGTGCCATGCGAGTAACTTTGTTAGACTATGTAAAACTTGGATTCTTGAGGACGAAATTGAAACCAAGTCAAATTTTGACTTGAAATCATGGTCAATCTTCAGGCTTAAAATTGGAAACTGGATGAAATTTTAGTTGGGTCAAATTTGGGGGACTAAATTGTTATAATTCAATTAATGCGGATGAAATTAAAATCTGGTTTCAGTCTATTGCTTCATAAGTTTGACTGGGCAACATGTCACGCAAACATGATCTATCATTCACGGCGATAAGCATAAGTTTGAGACATGTACAAAGCATAAAGAAGTAACAACAGATTCTAAATGAATATTACAGTGAGCAATATTTGTCAAGAGAAAAATCTGAATTTTACTAGCACAAGAATACAGCTGATCACGAGTAACAATTCAAACCAACGATTTAAGTGCCATGGCACAGGGGTCGTGCCAGAAACTTACCGGCACGGTGTAGCACGGCGCGTGCCGGGCCATGCCGATGCATACCGGTCACAAAAAATATGTGTGCCAACACATAATGGCATGAAATATTTATTTTCTTTAGCAACAAAATATGTCAATTATTTATTATGGATTTTTATCAAATCTTTTGAACTCTATTGAGAAAATTATTTACTAATTTCAAAAATAGAGGATTTTGAGTGTGCCAGGGGCTTTATCGTGCCGATATCTTACTGGCACGATACGGTATGGTGGATACAGCCCGTGTCGATGGACCGCTCAATATCATTCAAAAGAAGAAGGATGAGTTAACTTTGCTTGTATCACATGACAAATTACCATCTCTTCAAACAGATAGAAATAAAGGACAGGTGCCATATTAAACACATCAAATTGTTCGTGCATTGTGTTTTCAATTCAAAACATAACAAGACAAAGATTGGGCTAAAAGTCCAATTGGTGCCTATGTATTTTCACTCGTAAAAACATGTAGTCTCCGAAAAATAGTAAACCAATGTTAACATTAATAGGGAATTTTTTTTTTTGAAATTTATCAAATTTGGAAGAAGAATCTTACCATCCTGCAAGTGAACCTGTTGTTCCATGGTTTGTAGACGCAACTTCAGCTCGTTATTTTCAGCAGTCAACCCAGTGGTGTCTCTCTGTACGCATAGCAAGGCAAATGCACAGAAGGAAATTCCCATCAATGAAAATCCTAAACCAATAATTTGTCCCTTGAAGAAAACTATTTTCATTTGGTCGGCACAAAAGAGGTGGGGGAAGAAAAGAAATGATGCTCTACAAGATTGAATAAATGTTGAATATGTTGCACATGCTCCTTTGCATCTGTTAGGAAGTATCATAGGAGCATCCTTCATGCGGGAATATGAACCGATAAAATGGTTACATAATTGACAATTGTTGAGAAAATTCTATCTTAGATTTGATGATACAATTTCTTATAACATGGTCTCTCAAATGACATTTCTTGTTATCCGATTAATTTTGCCCGCTATTAAAATTTATAGGTAATTAACTGTTTGAAGAAAAGCAGTGAAGTTGGCTAAATAGCATTCACTGTCATTTTGATCATAAAAATAAGTTGCTTCTTTAAACAATAGCATCTACCAAAACATAAGAGAGCAGCTAATCAAAGCCTTCCAGCTTTATCTCACTGTTCCTACAGCACAGAATAATAGTGTTCTTCCCTTCAACAGTGTTTTACATTTAAATAATGTACATCAACTTACTTTACAAATGTCAATATGTACCTGTAACAATGTCAACTGAGCTGACAATGTAGTTGCTTCTGTTTGCAGAGCTTGCACTTTTCGCTCGAGTTCAGCAATATAACGCAGTTTCCTCTCCTTCGATCGTGCAGCTGATTGCCTATTGGCCCAAATCCTATCAGATCAAACAGAAATATATATAAGTAAATCATGTCTTTCCAAAACAATTTATAACAACCTTCTTTTTAAAATCGAAGCAAGAATCTCAGTATTTATAATTTGACGAGCCTTAACTCACACTTGAACATCATTTGCGGAGGGCTTGGGAGTCTATTTATATAGCAAAGACAAATATAACATCCTAGTATTTAAAAATTGGGCCAAAGAACAAATTGAAATATTACTAAAAGGGACAAAGAATATGTCGCAAATTCGAACTTTCATAACGTTCGGCTGATTCCTATGTATTTAATCAGAAGATGAGTTGATTGGTAGGTATCATGAGAAGATTCAACAAGAGAAGGAATTGAATCTATTACTTCAGATAGCAGAAGGCATGTAATAAAAATTAGAAGCCAATTAAATCAAATTAGTAAGTAATGCCATAGAGAGATAAGAATTTGTGAATCAAACCTTTTTGCCCTCTTCGGGTCGACAAGGGCGAGGTCGGCGAGTTTTGCGGCAGACATGGCCTTCTTTGCATCCGCGAGCAACGGCCCTTCCCCGCTTGACCCCAACAACTCAGGCTTAATCGAAGTGGACCCATCCATGGACTGGCTGTGCTGGTGCCTCGGTCGCGGCCTTTCTCTCGAACCCGAAGCCGAGCTCTCGGCTTCTGAAGGCCGAGTGGCAACAGCACCACTAGCAGCGGCGGCGGCGGCACTACTAGTAGGAAGATGAGGAGCTACCACATTTCCCGACGACTCACCCTCCGAGGTGGCGAAATTCAACTTCTCGACATCAATGAACATGGAGAAGAGCTCGTCGTCGTTCTCGTCTGACAGTGAGGGCCCGTCGTGGGAGCCGACGAACCCAAGGTCGCTGTCGAAAGTGATGTCGTCGGGGAGGCTGAGGATCTCCGACTGCGCCCGGCGGTGCCCGCGGTTCCTCGGGGGGAAATCGGGCATCCGGCTGATGTCGTGGCTATACCGCCCGGCCTCATCGTGGCCCGCGTGGGCCGACGACGACGACGACGGCGGCGAGGGATCCGCCATTGGTGCGAAACCGCCCGACGGCGACCCGTAGGCGGCGTAGTGGGCCCCAACTCCGCCGCCTTGCACAGGGGACTTGTCCTTGTTCATCACCACAAACCCTAGGTGGCCTAATTCCCTTCACAGCACTAAATTCTAGCAGGATCTCAAAAACAAAACTATGAAACTGAGATCCAAACCCACTAACAACAAGAAAAGATGCTCTTTTTTTTTTCTAGGAAAAAAACAAACCCTAGCAAATGAGGGGGAAAATCAACGAAAGATGGGTTTTTTCCAGCAAAATCAAGTAAAGTAGAATCACTGCAACGCTTCCAGTTTCGTTTCAATTTGAAGTCCACTTTCAACTTTCGAGCTACTACTTCACTCCAACCAAATACCTCCGTAAAGTAGAAAAAATGTCTTCAGAAACAAAAATGATTCGATTTTAAAAGTTTGATCATGTCTCTACTGCAGTAGTTATTCACTTACTTCCCTCGAGGTTTTCGAACTAAAATATCTAAACCTATAATTTCAGAACACGAAGAAAGTTCTCAGATCACACTATCCCACTCCTTGATGAATTAGAAGGCAACATTTTGATCAGAGAACTGAAACATGCTTCACAATTTAAAAGCGCTGACAATAATTTAAAGCTTTAGGTTTAAACAATGCACCATATAAATTTTAATTTCAAATTAGAATTTAATTTGTGAAAAAATACCTAAAACTTTATATAAAAAAAAAAAAAAAAAGAGAAAAAAAAGATTAACAAAATAGCGTATCAAAATAAGAGATCGTATCAATTAAAGAAGGGGGAAAGAAATGGAAGCGAGTGTGGTTTACCTTCAGATTCCCAGTGAAGGGTTGAGCTGCGGCGGCCATTTGTTTTCTCTTTCCCCTATCAGATACTGCATGAACAATGGAGCCTTGTGGTGGGTGTATATGCAGTATACAGCATATGTTATAAATATACAGAGATTGGACACATTCAATTATTTAGCTCTATGTTTGGGTCTTCTATGCTTGTGCATAACAGAGAATGGACGCATCATTCAATTTTAAGCACTCGAGCCATTTGTGTATTAAAAAAGTATCCATCAGATGGACTAAAAAAAGCTTGCAACTTTTGCTTTGAAGAATGAAAATTCAAATCGTACCTGGTTTGTAATTGTAAAGAACCACCACCCGATTACTGATCTGATCTACCGTTGGATAGCGGAAGCGGAAGCGGAAGAGGCGACGGGGAAGAGGGTTTCGATTTCTGAAGAGTGAAGAACCCCCGATCTTCGATCTTCGATCTCTGAAGAGGAGGGCTTCCGATCGCGTTCGGCGACCGGCCGGACCGCAGGGGGCTGAGAAGTTAGGGCAAACCCTTTTTTTTTTTTTTTTTTTTTTGGGAGGGTGGGGGTGGGAGTCTCGTGGAAGGGGGATGCTTTTCAACCAAACAAATTTTCTTACAAATCGAATATAATAAAATGTAAAAAAATTCTCGAAATATTTTTTACTATTCTTTTTATATACTCCTGAAAAGTTTCCGATTTTTCGATTTACCCATCTTAGAAGGCTAATATTGAAAATACCACTCCTACGTTCCAACCTATTTCTAATATACCCTTAGGGCTTGTTTGGTTCATTTATTTTGGATATGGAATGGGAATCGGTTTGATCCAATCCGATTAATTTTGTTTGGTTCACATGAATCGGTTTGGGATTTCTATTCCGGACTGGAATGGGAATGGCACATTAACCTTCAACCTGATTCCGGTCTCCAAGCCCGGAATGAAATTTTATTCCCGAGCCCCCGTGACCTCTCACCCCCCTCTCCCGAAGCCCATTGGGTCACCCCCCCCCTCCCTCCACCTATCCCTCTCCCTTAAAAAAAAAAAAAAAAATCCTATTCCTCCCTCAAATCCCATTAATTTTTTATAATTTTTTTCTTGCATAATAGTTTTTAAAAATAAATTTGATTTTTTTTTTGAGAACTCATTAGAGAATAGTATTATATTTTTCATAAATTTTAAATAATATAAAATTATATTTGAGTGTTAAATTAGTATTATGATATCCTATAATTTTTTAGTTTATATAAACCAAACAATGAAATGGGAATAACTCATTCCAATTTTCAATCCACAAATGAACCAAACGTTTTGGAGGAGTGGGTCATTCCAATTACCATTCAAATTCATTCTCATTCCATTATCCATTCCAATTCCATCCTTGAACCAAACAAGCCCTTAGAGTTAAAATCTGTTAAGTAACTCTGTTATCTCTGTAAAATTACTATTTTGCCCTTTTCAAAGTAGTATTTCGACTTTTGGCCTTTTCCAATATACCCATCTACCGTCACCAATCTTTCTTATTTGCCCTTAAGTTAAGGGCAAAATTGGTATTTTAATTTTTTTTAACTGTGGTAGATATTTAACTTACGTTTGACGCATTAACTTAACGGAGATAACTGGGGGGTATTTTGCAATAACGGTGGAACGTATGAGAGACATTTTAGAAAAAAAAAAAAAAAGTAGGGATAGATCGGATATTTTTATACGCATAAGGAGTATATAGGCAATTATCCCTTATATTTATATTAGAATGATTAAATATAAAATTTTATATATTTGTTATGTCAATCCGTTGCAAAGCGTAGGATTCTTTACTAGCGTTTATAATACTATAACACTTTATGGGTTGTAAACTTAGCCTTTTTTATTTTTTATGCATTAAACTATACCATTCAAAAACTTATTTTTAGCCACAAAACTATTTTAGATTTTCTTTATATATATATGGAACCAAACACCATCTTGAAAGTCATAAAACCCTAAAAGTATCTAATAAATTATTTTAACACCTAAAGGAGGGTAAAATATGCGTAAAGACCAAAAACAATAAATCTTGATGCAAATAAAAATAAATATGAATAAATGAATAATACACTAAGGGCGTATTTGGTTCGCTTATTTTTCACCAGGAATAGGAATGGGAATGGGCTAATCCGTTTGTCGGTGTTTGGTACGCGGGAGTACCATTCCGATTCCGATTCCCGAGTGGAATGGGAATCCCTCAATCGCCTCTTTTTTCAATCCGGCCTAAGAGTTGAATCCAGGAGGAATGGATATTTTTTAACTTTTTTAATTAAAATATAAATTTAAACTTAAAAATTAAATATATAATTTTAAATTTTAATTTGAACTTGAATTAAAAATTAAAATTTAATCAAGTATTTTCAATCTAACTTATAAATTTGAATTTAATTTAAATAAAATTTTATTCACATTTTATTTAAAATTTAAATTAAATTTAGGGATTCAAATTTAAATTTAAATTGTAAATTTGAATTTGAATAAATCAAATTTACATTTTGAATTATACACTCAACTTCAAAGTTTAATTTTTTTAAAAAAAAATAGATTTAAAATTTTAATATTATTTCAAAATTTTGATGTAAATTTTTAATATTTAATTTTCAATTTGCATTTAAATTAATATATTAATTATAAAGATAAAATTAATATATTAATTTGATTATTTTTTTATATCTAATCAACTAAACACCGACAATCTAATAATTTATTCGATTCCGATTCAGGTGATGAACCAAACAGAATTAGGTAATGAGTCATTCCGATTCCGATTCCAACTTATTTCGATTCCGATTTTGATTCCAATTCCGACTTTGAACCAAACACGTCCTAAGATTTAACATGAAAAAACCTTCAATGGGAATTAATGAAAATTGACAGGACTGACCATACGAAAATAATCCACTAAAAAAAAATATAAAGTGATTACAGATTCCAATGAACTTAATCTCTCTTGTCTTACTCTGGGTCTCACCCTCCATCTGTGGCTGGTCCATGCCTACATTCGAGTCCATAAACGTTAAGTTTCGAATCCACAAAACGCCCACAATTTGAATCCACAACGTTTACTTGAATCCATAAGCGCATTTCGTTCAGAGCAAAATTAACAAGATTAGTGTTCATTTCTTACTTAGAGGATCATAAAAGAATTATAGAAAACACCTCTAAGCAATTGACATGTCAATTCTCCATGTAAAAGAGAAATTAGAGTTCTAATAATTAATTCGAAAGAAACCTATTGAAAAAAATATGAGAAATATAAATCAACAAATTTCTGGAGTTTCTCTACGAGTAAATCTATCAAATTCATATTTCAGAAGAACCCTCATAACTTAGTCTTTTTTAAAAATATATAAATTGTATTAAAAGTTAATTTTTCAATATGAAAAGTTGAAGTCGATTGGAAATCTGAATCTTGGAGATGAAATCCGAACTTTGAAATTTTAAAATCTTCACAGTCTGAACTATGAGAAAATGCCTCGATTTGTAGTTGTGGACTCCTAGGATTTGTTATTACAAGTGATTTGATGCGCCGTGTGGGCAAAACTTTACGTATATACGGCAGATCTGTTAGCGTAATGCTGTAACCAGAGACTTCCGTTGTAGTTCGAGACGTGACATAGGTGCAACAAATGAAAATTACATATCTAGATCTCCTTTTTTATATTTAGCCCCCCTCAAAAGATTTAATTTTTCAAATGCATGATTCCATCAAAAGTATAAATACAGAAATGATCATAAATTATACAGTTAGACGACAAAAAAAATATTTTAAGTAAACACGATGATTCGTTGTTTAAAATTCTATAATTTATTTACTAGATACAATGAATGAAATATTGTGTTATTTAAAATATGGAAAAACTTCAAGAACCCCCCTGTGGTTTCGTGTTTTCTCACTTTAGTACCCTGTGGTTTAAAACGTATCAATTTGCCCCCCCGGTTTCGTTTTTATCTTTTTGTTATCAATTTTATTATTATTTTTTTCTTAAATCAGTGACAAAGTTAAAATTAAAGGGTACTAAAGTGAATATTCATGGGTATTTGAAGTTTTTTGTATATAATTTAAGAAAATATTAACGAAAAAGCTTTCAAAAAGATAAAAACGAAACCACATGGAGGTAAATTGATACGTTTTAAACCACAGTGTACTAAAGTGAGAATGGAAGAAACCACAGGGGTTTTTTTTTAAGTTTTCCCTTAAAATATTTCTCACCTATTATGCTACGTGACCTGTACATTTATTACATTTATAATTTTGATAGTATCATTTATAAAATAAGATTTTTGTCAGGGTGCTAAATGCGAAAAAGAGGTCTCCGATGCTATACGCATGAAGCCCTAGCTTCTCAGCCCCCTGCGGCGGTGCGGCCCTCTTCCCTTCCGGCCGGTCGCCGAACGCGATCGGAAGCCCTCCTCTTCAGAAATCGAAGATCAAAGATCGAAGATCGAAGATCGAAGATCGGGGTTCTTCACTCTTCAGAAATCGAAACCCTCTTCCTCGTCGCCTCTTCCGCTTCCGCTTCCGCTTCCGCTATCCAACGGTAGATCAGATCAGTAATCGGGTGGTTCTTTACAATTACAAACCAGGTACGATTTGAGTTTAGAGAAATAATTAGTTTTGAAAGAACAAATGCAGCACATGTAATGTATAAAATAAACATTTATTTCACTATAAAACTCTATTATATGCCCTACTGCAAACATACATACATACATACACACAAGCCTTATGCCGCAAATAAACTAGATCTGAATCTCGCTCGTTAACAGATCTTCAGAGTCATACTAGTGAACCTTTCTTTATTTTGAGGCATAATATTGTTTACTAATTTTTTTTTATTTTAACTTAATTAGTTAAATTTTGTAGCTCTTTATTCTTAAATTCTTAAAAAATATGAGTATTTATGCTAATAACATAAATCTTGAGAGGAAAAAAACTTAATTTAATAGCCGAATTTTTTATCCCGAATTTTTAATTGGTGAACGTATAATATCCGTATAAATCATGTATCTGAATAATTGGCGAATCCGTTTTTTAGCCATTTTTTTCAACGAATTTAAAAATTAGATGGCGAATTTTATCCGAATTATACCCGTGCCGAATTTTTGCCGAATCCGAATTAACTAACTATGCAGTCCCGCTCAAGTATCGTTTTCTTCTCAACAGAGAGAAAGGCAAACAGTGAGATAGAGAGAGAGAGAGAGAGAGAGAGAGAGAGAGTGAGGAAAGGTGCAACTTCAGTCTAATCCAAACCCTAATCCCCCCTCTCTCTTTCTCTCTGTCATGGACGCCGCCGTCGCATATTCGAGAGGGCTACGAGCATCCCTTCTGCCGCCCTCCTCCTCCTCCTCCTCCTCCGCTTCGGCGCATTCGAGATCGAGGCCAGCCCGTTTCTTCCTCAGAGCGAATCCCGCCCGCCCTCGTTCCGTTCAGCCGCCGATTTCGCCCGGAAATTTAGTTTGCAGATTATCTGCCATGGGACGTGTTAAGGAGGTAGCTTTTACATGGTATTCATTATCTAGGCCGCCTGGTTTATAATGATCGCGGTGTCCAGACGCACCTGCTTTTATACTTTTTATACTTTGACGCCACTTGCAACGCTTTTGAACTTCCCTCCTTTGTGTTTTTTGATATTTTGTATTATTATTATTTTTCCTTTTGTTTTAAACTATGTTCGGATGCTGGAGTAAGTTATCTAGTGATGTGAACTTATTTGACATGCCAGGGATGAGGTGATTTATTTTGTTTTGAGAAAATGATATTCATTCTAGATATTTAATCACACTCCTTGTCTGCTAAATACTCTATGTGAGTAAACTTTAAGCGATTTGTTGAGTAACATATTCATGCATTCAAGGGCCTAAAAGTATAAGCTATTATGATATATATATAGCTATATGAGTTCGGCTACTATACTAATCGATAGTACCAAGCTCTTGGTACTATCGAGTTTTCTGCTACTAGATCTACCCTTTGATCATTTCCATATATTAAATTATACCATTCAACCAACCACTCACTCAATCCTAGGAGACCACTATCATTCTAATCAGGGACCATTATCATCCTAACCGCACATCCTTTCATCCAACGGCCAAAAATTCAATAGCACCAAGCGCCTGGTACTATCGATAGTATTGTAGCATAATTCTATGTATATATATTCAACAATTTTCCGCACCTCTAGCTTGAGAATTTTTGATGGGTTTAAGACATGGAATGGAATTAAACAATTATTCTCTAAATGTTTAAGCTGTGAGAAAACAGTATTTAAAGTTTTTTTTTTTTTGATACAACACAGAGTATGAAAATGGTTATGTTTTGCACTTTAATCTCCACTAGGCCTTGCAAATCGATTAATTTCCATGAGTTCTCGTTTGGCGTTGCGTACATTATTTTTATTACTTAAAGGTTTATGCAATTGGATATGCCGGCGCATGATGAATTGTTTGCGATCTATGCATTATGGGGATATGAATTTGATTATTTCTTTGTATGACTGATTGATTTCTTTGTTCTTTGTCTAAAAAGATGAGGTTTTAGAACTAACCCATAATTAGAGAACTATAAAGAAATTCATTTGTTGGTACTTCAATTGTATAGAATTTGAACTTCAAAAAGCAGAAGAAGGAATAAGTTGCACCAAATAAGTCGTTAGAGTTATTATTATAAGATTACTAATGGGAGATTTTGTGTTTCCTTTAGGTGGATGAAGTCCTTATGGAGGAGGTTGCAGACTTGGAATCCTTCGCCTTGATGGCTTTGTCACCATTAGATGGTCGGTATGTTCAGAAGGTTAAGGATTTGTCCCCGTTCTTCAGCGAGTATGGTCTAATTCGTTACAGAGTTTTAGTTGAGGTGGGTGGTAATAGTAAATTTCCATTCTTATTTTCTTTTATTGTTGCTTAATTCAACTATAATGGCAATAGAGCTGGTCGGTTTATAACTATAAAAACTTGTTATCTCATTGAGGAGGGTGCTCTAATTTCTCATGTCTTGTTAGTTGCTTTAGCAAGCGTTTGTGGCCTCAGGGTTTCCTTTTTCTCATAAATGTTTACTTTCGGATATATGTGCTTTAGAAATAGGTTAAGCTGCAAACGGTTTTCACCGTAGGTTGATGAGGAAGCATAATGGTTATTATCGGATAATGTAGAAAGTATAATTGTTTTGGTTCTTGTTACAGTTTTATATGATTTTAAATGTAGGGAATAGGGTGGGGTTCTGCTCGAGAGTAGCAGTTGTTATTAGGAATGTTGCTTTATGTGGATGCAAGTATAATGGATGTCAATTTACTAATTATACAGATCATACAATTCAGAATATGCATTTTACTATATTTTCTTGTGCAAAAATATAAAACGATGAAAGACACTGTATAGACTAGTTGCAATCTCTTGATATGCGAAAAATATTTTCTTTTTCAGCATGATGTTGGATTGATAGTTTGATGATGAACTCATCTTCCTGTTGCAAAAAGATAAAGTGATTTATCCTCTTAAGGAAATACAATATTATGTCCCCTAGAAATTTAATTTCTGAAGCCTATGTTACAGATAGTTTATTTTATTCCTGTTAGGATAGAAAATGAAGAAGAATATATAGGATTCCTAAGAACAGGTGATATAATGCTCCCTCTTAATGGTTATGGCACTTGTGTTTTTAATGTTGATGTTGGATTTCCCTGCAGGTGCAATGGTTGTTGAAACTTTCTCAGGTCCCTGAAATCAAGGAGGTCCCGACTTTTAGCAAGGATGCAGAGTCTTTCTTGGAGAGAATTATTCATGATTTTGGTATAAAAGATGCACTAGAAGTGAAAAAAATTGAGAAAGTTACTAATCATGATGTAAAAGCAGTCGAGTACTTCTTGAAACAGAAATGCAAATCCTGTCCAGAGATTGCAAAGGTTAATTCCTGACCTTCCTTATGATAAGTTACTTGAGTTTGGAATGAAGTTGTCGTTTTCTAATGATGCTTTTATCCTTCTTTTAGGTGCTTGAATTTTTTCATTTTGCTTGTACTTCGGAGGATATTAACAATTTGGCCCATGCATTGATGCTGAAAGAAGGACTCAACAATGTTATCTTCCCTGTTATGATTGAATTGTGCAAAGCAGTATGCACTATGGCGAAGAGATATGCTCATATTCCTATGTTGTCTCGAACTCATGGGCAGGTAATTCCATTTTATATGGATAAATGAGCTTTTTCACTTATATATTGCTTTTTGTTCCTAAACCATGTTTACAACTGTTATATTTTGTGTAGAACTTTTGGAGACCTTTCAAATGAACTCGCCTTCAATTTTGCGAGTCAAATTTGTTTTTCTAGAGGGACAAGAACATCCAAGCTGTGCCGGATTGAAGATCGGAATATGTAACTATGTTAACTATTCGCCCTAATTCATTTCTTTTTTCTTTTTTTCTTGCTTCACTATAGCCAGCTTCACCTACTACTTTGGGCAAGGAAATGGCGAACTTTGCTTTCAGATTCAATGACCAAGGGAAGAATTTTAGAGAAGTAAAGATATATGGGAAGTTTTCAGGTGCTGTTGGAAACTACAATGCTCATAAGACGGCATATTCTGATATCAACTGGCCAAATACCGCAGCAGAGTTTGCCAAATCTTTAGGACTAGAATTTAACCCTTATGTGACACAGGTACTCTTCTAGGCCAAGTCTCTTTATATTATGTCTTTTCAGGACCATTGTCCCTAAATTCGAAAGGATTTTACTTACTATTATATGTCTAATTGTTGTTCAACCAAAAAAACCTAGAAGGAATAATTAGTGATTAAAGTTGCAAACAGAATTGCAGTTATTCTAGTTCTATATCTACATTTATAAAAAGCAAGCTGAGGGGCTCCTCTGTGCCATATAGTGTCCAACTAATCCCTTAATGCCCTGCTTCCCTCGACCCTTCCCATTCCCCCTGGCATAAAAAAAAAAAACCCTAAAATCTCTTCTGGCCCCCCCCCCCCCCCCCCCCTCTTCTCTTCTGAGCATGAATCACTCCCCATCAGTTACATCTAATAATTATAACTTAGCGGCTGTCTCACATTTCTGTTCATTACCAAGCTTCCTTTTTTTTTTTTTTTTTTTTTTTGAGAGATAAAGCTTCCTAATTTTATTCCATCTCTTGGTGATAGAATTTTTTTGTGCGTTTTCTCATGTAGTTGGTTTTTGTTGGCATTAAACATTTCATGTCAAATTTGTAATATTATTTTTAAGATAATTTGTTTTATTTGTTTGGCACTGTAGTTGCATGTACCCATTTTCTAGTAATATATTAGTTCTCGAAACTGTTCATACTTTTAATTTTGCAAACTGCGTGATATTATAACATACTTTTGCCCTGTCCTTCTAATATTTCTTTCTTTAGAGATTGAGCTTAACAATCGGTATAGTTGTTCGAATATTGCGGTTACCATTCTTAGCTGGTTATTTTAATCTGCAGATTGAGCCTCATGACTATATATCAAAACTTTACAATGCCTTCGTCCAGTTTAACAACATCTTGATCGATTTTGACAGAGACATTTGGAGTTACATATCGTTGGGTTATTTTAAGCAGGTATTGAGTTGCCTTTGTCAAATATAGGATGTTTAGTTTTACTCCTGTAAAAATTGATTAAGCTGGCTAGTTTTTCTCATCATATATTAGAATTCATTCTATGTTTAAATAGAAAATTTCCCAACTTCTTTCTGCAGGTAACGAAGGCTGGTGAGATAGGATCCTCTACAATGCCTCACAAAGTCAATCCTATCGATTTTGAAAATAGTGAGGGTAACTTATGCATGGCTAATGCTAATTTATCTGCCCTCAGCATGAAGCTGCCGATATCACGCATGCAGGTGCTTTTCATATTTTCTCTCTTTCCAAATTCTTTAGTTTTCGATTCTTACCAGACTTTAACAAAGAACTATATTTATATGAGCTACTTTTAATAGTGTTTACAATTGGAGTCGCAAAATTCTTTTAGATGAGTATATATCATTTTTATGTATGTCATTAGGCTCAACTATATATACCATACCTAATTGATGCATTTAGCATGGCTTCTAGAGCAGCTTCCCAACTCTAGAAAGTGGAAGCAATTAAAGCAAGCCCCAGTTGGGCCTAGCAATCCTTTATATTACAGTTTTTATCTGTCTATCCTTTTTATTGTTATATGTGCATAATGATGGAACTCTACATATTATTATTTACAGCGCGATCTTACTGACTCAACTGTTTTGAGGAATTTGGGTATTGGACTAGGATATTCACTAGTTGCTTATAAAAGTGCGCTTCAAGGAATTAAGAAGCTACAGGTAAACAGCTTAACTTACAACTAGAAAAGTTCTTTTATGGTTGAGTACTAGACTAGCAAGGATTTAAGTGCTGTGGCACGGACCGTGCCAAAAACCTGCCGGCACGGTACAACAGTCCTTGGCTGTGCCGATGCGTGCCAATCACAAAAAATAAATGTGTACCAATATGAAATATTTATTTTCTTTAGCAACAAAATATTTTAATTGCATAAGTATTTTTATCAAATCTTTTCAACTTTATTGAGAAAATTACTTACTAATTTTAAAAATACAGAGTTTTAAAATTTGCCATCGGTATTGGGGTTGTATCGTGCTGATATCTTGTTGGCACATTACGTACGGGGGATACGGCCTGTGCCGATTGGCACTTAAATCTTGTTGAGTAGCCTCTTTGTAATGTTTTTCAAATACATCAATCTTACGATACACCTTTCTTAATATTGCAATTCTGTAGCACTTGATGTTTCTACATACTTTGTTTATAAGCCTTTGTTAATTATTTATGATTTTTTAAACTTTGAATAGTATTTTTTTCATTTAAAATGTCCTGATCTTTTATTTGTTGTGATATGCCATTTCTCTGTTTTCCTGCGAGTTTTTTTTTTTTAAAAAAAGTTTTGGAGCTTCTATGGCCTAAAATCACTACTAAAAAGCAAGATTGTCACTGATAATGAAAGTTCATGCAGATTTGTGCAGTAACATGTCATGCTCTCGCAAATTAAACTTCTAAAAACTATGCTTGAAGTAGACTTGAGTGACAGAGCCGGTTGATAGTTTTATAAACGATAGAAGATAGGCACACTTTTATGACATATAGTATATATTCTCTGATCTATATCATGTTATTGGCATCCATTGGGCAAACATATTATAATCTTCCAAATAACCAGGTGCTATATTGTAGCGTATTGTGTTGTTATTTCTTTTGTCTACTAGGATGTTCTACAGGTATCAATTTAGCTTTGTTGACTAGGCAAAGCATATTGCAGGTTAATGAAGGTCGTCTATATGAAGACTTAGATGAGACGTGGGAAGTCCTTGCTGAACCAATACAAACGGTGAGACATCATTTCCCTCGCACTAAGGATTTTGATTTAGCTCTTTATGAGTATTCTTTCCTCGTCTTTCCACTCAGCAATAAGGCGCTATAATGAGCACGACTCGTGTTATTGGCTTTGTCAAAAACAACGCTCTAAACCAACTGCCATAAACAATCCTTTTCTGCTCTGCTACCTCAAATTAGTGCCTCTAATTAACACTGCTAATGTCGTTTAAAACAGTAGGTTTGCTGGTAGCAATGTAGAAATTGACAAGAAAATAACAGCTAAGTATTTTTTAAATTTTTTTTTTTAAAAAGAGACAAGAATAGTAGTACAGTGCAACAAATGAAAATAATCATGGGCGTAGGGATTGATATTCTTTGTGAGAAAATGATGGCTTAGAAGAAGAAATCCTAAATTACACTGTAATATAGCATAATTAAACCCCTCAAACTACTTTGTGAGGTTGAAACTCCCCCCAGACGGGAAAAATCTTCTGCTCGCTGTACAGGATATCTAATTTGGCGCAACAAAAGCCTGTTTGTTTCTGACAGTAAATGTCAGATGTCGGTAAAATCAAAGGCTAACTTTGCTGCGAATGGCTGTTTCATTGTTATCATTCGCGGTCTCTTCAATGGTTTTACTTAATTTGCGCGTTTTCTTCTTTCTTGTTCCAGGTGATGCGAAGATATAATGTTCCTGAGCCCTACGAAAAGCTGAAGGAGCTGACACGAGGGCGAACCGTCACTAAGGAGAGCATAAGACGGTTCATCGAAGATTTGGACTTGCCCGAAGAACCGAGGTCGGTTCTTTTGAATCTGACCCCCCATTCCTACATTGGGGAAGCAGAAAACTTGGCTAAATCCATCGACAGTGTTGTCGATTTCGCTTCTGGGTTTAAGATTTAACAATAGTTCTTTTTTTCTGATTCCTCCATAGTAGATGGCGCCGACCATGATAGATTTTCATCTATTCTTCACTTTGAGGTTCAAATGAGATGTTTATAGGCAAATTTTTGACATTTTGCCCTGTCCCTACAGCAGTTTTTGCTGTTAACTAGAGGCATCAAATTTAAACTACTTTTTGGGCCTGTGGTATCTCTTCTCTTATTAGTGATTGATTTCTACATAATAATATTGTGAAATTTGATGTGTAGGAGGGAATTTTTTTTGTATTGTTTTATGATTGGTTAGGTTAGGACTTCCTCTTTTCAAGTAAATCTTTTAAAAAATTGTAATTTGTTAAATAGTTTTATCAAAATTTTATGTGTGGCCAAATAATTCTATTTTGTCCAAATTAGTGTCATGACGAAGAATAATTAGAAAATGGTGAATTGTTTAATTATCGTCTTATCCTTAAAAAAAAAAGAAAGTGATAAATGATTCCCCGTTTTTCTCTATTTTGTATATAAAATTTTGATAATTATATAAAAATTTCAACAAATCACGTATAATCTTAACAATTCAAAAAAAGATTAATAGTTTATTCATACAAATCTATTTATCTCGTTAGTTTTTGTCATTCAGATCTAACTTAGCATGTCAATCATCGATCCTGTCGCCTTGGCTTAGTCAGGACTCATCTCACACTTTCTTTTAAGCTCAGTTATCATTATTAGGATGGAGTCCTTCTATATTCTTAGCCTTCGTTTGGTTGGGGGTTAAGGGGTCATTCCACTCCTTAACCCCCATATTATTCCCAAACACCCTAAAAAATAGATGGGGTTAGTTAACCCCACCTCAAATGGGTTATCCCGACTTACCTAACCCCACCTAAACCCACCAAATCCCAACCAAACATTATTTTCTATTCATAATAACACATTATCCTTCTTATCCCACCTACTTCAACCGAACACTATTTTTCACTATCCTGGACTAACTCCAACCTCCAACCAAACACAAAAATACTCTAACCCCAGCTTAACCCTGAACTTAGCACTATCCCTGGAATGACTAATTTTTCCTTAACCGCGAACCAAACGGTAGCTTAATGATAACTTCATTCAAATCCGATGTGGGACTATTGGGGTGTCAAAAATTCTCATAATCTATAATTTTTTTTTGTACTTAAAAGTAGTCAAATTTTTGTTATTTGAAAATTGGTATAGTTAAATTGTAAATAACCAATATAAAATTATCCTCTCTTTCTAACAACGAAGCCAAAAAAAAAATTTAATTTAACTAGATTTGTTCCAAATAGAAATATTAATTTTTAATTGAAGTGAATAAAATTTTTCTAAACTAAAATCAATCAAATTTTATTAAATTTGTATCCTAGATGAAGTTTAGTTAATTCTAAAATATAATTAGAGGGTATTTTATGCAATGAAATTAGTGATTGAGCAACTGAATACAAAAGAGGGCATCTCTATTAAACAAAAGTAGGGGTAAAGTTGGAATTTAAATACTATTAACTTCATTTGCATGGTAGAAATTTTAGTTGTAAAATATTACGTTCTATATTATAAAAATTAAAATTTTAAACTTTAAGATTTTGAAGAAAAAATTTAGAATTTAATTTTAAATTTAAATTTTCAAAATTTATGTGTTAAATTTTAAATTCTAAATATAAAATTCTAAATTTCAAATTTTAAAAACTTTAAATTTAAAATAAAATCCAGGAAAAAAATATTATTATTAGCAAGCACCAAAATTTTAAAACAAAACTAGGGGTAAAGTTGGAATTTAAATACTTGTACAGTTGTACTGTTGTACAACCCATCAGGGTGTAAGATTTTAATTGTAAAATGTTATGTTCTAAATTATAAAATTTTAAACCCTACATTTTAAAATTTGAATTTCAAAGCTTAAAAATTTTAAAATTAAAATTTAGATTTTAAATCTAAATATTGAAAATTTATGTGTTAAGTTTCAAATTTTATATTTTAAATTCTAAATATCAAATTATAAATATAAATTTTTTTAAATTTTCAAAATTTGAATTCAAATTTAGTCAAAAAATATTATTATTTATTCATGGACACAAAAATATTTTATCAAAATACTTTAGATTTTTTTTTTAAAAAATTTAAACTGGGCCAAAAATCCTTCAATCAGAGTTTTTAGCAAAATTTGAAAATTTTCCAAATCATATTTAAAATAAAAAAAAAATTAAATGCTGGGCCAAACACGTTTATTAGTGTGTCTCCTCCTCCCCTCCTCACAGCCACGGGAGGAGCTTCTCTCTTTCTTTTTTTTTTCTTTTTTTTTTTAAAACTCCAAATCCAAACCCTAACCCTAACCCTAACCCTAGTTCTCTCTCTCTCTCTCTCTCTCTCTTCAAATCCAACCCAAATCCAAACCCGAATTCGAAACCCTAACCCTAACCCTAGGTGGAGAGTTGGAGAGGGAGAAGGGGTTCCGGCGATGGACGCGATAAGGAAGCAGCTGGACGTGCTGATGGGGGCGAACAGGAACGGCGACGTGCGGGAGGTCAGCCGCAGCTCCTACGACCGCGACGTCTGCCGCCTCTTCCTCGTCGGCCTCTGCCTCCACGACCTCTTCCAGCTCACGGTTCGTTCCCTTCCTCTCCAAACCCTAACCCTCCCATTCCACCTCTTTTCCTCTTTTTCTAATTCAAAGTATTTTTTTTTTTATTGATTTGGTCGGTAAAACATGATCTGCGGCTCGCGAGCTTCCCAGGGACCAAAATTTTGTGGCCTTTTGACATTATTTGCCCAGTATTTTAAATAGTGTATTTGATGCTGCTTGATCGCTAGGTAACTACGGTAGATCATGCTTAACGCTTAACGGCCACGATTGTTCATCGATTCGGATGCGCCATCGTTAGAAACTGCGGGGAAGTACGAAGAACGAGTACTTTACAAGAATTCTAGCTTAATTCTTTTTTAGTTGGGTTGAGATATATTTCATATTTGGCCGTTCATATTTATTTTGGTCAAGAAGTGAGGATTTTATCGTAATCGAATTCGTTCATAGTTCATGAAACGTAATGATTTTAGTCACTTTTTTTTTTTTATAAATAAAATTGGATCGATTAACAGCCAATAGCTAACAGAGTCATTAAAATTCAAGAAAAAAAATAACTTTACTAAGTATAATAATTCAATTTAAGAAAATAATAATAATAATAATAATAATTTGAAGTTTAGGGTTCTCGATCAAAAGAAAAATATTTGCAGGGCCTATTTCAACCCTCTAAATTAGCAATAATTATAATGTTGGACTGATAATTGTTCGGTGGCCACGTAAGAGAAGTATAAACACTAAGGAATGTTGATAAAAGCAAGTTAAGCATCAGAGAACATTGGTTTGGTTCTTTTGTATGTATGCGTGTAATATAGTTGGAATAATGATTTTTCAAGCCATTTTCTTTTCTTTGGATTATTATGCTAATGCAACTGCTCAACTTTATGCCAGAAAATGGATCTGGGTCCTTGTCCGAAGGTTCATTCATTACAGCTGAGAAAAGAGTATCCTTAACTCATCTTGCTGCTTTTTGTTTTTTTTTTTGTTTTTTTTTGTCTTCTTCTGTTTTTTGTGTGTACGTGGGATGTGAAATGACTACACTCTGGAGTAGAAAAGTGTTTTGTTTCATTTCTTTACTTCCATGCTAGCAATGTAATATTAGAAAAGTTGAAGGCTATTCCGAAATTCGGAAATTCAAAGAAGTATATTTTTATTATTGTTGTGTTCCATAAGGTCTTGCTCTGGCGCTGTCTTGTGTTAATATTTGACTATCTTCTTAGCTGTTGTATAGTGGTTTTCTAGCTGCTCCTATTTCCTCATTTATACTTTATCGTGCTGACATGGGATATTCCTCACTTCTGAGATTTTCTGTTGTTTTTATTTGACAACCTTATCCAAATTGTTCAATCCTCCCCTGATATTTAGTTATTAGAAGGGTAGCTGAAAGATAGTTCTGTGAATAGACGTGGAGAGACGTGGAAAGCTTATTACTCATTGTAATAACTTATTCTTTGAACCTATTTTTGGATGATGTAAATGAATTACTTTAGTTAAATACTTTCCTGAGCTTGTTTTAGATACGAAGAAGCAAAAGCTAAAGGCATACACAATTTCGATAGAGAACTTGAGGATATGATAGAGAGACTTATTGTTGAGTGTGAAAGGAAAATCCAAAGAGCCCTTAAGCGTCTCGCTGATGAGGATGCTAAGGCTGCTATTGCAATATCTGTATCAGAGGTTACTCAGGTATTGACTGCGGCCTTTTTCATATGCATATCTATTGAATGTAGGAAAGACTTAAAATTCTTTTTTTATTTTTTATTTTTTGGCTTTCCCATTATATTACAGACACCTGAGATTTTGGAGTTCTCAAAACAAATAAAGGAGAAGCTGAAAGAAGTGGATGCTTTTGGTAACTTCTTTCTTCATATTAAAGACTTATTTGATGCCCTATATATTTGAAGCACTATCTCAAGTTTGAAATTATTTATTTTTCTCTTTTACAATGCCTTTTTCTTTTACATATTTGTGATGGATTCTTTGAGAAGAATCTGATGATGGTATTTTAAATTACACGACAATTCTTACAAATTGCATATAATTACATGCAAAATTATTCTTCACTGTCTTTAAAACGGAAGATGAAGATTTTATGGTACCTCTGAATGATGACTGTAAAAGTGGCTCACTGATGCCCTACTAAGATAAAATGGAGGAAAACTATTAAGCAATTGAGGAATATATAGAGTGAATGGTTTCTGGACTTGGTCAGCCTCCCATCTGGGAGCAAAGCCACTGGAAAAAAAATGATTTTCTTGATAAAATGGAAATCAGATTGTGGAGCAAATTTTTTATTTTGAACCATCATTTACACATGCTAAAGTCTGTGATGATGCACATATACATTATGAGTGATTGAAACTATGTGCCGTCGCACTTCTAGTTGAGCGTGTAAGTAAGCATGCTTATCTGGAAGAGCGCTTTGTGAACCCTTTAATTCAACAAACACTAGTTTTATCTTGATTAGGGATGTCAACGGGTCGGGTTTGGGTCGGGTTTTCAAAAACCCGAACCCGAACCCGAAGTTAATACCCGAACCCGAACCCGAACCCGACGGGTTTTAAAAATCCATACCCATATCTGGACCCGACCAAAAACCCGAAACTCGAACCCGAACCCGAAAACCCGAACCCGAAAACCCAAATCCAAAATAATGAATTTTTTTATCATATTTTAAAATATATTATAGTAAAATCAAAATTTTAAAACACAATAAAATACAATCAAAATACATTCATGTTATATAAATAAACATAATTAAATATTTTACTATAATATTTTATATATTTTATATTTTACATAAATAAATAAATAATATATATATAATTTTTTCGGGTTCGGGTTCGGGTCGGGTATACACAAAATCCATATCCGTACCCATATCCGTCGGGTTTTTATTTTTTATATCCATAACCAAATCCATATCCGTTTAGCTCGGGTATACCCGCCCCGTTCGGGTTCGGGTTCGGGTAATTTTTCGGGTATCCATACCCATTGACATCCCTAATCTTGATCGGTAATGTGACCATTTACTTCTTGAAGTAATAAATCTTAATACACAGCACTTATTTTGTTAGGAGCTCATAATATATGGGTAAAGGGTTTGACATCAACTCCTTGGAAGAAAGCTAAAACTATTACAACACATAGGATTGCAGAGTGGATTGCACAGAGCCGCTGAACCATAACCTGCTTGACTCTTCGTGTCAGATTTTGTTGAATAGATGTTTGTAGTTATTTTGCTATCTTGAAGTTTCTTTGATTCTTTAATAGGTAAATTTAGCTTCACAGTCTCCATATGCTGTCTTTTCTTGAACTTTTTTCCCATTCATTTGTGCTGAGGTTGGACTTATGTCAGTTGCACCTTTGTAAATAAATCAAATTGCTCAGCTCCTACGAAAGTAACTAAACTTTGCTTGTGGCTATGCCCATAATTGTTTAATTATGAGAAAATCCAACTTTTATGGGACACATAATCACCATAAGTTTTCTGTTTGTACATTTTCTAGAGAGTTCTAATGATGAATATGATTGACGGCCATAAAATCTGTATCTTGTAGTTGAGGAATGACATATTTTCTAAAAGTTAGATTCTCCAGATTTTGCAAGTTGCCTATTACAAGATTCATCACTGATTTAGTTAGTCTAGATCGTCTCTTCGTCTCTTCGTTTTTTCTGATTTTTTTGCTTTTTTCTTTTATGTTTTACCAAATGTTTACTACTATTGCCTCGTTTCACTATAATAATTCATTTTCTCAACAATCATTTCCTCATGGTAAATTAGTAATGGATGTCTGTACTGCATGAAAATTCAGATTTTGAAGGAAAAACTGATAGCAAAATTCGGGCTATGGAAGTGGTCGAAGAGCTACGAGCCAAAAGAGCTGATAAACAGGTACTGTTCTGAAGTTTGGTCACTGGAAACCTCATAGTGTTCTAGGATGTAGACTTTAGCCATCACTAATTAGTATTTCCTAGTATATGTTGCTGTTCCATGTATGTTTATGCATTGTTTAGCTATTTGCAAGATGATGCCTTTTCTTTCTTTCAGGCAATGCTGCTTCTTGATGCTTTCAACAAAGACAGGGCGTCATTGCCACAACCAAATCAGAATACCCCTCAACCAGCACCACTGCCTGTACTTGCTCCTCCTGATCCTCGTACCCAGGAAATGATAAATGAAAAGTTAAGGAAAGCTGAAGAACTCGGTATGTCACAGCATTACTTCGTAAAAGGAAATTAATTCTAACCACTGTACTCCTAGTTATTCTTTATGTTCTTTTGCATTATCAGATCCTCGATTGTATGCTATGTGATATTAAGCTTTTTCTATGCCTTGAACTTCTTGAAGGACGTAAATAACTTGTTGTGGGTATTATCCTTATCAGAGTTAAAAGACTTAAGAGTAACCTATAGTAATAGAACACTTTCTGCTGAAATTGATGATATTTGCTTAACCTGAAGCACAATTCATACACTAATTTTGTCTTGGCATATGGGAAATGCTCTCATTGTTTTTGTGCTCCACGTCAAATTGGTAGGTGAAATAGGAATGATAGATGAAGCCCAGAAAGCTTTGGAAGAAGCTGAAGCTCTTAAAAAGGTTTCTCCTTTTCTGACTCAGACTATTTACTTTGCTTTTGTAATCAGCTTATTGTTAATTTTCTGATGATAAGCTGATTTTGCATGTTAAAATAACCTTTCAAGTACATTATTCTTTCTCTTCAACAATCAACCATGAATAGTACTTATAATTTTTTCTTCGCTTTGTTATTTAGTTGGGTGCAAGACCGGAGCCCCTGGTAGAATCTTCAAAATACACAGCTGCTGATGTTCGAATTGTGAGTTTGGCTCTTCGTTGAGATATACATTTTTGTACTCCATTTGCTTAATTTCTTCCTTCCCCTTTATAACTGTATTGATATTCATGTCTAGCTACAAAATTTAATGAACATTCTAGTTGGGCTTTGTCTCAATTTACAGTTCCTTGGACTCTGCAATGACTCTTAACTGGGGCCAGAAATATAAACGAGCTTAACAGAATTACAGTTTAGTATAACATTTAGTTCATGGTAGGCTAACTGCTAAGTTACTCCCTTCTGTTTTCATGATTTTCAACACTTGATTCCTTAAGATGTGGTATCATCAGAAATTTCAGTTTTTATATATCCAAAATTTCGCATCAAAGTCACAACTACTGCATTCTCTGGGAACTCTACGGTTAACTGTTTGTGCTTGATGAAGTTCTCATGCGTTGTTTACTGGATCTACTTTCTATTGTTGGCTATTTGTTAGTTTTGTGTAACTAGCATGCTTTTAAAATTTCTTCTTCCAGGAAATGATTAGATTGATCTGTCTATTGATTCTATTATTTAACGTAATGAAACTCAGCACTGTTGAAGTACAATAGTACTTATGATGAAATTTATGTTTGATTTTGCAGACTGATCAGAAGTTACGCTTATGCGACATATGCGGAGCATTTTTGAGCGTCTACGACAAGTATTACCCTTTTTCTTGTTATACCATGTAGTCATGTATTCTGCTTATGAGATTCTGATTACATAAAATATTGGTATCTAGATTTCTGTGTACTTGAGGTTAAAACATATCAGATAGTGGTTAAACATATCCTTATACGTGTTCTTTTCCTAAGTAAAAATGCATATAAGCATATTAAAATGGATAGTGCTTCGTACTGATATGCATACGAGTTGTATACTGGTGTATCTTATTTATTTCGAATGCGTCATTATAATAGAATATACATTTTTTTATCTAGATTTTTGTGTGCTTCTTGGGGTTAAAACAGATCAGAGAGTGGTTAAACATATCATTATCCATGTTTTTCTTCAAATTAAAAAAATGCATATAGGGATACTAAAATGGATAGTGCTTCGTACTAATATGTATACAAGTTGTATATCTGTGTATCTTACTTATTTCAAATGTATCACTATATTAAAATATAAATTTTTTTTACATTATTATGTGTGGTAAATAGACACATGATTTAGCATCCACCTTATATACTTAAAATTTTAGCATATGGATATGCTGATATATATTCAAAGCGACTACAACCCATATCAAGTGTATCTGAAATAAAAATCAGGATTCATGCCGGATAAGGAAATCAAAGCCCATATTCAGTAAAATTCTGATTTGGAATCTTGATTGAAGGATATTATCTAACACATTTTCACCCCCTTTGTACTTTTTACTGCTTACTACTGTATCATATCTGCTACCAGCATTTATAGGAAGAACAATTTGCCACATGATCATGTGCTCTTTCTTGGTTGTATATATGTATCAGTATGCTTTGACTAGTGTAGGAAAGTAGAAATATATTATATGGATATTGTACTTAGTCGGGGAGCTTTTCTATTTGGCTTTTGGTTTCCAGTGATCGTCGTCTTGCTGATCATTTTGGAGGGAAACTACACTTGGGCTACATGCAGATCCGCGACAAGCTTTCTGAACTTCAGGTATATTTTTCGTTATTGCTGTGCTTCTTTCCGTATGCTTGTTCCGCTTATTCTCATGTCTAATTTAGTGCTTCTTGCGTATTTAATAATTAATAAGCTGCATCCTAAAGTTTCTCAATGGTTGCTTCCCTATTTTTGTTTGCATTTGTCTTTCCACCACAAAATTTCTTTGAAGTTCAAACTGTCGACATGTTTGTCAGGTGCCAGTTATAATGTTTCACTTTTGGCCTTAGAGAGTAAACGCTTATTTTTGGCACTCAGTGAGTTTTTCTGACCTCAAGGAGCAGTCACTGTTACGTTTCATTATGCTTTCACTCATTTTTCTCATTTGGATAGTATAATGATTATCCGAGAGGGCATCATCAGGAGTAGCAAAGGTGGGCCATAATTGGACTCGGTACACAGTACCTGGACAACTGCTATCTCTATATGTGGGAGAAACTGTAAGCTGAGGAAATATAGTACTAACTATATTAAAGTTGATTGTGGAAACTTCTAATCCTTTACATTTTATGACCGCTTATCTTTCAGTTGGTTTTTTCGCCTATTGTTTGGTAGAACGTGGGTCAGAAACTGAAACTTGTGCACAACATTTTATCTGGTATGAGCCATCTTTAGTCCACGCATTTTGATATTGTGGTTAACACATTGAAAATATCTCATTTTTTCACATATTTTCCTTGGAGTCGAACGTGATAAATAGGTGTGGTTCTAAGAAGTCATTTTTTTGCGAGCCATATGAATAATTGTTAGATGTTGGACTCGTACTTACCTTCAAAGTCGGTATAATCTGACCTCATAAGTGGTATCTACTGCCGCAATATTGTTACCTTTTTTATTTCTTAAAATTTATATTTTGGTCATTCAATTTTCTTACACAATGTCAAGTTATCCTGTCATTTGATTTCAATCTTTCATTTTGTTACTTCTCATATTTAAATTGATCTTTTGTCAGGAGGAGAGAAATAAAAGGCGAAAGATTGAAGATGATAGAAGGTACAGCTTTTTTCCCTAGACATGAGAAAAAAAAATATAGGTATTGACTGACGACATCTCCTTTAACTCATAATTAGGTCGAGAGATCGCAACCGGCAGTCCGAGAAAGAATCGACTAGGGATCGGGATTCAGATAAAAAGGACAAATCGTATAGTCGAGAGAGTGGGAGAGAATATGAACGTGAAAGTAGAGATCGTGATCGGCGTTATGATAGAGATCGTCAATATGACCGGGACCGGGATAGGGATTCTAGTCGGTCACACAGTCGGAGGGTAAGATCTCGTTCAAGGGATCGTAATCAAGATTATGACCGGCACAGGTACTCTTATCACAGCTTTAGCTCAATAACATTATGTGTGATCCCCTTTAAAGTCATCCTTTTACAGACGTACCCTGTAATTCATTGCTCTTACTGTATACCCTTCAAAAGTACCATTTCATTTCAAAGGACCTTTATCTTAAGTTCGGTACTTAGTTCGATTCAAACATCTTTGTACTTGCAAGGATACATGGTAAGAAATTTAGTTTTGAAGGGCATGTAGAAATAATTTCATTTTTTAGGGGCATATAAAGTTGCTTACGACGATAGAGCTTCCGAATCAATAATCCATACCATGAAACATTAGATCATTTGAAATACTTGGAAACCAAATTTAGTAATTTTTTAAAATTTAATGCAGTCCAGCAAGCGGGTATTAAATAAATGGTCAGAATTTAATGATCTTCTAACAATAGAGGATTTGGTTCTTCAATTCAAGATCAGAGTCATTGATCTTGATTTAAATAGTGAATAGAATTTTCTAGTAAATATTCAATCAATTCTGATTCTTTTACACTGTCAAACTAGGAAATGTCTCGTACCTGCTTTTAAAATGATCAATCTTGAAGCTTTTTAATCGTAAGGTATATAAAATAAAAAAATAAATAAAATTTGGTTTCTAAAATATTTAAATGTTCTAAATTCTGTTTAATAGTATAAGTCATTGATTTGAAAGCTCTATTATTGAAAACGATTTATAAGTACGAAGAATACTAATGAAAGTATAGTAATCGGATTTTTTATATATAGAATCAGGCTACTATACTATGTATAGTACCGGAGCTTCGGTACTATAGTCTCATTTTCGATCTTAGGGTGTTCAAATCAACGATTCACACCGTTAAATATGATCTAGTATATATGAAGCTTTTAGAAATAAAATTTTAATTTTTTTCGACATCGCTTACTTAGTAAGTAAATCATGTTAAAATGAACGGTGGAAATTGAACCGTCTTTAAAATTTGAGGATACAACATTTGAATTCAAGATCAAGGATGCCGACCTTGGTCTAGATACTTTAAAGTATTTTTTATTGAAATTTGAATAAATTTAGATTCTTTTACACTGTTAATTTGCAAATTCGTTATAATAGTCATTGAAAATTAATAATTTTGAAATGGTTTGATCATGAAGTAAATTTTGTCGGAAAGATATAAAATTTTATTTCTAAAAACTTCAAGTACCCTAGATCAGTTTTAATGGTATGTATTGTTGATTTGAACACCCTAAGATCGAAAATGAGATAATAGTACCGGAGATCCGATACTATAGATATTATAGGAGCCTAGCTATATATATATATGAACTAGGCTACTATGCTATTAATAGCACCAAGTCATTGGTGCTACCAAGTTTTTGGCCTTGGATTGAGAGATGTGCGGTTAGGATGATGTGGGCCCCCTAGGGTTAAATGGCTGGCTGGTTGAATAGTATGATCTAACGGGTGAAAATCATCAAAGGGGTGGATCTAACGGCGAAAAATTTGGTAGCACCGAGTGCTTCGTGCTATTGATAGCATAGCAGCCGGACTCTATATATATATCTGTAAATCTGTCTAAAAGAAATTTACTTGATTTTTTTACCTCGAACGCAGGCGTCATGATCGGCACTGAATTACTCTTTAGGCGATAGGGCCATCGATTTGAAAGTTTGAGGCGTATATCTGTGGTTATGTTCCAGGTACGATGTCTTCTTACTGATTAGTATTAAACTTTTACTCACTTTGGTGAATGCGTAGCCGAGCTTGGTATAATTTGTCCGATGCCCGAGTGACATGGGCTTCTTCTTTTTTTCTTTTTTTTTTTTTTGCCTTTTTTCTTTTCTTCGTATTTTCTTCGTGCTCGAATTCTGAAATGTCAAATCTTGTAGATTCTAGCTATACTTGGCACTTTAAATTCGACGAGGAGAGTGTGCAATTTCTATCTACTCTTTGTATCTTTTCATTTGAAAGGGTTGGTTGCAAACAAAGAATGTGAATTTGATGTCCTTTTTGATATATCACATGTT